>CM062204.1:13182500-13755000 GCA_031216445.1 Lateolabrax maculatus
GTGCACAGTTTTCAGATCGTGCCCCTGGCCCACTCTGCCCACTCTCCCACCTGTTTCCACTTTCCCTCATCTGCCCTGCAGATACTTAGCTGGACCATTCCTGGACCATTCCCATTCACTCTTTGCCATGTTGTAATTTGTTGCCATGTGCTTCATGTCTTGGCTCTGGCCTCTGTATCTGGATTTTGTTTACCTCAGACCTTTATCTGGAACCTGTTTTTCCCTGCCTGACCTGTGTGTTTGACCTTTTGCCTGTATTGGACTTTTGATTCCCTCCTGCTCCTTATCGGCTATCTTTGCCCGAGTTGGATTGCGTTCTGGTTTTGACCCTTGCCTGCCTCACCAAGCCTGTGCACCTCCAGGTTTAATAGTTTAATCACTGAACTGCATCAGCTTTGCCTCAGTTGTCTGAATTTGGGTCCTTCCCCTGAATTCCATTACCCTGCTTGCACAAGTCGTGACATTGTCATTTTCATTGATCAGCCTCTGAAGAAAAAGAGTTTCTTATACCATATGCAGTGACACTGAAAGACATGAGGGATGAGAAATCAATAGCTAAAAGGAGTGCTTGTTATTAACATATATTGGTACGCTAATGACTTTTCTTGTCCTATGGCCTTTTGGCAGCCTTATTAGTCCGCTTTTTGTGTTGGGTTTTTTTTCTTTTTCTTTTTTTTCACTGTGAGGGATTTTGTGCTCAAAATAGATTTGTACTCACCAAGCCGTTCACCCATTCTCTTCATTCCAGACAGGTGACATCTAAAACAGTTACTTCAGTCTGCTGTGTTCATTCATTGATTGATTTTTCTTTTTAAAAATTTAGGACTGCACCGATCAGTTTTGATTAGTTATAATTGGATCATAACCACTATCCAGCTAAAGGCAGTAAACGATATTTCTCTGAACATTATTTTAAGCTCCCTTTCTTTTTTTTTTGCTTTCCACTTACTGTCGAGATCATGAATTGATAATAATTGCTGCAATCTAAAGGACCAGGCTTTGCTTGCATGATTGTTCATTACCAGATATCAAAGAACCCTGTTGTAAATTGCAGACTGATTGCCAAATCAGTAATGCATTTTAATTTGTGTAAACCTCTCTAGAGACAAAGGCTGTGCACTGGCAAGGTGGGACGTACATCTTACAACAATTGTGTTTGTAACTCAATGTCTTTTTTTTTAAAAAAAATGTAGATTTTCATATTGTTTTTGGCTTAGTTTAATTTTTGTTTATTCCTTGTGTGTTTTAAAAAATTCTGAAATGGATACCAATGGCATTTTAGTATGGCATTCAGGGGTATCATCACTCAGCACAGCAGTAGACTGCATTCCTCATAAGCATCAGATCTCAGTTCAGGACATTGGAGATGGCCCCGGTTTGAGATACATGGTGATCTGAGAGGAAGAGAATGCATTGGTAAAGATTAGTTCCCATAAGCTTTGACTTAGCCTCTGAACCTACTGGATCCCAGGGGCTTTCTGTATGAGTGGGTCTGAGACAGTACACAAGCCACTGAGAGGGGAAGACATGCAAATTAGTCGACAGGCGAAAAACACACAGATTATACTGTATGTGTCTTCTGAGGGGCATGCAAAAAGCAAACACAAACAAATGAAAACTGAGGAGTGAAAAGAGACAAACGGATGCATTTGCAGAAAAAATATCACTGTATCAAGTGCTTGTTTCACAATCCGTTTCTTGTAAAGGTTTGGCTTCCATCAATATGTTGACTAACCGGACAGCAGAAGCTTTAGGGAGGTCATTTTGGCAGACCAGAGCTTCAATGACAACCCAGGTTTAAGCCTTGATGGAAGACAGTACATCACAGCCAGTGGACAATGCATTGATGAAAGTCATTGTAGGGTAAGGGCATGAGGTGCTCTGGCAATCTTCATGCTTGAAAGATTAGAGTGAATCACATTGCCATAAATTCACAACAAGAAAGGCCTTTTCCATTTATTATATTCTGCAACTCCATTTGCTGCCTAATGTTACCAACCTGACACATCCAGTCTCTGATTTGAGCGTGAAGCAGGGCTATTTTTGGAGTATAAGACACAGCTTGTGTTCTGCACATTTGGTAAATTCACATCAGATTAAAGAAAAGCACCGAATGAAACTGAAAAGGAGCCCAAACTCAAACCTGCATACTTTTGGAAGAGTTCAGAGGGTGGTTTCTGTGATCGGTCAAAAGTCTGATGTGATTTATGTGATGAGGAGTTGCCCCAAATCATATTTAATTGGACACATTTATGTATACCTCCCAAAGTTCAAGGTGAGTTATCAAAAATACTGTGACTTTTCACAGGAAGAGAAGACCGAAACTTTTAAACAAAAACACCAGAAATGTATTGAAATGTATATCAAGAGCTAACTAAATTATCAACGCAGGACCAGAAACAGGAACATTTATTTTTTATTTCATTATGTCTCTAACAAGTGAGCCAACGGTAAATATAAATAGTGGCATACAGAAAAACTTTAAACCTCAATGATAAAGCACACCATTAGACAATCACAATGATGTAGAAGTATGGAACTGCTCACTGTAAATAGCCTGATTCACTAATCAATTTGTTTGGCTGTGAGGAGAACACACTGACACGTTAGATGTTTCTCAACAAACAGTGTCCCGGTTACCCTGTGCTGCTGACAGCGTTGTGTGGTATGACACAGAGTTTAGTTTGGAGCTTTTTGGCTGACTTCACTCCGGCCCAGAGCTGAAGGCAGCAGAGCAACAGAGCAGCATCGGAGGTGAAAAGGCTCTTCCTCAGTGGACAAAGCTGGAAAAAATTTGTGTCGAGATCAAGGTTAAGACTCGGGTCAACCCTGCTCCAAAAGTTCAGTGCTTTGTTCGACTCTCTCCTTTGAGGCACAATTCTCTGTATCACAAGTAAGATAAAAAAGCCACACTATAGGAACGAGGGGCAAAGTTGAGACTGCATTCACCAGAACCGAGAAGCAGAAGATAACAATTGTATTAGTTATAATAATTTTAAGTCTACTATATAAAACCTAGCTTGTGACTACATAGCACATTTTACTCAAATCAAAGAGTGCAAGTATCTATACTGTATACAAAAATGCACAAGTATCACTTGGATTTAATGCCAACAATCCTGTTTCATTTACATTTAAACATGTCTGCTTCAGGCTTGCCACGGTACACGATGTTCGGGCATACACCGACTACACACCATTTAGTTCATTTTCGTTTATCAGCACCAGTGTTTGTCAAATAAAGATCTAATTTAAGTTTTAAAGTTGTTTTTATTTCACAAACGTGGATGCTAATAAGTAAAAATGAACTAAATGATGGGTAAGTATACTAATCCATGTTTTTGTAATATGTCTGTTCAGAACACGGTGGTTTATGTTAGTAATTGTAATTTTTGTGCTGGCTTATATTTTGAACCAGTTTTGAGGTTGTCATGCCCTCTTCCTCTTAGCCAGGAGCTCGCTTCCGTCTGTCTGTGTTGTGTCCCGACTACAGGAGTGGGATCAGGTGTGCAGGCGTCAGGCGGCAAGCTGCAAATCATCTCCAGTCTTCTCTGCTTCAGGTACTGGGCTTCAACTCCACCACGAAACCAGATTGTAGACTCAGCTACGCTGTTAGTCTCGTTCCAGCTTCTGTGAGTCTCCCTCTGCCTGTAGCCTTCCCCGGTCCAACTCCTGCCTCCGTCATTTTTCTGCCCTGCCTGGAAACCACGCAGGATCAGCTCTGGACTCTCTTCTTGTCTCCCCTCTGCATGTTCACCTTCCCTGGCTCATGCTTCTGCCTCTGAGCAAGAAAACTGCTGTCCATTCTCTACAACCAATATGAAGTTTGTTAATGAATTATCCCTAGTGCCAATTCCTAGTCTCTGCCCCTGTGTTCAGCATTTTGGTTGTCATAACTAGTCTACGTAACAGAGGTGGCTCTTACATTTTTTGACCCCAGCTGTATTTGTCCACTGTGTAGAACATCATAAAAGGATTTATGTAACTGGGAGCTGCTTGCCACCTCATCGATGAATATCTTCCCTAGCTGAATGCCGGGTGTAATCGGCAAGTGATTTTAGTGATTTAGTGAAGTGATGTTTGTGCCTTGCAGGAGGTGAGTGACAGTGACACGGGCGATCCCTTGACTATCAGGATACACCCCTTTTCTAAACAAGATGTTAGAGAAACACTTGGAATTCAGTATGTAACGTGTAGTCCACAGGGTGAGCTCTAGTCCTCGTGTGTTTGCTGTTGGCATCAACCAGTTCCTAGTTCCTCCTCCCTCCCACACGCGCACACGCGCGCGCATCTCCGCACTCTCCATCATTACATAGCAATGACATGTAATCATTTGGTATGAGTCACCCCCCTCAGATCTACCCTCCCCTCGCCTCACCCTCGACTCACAATCCCTGCCTGACTGTGCAGTGACACATTTCAACTTAATGGTATTTTTCCAGAGTTTTCACCTCCTGCCTGATATCCATGTAGAAAGATAGGTAGGAAAAATGAGGTGAAATTAAACACTGGCCAAAGCAAGCAACCAGAAACATTTGCCCTAAATAATGAGATAATAAGAATGCTAACGGTCAAACGAGGTTAAAAACACAGTTCCAAAAGGGAAAAAAACACCTCCTGCCTCAACATTATAGATACCTTGCTCAGTACTAGAGTGTTACACTTCAAAAGTACACAGTTTTTGTATTTTACAAAAGTGAAGGCTGACATATGAAGCACTACCTGTATAGAGAACTTCATGCCGCGCAATCACCACATTTTCCTCTACGTTTGTATACTGAGCTCTGTTCAAGAGGAGATTTCTCAGTCCCTTATTTCTGAATAACACATTTCTAATTTGACTTTCTTAATTAGTGTCTTCAATTCATATGACTTTACCCTTTCATATCCTCTGCTTTGAATGTGTGCCTCTTCATCTGTTTCATCAGTGATTTCATTTCCTTTCCACTTTGTTTTGTTGAGCTGCCTTGCCTAGTAGCTCTTTTCCTCTCTTGGCTCATAGCGGCCTGCCTGTTTACAGTTTGTATGTGTGTTTGAGTATGAGAAGGTCAGCACTGATGGAGATCGTTGCTTTCCTCTGTATTGCTGCTAATTGCTGATCAGCATCATTCACACGAGTGGACTCTGATAGAGGAAGCTCTTGTGAGCCTGAGACATTGTTGTGAAAGCTGGAGCTCAAGCGTTGAAGGCTTTTAGTGGCAGGGGACTGGGAAATATTCAGCATGAATGCATCACACACATTTATTACGCATATTATGGAATAAGGGCCACATGCTGACGTCTGTTATAAGATAAAGATTGAAGAGTCATTAAGTGCAATTTGAATGTGACTATGACGGAATAGCCCAAATAATTCATGCATGTAACAGATAATGAAGAGTTCAAGTTGAGAAATAATTCAGAGTTACAGTATATATTTCCACTAAGTTGGTTGTATCATAGTGGGAATGGAGAGTGATACAACCCCTAAACAAAGTAAAAATAATAATATAATAATTCAAATATTTATTAATGTCTTTTATGTCCAGGGTTGTGGTACAGTATTAAGTCTGCACCAACATTAAATAGATGGTTTTACAGTGCAGGGATATTTTAATACATAGCTTATATAAACATTGTTGGCAATTATTTTACCAATGTTTATTGAAGTAACGTTACGGTATTATGATTCACTGATTTTGCTAATGTTAACATTAGCTGCAACACTATTCCACGATCTGTTATTAATATTAATAATAATTAATAATAATTACTAAAATATACCTTTTTTCTCATTCTCCTGTAACATAATCGGTAACATAATCCTATCGTCTAACCGGTTTGTAACTGACTGAGGAGAAAAATTCTGTATTCATGTTGTTGTTGTTTATTTTGTTGTCATGGCTTCGTGAGTGATTGACGTCCTGTCACTGTTCCAGTTGCTCAGCCTAAGTGGAGAGAGAGAACAGAACAATTTGTTTGAGTTAAGTGGAGCGCAGGGTCGCAGAATTGTGACTTCATGACATTTCATAAAATTCCGAATCAGCGGTGGCCCTGACTTTGGAGAGGCGGGTCTCTGCGGCAAGATGTATATAATGGAAACACTGCATACAGTAGAAGGATCATAGGATTTAAACATAGACAAACATTTTATCCGGCACATTTAGCACATGAACAGTGCTCCTTAGTTGTATACAAAAAAATAATGTGCTTGCCTCAATTATATTGTATAATTAGAGGATGCAATTTGTGGTGATGCTCTGGACAAGACCTTAAACTAAAGTTTTACAATTATTTAATAAAATACAGTGGCATTGGATTGCATTAGAGTGAACATGTGTGTCCTTTTTCTCTGGTTACAGTGCATATGAACCGACTGGGTCTGGTCATTAATGTGTTAATTGGCTGCTGATGGGACAAAATCTCTACTTCCACCGCACTCATGTTGTTCTAAAAACATTATCTGCATGCAGGCTGATTGCGCTACATAATAACAAAAAACCTGTGAAGGATTTTTGTTCATTTAAAATGCAGATTTGCTGTAAAGTTTACTTTGTTTCTGAAGTGAGGAGGTGGAGTGCAGAGGAGTTTTAGAAAAAGTATGTGGCAAAAAATGCACAGCGTGTGTTCATGCACGTACACACATGATGTATGGGCAAATGCAAAGCCCCCTCATTTGTCAGTTACCAGGTATAAATTTGAATAAGGTTCCTGTTAGCATTGTACGATGGTGTCAGATGCTGGTACAATGCACAGGAGCACACAAGTGAACCTGGCATCAGCAGAAACAGTATGTGTACGTGAGTGTACGGTACGCACATAGTTTGTGTGTCTGTTGCTCATGTAGAAAACTTCTCTGACTGTTTGTCAGAGAAACTGTGCAGGGTGTGGTATAACAATAAACCTGGGGAAAATGTCTTATACTCTACTACTGAAAAACACAAGACATGTTGACGTGTGGGAGGAATATAGAATGTACATGCAAATAATATGACAGATATAATGTAAGCCGCATACAAACATCTATACTGTATGTTAATGAAGGCCTACTGTAAGAGAAGTCCACAAAAGGTAACAGCTGGCCTTTCAATTATGAAAGAGTACATTCATGCACAGCAGTGGAAGTATTTTTTCTGATTGGTTGCAGTTTAAGATTGTCTGACAGTCACATGAAAACTGAGCCAAGACTTTTCTACTTTCATCCAAGGTTTCTGTTGTGCAGCTCCTTGCCGAAATGTCTATCGTATTTTACAGTGTGTAATTAAATTACTAAGCTGTAATATACACTAATGTACTCATGCATCAGTAACATGTTCAGGTTCATAGTGACTTGATGAATATGAATTTGACTCTCTCTTCAGTTTAAATGAAGAAGGATTACTAAACGGTATGACAAGGAGGCTCCACAAAGACTCACTCTGTAATCTCTTTCTCAAAATGAGCGAGCCAATTCAAGCAATAATCTTTATTCAATTATGATACATTGCTTTGAAAGGTTGCTGGATTTATCTCAACTCCAAGAACGTGAGGATAAAAATTTTATTTGGATCCCAATGAAAGTATGGTTTTATAACCCCACATGTGAAAAACACTTTCATGTATCCCTCATTTGAAAGAAAAGGGTGTTATTAGTGCCATTACATATACAGAAATACACAAGTCGAATACTCCAAAACAGCCAAAAGTCTTAAATGCAACTTTTTCACATATTACATTTTATTAGCCCGCTACTGGCGTTGCTTTAGGAATGTCAAAATTGGTCTGTTGGTTGATCAGTCCACCACCTTGGTTATACAAAAAAATTTCAACAACTATTAGATGTATTGCAATTAAATTTAATGATTACATTCATTGTCCTGCAGATGATGAATCCTAACTACTTTTGTGATCCAGACTTTTCCTCTAGCACCAGCAGGAGGTCCACATCTATGGCCTTAAGTAAACTTTCTACACAAATATTCAATGGTTTGCCATTAAATATTATACAGACATTACTTACCCAATATTTTGTTTTAGGTAGTGTTGTAACACCGGGTTAGTTGTGACGCTGTCAGTTTGACCAATCAGAAAAGAGCTGCAGTGATGTCATCAATATCGCACACTCCCATCGCACCTTTTAGCTCACAGGAGCAGTGGCATGTCTCTGTGAGCGAAATTGTGGATTTTTATGGCCAAGAAACTGATTTTATGGTCAGAAAGCAACACTTTTAAAATAGATTATTTTTTGCCAAGTGCTCATTGTATTGTATATACAATGGCTTGACTCACTTAGCCTAAAGTAGCAGTTTCTGTAGTTTTATTTGATACTTTGTATTCACGCTGACTTCAAACCCACATGCTAAAACACTTAGCTACGTAATGGCTGCTTGGGGCAGGGGATGGTTGTAACAGTGTGGGTCATGTGTGTACACTTTCAGGTCTGAATCCACAAAGCCGGCACCCCAGAGGCAGCCATTTACATTTGCCACAAGTGTGACAGTGGTTGAACCTTTATTACCCTTATTACATTCAGTATAAAGTCCACACACACACACACACACACACACACACACACAAACAGTTTAAATTGTTCACTTTATTCAAAACATTTATTCTTTATTCTTCAATAAATTTCTTGCATGACTTGGATAGTGTGGATCTTATTTCAGCAAATTACTTCTCGCTGTTAATCTATCCCCTGCTAGTGTTACAACTCACCCCTGTAATGGGGTAGGTTGTAACAAAAGAACTCTTTGTATTTGACATTGACTCACATAGTCTGTGATTATGTAGTCGACATCCAAGTTCGTTTTATTTGCAGTAGACAAATATGGGTACTGTGTATCAAAGTTTGAGAGATCTAACACGAACAACCACTGAATTACTGATGCTCAAACAAAAAGTGTTACTTTCATCCCCGGTCTCCAATATTTGCAAGAGTAATGGCACTCCCATCAGTCTCGGTTGTACTTTGGCTGCACTGTTTAGTGCTAAATCGTAAATGTTAGTCTTGTTGAAGTACATAAGGCTGCATAAGTTACACTTCCTTTGAAGCCAAACACCTATTTTTGCTGCAAACCACAAAAAAAACTGTTATGTGGCCATTTCAGGATCAAAGGTTTCTCTTTGTTTTAAATCCATCAACTGACACCAGCTGGCACAGTTGTTTAGCAGTGATGGACTCGTAAGCACAGTGGTGCAGAATTCATGTTTGATGTATTACAACCTATTTGGTCTGCATTTGTCAGGATCTTTAGAGTAAACATAGAAAGATTGTTCTATTTTGCTGTACATAATTGTAGCCTAAATGGTCTGATAACTTAAAGTACATTTTGCGCAGAAATGATCAATGGCATAATACCTAATATGAGCTTTTGTTGATAACCAGCCGTTTTTGAAACTCAAGACGTCCAAGAGTTTGGAGAAACAGAAGAAGAGATAAGAAACTCCACGTGTGTCCTCATGTGTGGGAATGTGTGAAAAGGTTTTTGGCCATCTTGCCAACTCACATCTACTCTAGGGTGAACAGGTAATTTGACATCTTAAATTGCAGCCATTTTCTGCAAACAAGTTTTACTCAATTACACACATTATGCTGTAATGGTGAGTGGACCTCAGATATTCAGGGTAATATTGAAAGGTTTAATATTTACAAATGTTAACAGTTAAGGGAAAGAAAATGTAACTAAAGGTTTAATTCACTCAAATTACAAACAAACAAAAAACATACTGTCCCACTTATCACTAGTGACACATAGCCATGTTGTTTTGTCCTTATTTCTGTAGAATTTGTGATATCTGTCACTGAGGTTTAACTGCCACCTCGGAAAAACTGACCAGTAAGGAACAGCAGAAAGTCTTTTGAGAAACGATGTAATGGTTACGGAGGATAATCCACACTGCCATGAAATGGAAAGTTTTTGAATATTTAGTAAAATCTGTAAGTTATCTTGTATTGTGTTGACAGAAGTCTCATAGTCAAGGGAAATTATAACCAAAACTGCATGGTAAGATACCAGGAGGCAAGTTGAAACAAACATTTTTTTTGTAAAAAAATGCAAGTTATACTCTGGATTCTTATCCGCAGCATCATCATACTGGCATATTCGTCAAAATGGTATAAAATAAGCTGAATCATTGCGCTGTTAGAATTCCTCTTACAAAACAAAACAACATGCGTTAAGGGGAAGGCCCTTGTTTCAGCTCAGGTGAGAAGCTGCACGTCGACAAAACAACTTCTTCCTTTTCATTTTCTGTTAATGAGTCCACTCATCCGACACTGTTATCACCTCCTATTCATGGCCTTCACATCTTCCTCAAGACACTTCCATCTTCCTTTCATCCACCCCCATCTCTCTGCCATCCCGACCCCATCATCAGTCAGGTGTAGACGCCTTGGTTGTCGACCTCCACCCTGACACACAGAATGACGCATGGCCCTGCCTTTAAAGTCAGGTCACACTCAGTCTTACATAACTCATGTCCGTGAAAATGCCACACTCTCTCTGCCTCTGTCTGGCTACACACCTGAACACAGTAGAGGAATCCTGATTGAAATGCTGCCTGGTGCACAACTGGGCAGCAGACTGTGATAGGAATAATGGCAGTAATGATGGAGATGGCCTGCCACTGCTTGGTTTGCTCTGAGAAGAGCCTGAATTGTGTTTAGAGTTTGTTTGAATTGTGCCGTCTGCCAAGTTAAAGACATATACATTATTGTGATTCTGAAGAAGTGCAATGCACAACAATTACTGTAATGTGCCTGTGGAAATACGACTTTGTTAAACAATATAAAAACACAAATCCCATAAATGATGATCTATCAACAAAAATAAAGCCAAGTCTAATAAGATTAGAAGAAGAATGTGAGAAACACGAGGACCCCAAAAAACCTCCTACTGTACAAAAGCTAAATTCAACTATATTTATGAGTTAAACTTTCCAGCTATCACTGTGCACCACAGGTTCTTTTCCAGTGTTAGCAATGTTTCATTTATAATGGTAGCAAAACATCTTTTTCTGTCATTTTAGCATTTGGAAAATAAACGTTGATTTATAGCCAGGTGCAATAGCTAAAAGCACGCACTTTGTCTTCAGTGTCACACTAATCACTGATTTGATTCCATGCATGGGGAACAGAGCCACTCATCAAAAGCTGAGTGGAAAATGTTTTGGAATGATCCCATCTGATATTAACCAGATGCTTAAAATTAGCTCTGTATGTTTGTGTTCAAAAGCATCATATGGACAAGAACATTTTCATCTGCGTGCTTGTGAAACTAATTTGCGTGATGGAGGATCTTTGCTTTCATCGGACCATTAAAATGGTTACCGGCTCGGACTAAAGTCATGCATCAACGGCCTGAACCCTCCAGAACTCCAGGAAGACCACAGCATCACTTTAAACCAGTCAACCAGAAAACCAGTTAACCAGTTGAGGCATTTGCTGAATATCTATAACAATGTAGAAGATGCATCAGCAAATTGGTTCTGAAAAGTAGAGAGTATTTCTACGTTTGTCCTTCCCAGAGTGAGTGGATTAATACTATTTACATGAATATCTCTCTTCGGACACAGCATGGTGTTAGGTATATCTGTGACAATGACTTTTTGACAAAGTGGCATTTTTTTGTAATAAAACAGATGCCGGCAGAAAGTAAATGGGCCCCTGTCTTCCTCTGCCTTATTATACAAGCTCATCAGTCAGAACAGGTACATAATAATGGTACCTGTAAATATGGATAATTTAAAATGTATGTGAACATGCAGACACTGTGTGTTGGTAAGTGCTATAATTATTACCATAAAATAGCAGTAACAAGTTATGCCGTAAAACCTGTTTTTTCTCAGAATATTACTGTGCATTGAAGACATGAACTTCAAAAGAAAATGTTTCCAGGAGGCGGTTTCCTGGTTCCTCTATATCAACGGACAGTACATTTAATAATTCACAGCTTAATAACCAACTTGCTAGAGGTTGAACTGATAAATCTACCTCACAATTGCTCTGCACAGTATGTCCATGGTGGCAAAGGAGAGATTTATCACAGAAATCAACACATTGAGTGGACCTGAAATAACTACTCACCTCTTTAAGGATTCAGGCTCTTAATATCCTCTCAAAGGTTCCTTTTCCTGGAGCAAAAAGGAATTGGTATTGTTCACAGTTTATCTTTTCTGATGATTAATTACTTTCTGCAGCCCATAAATGCAAGCCCCTATGCACCTCAAGTTAAATTACTTAAATTACTTCTGTAAAAATGTACTTTAAACCTACTCTGAGTAAACATTTGCCTACTGCATTACACTTTTGAAATGGAAGGAGGGTGTAGATAAAAAATTGTATATGATGATGAAGATGATGATGTTATATAATAGGCCTATAAAATTAAAGAGCATATTTAGGCTGCACATTAAGCATTAACATGTCAAAGATACAGATCAGAGCCCTTATGTCTAAACCAACAATATATTCCGTTTCTGTAGATGACACTTAGCAGCCAGTGCATATAACTGATTATCAATTACATAACGGCCTTTGGCAGTGTATAATTAACTAGAATTAGTAGATATAGGGCTATGGACACTGCCCCAGGTGCGACAAGCATTATTAGTCTATAAATAAATTAGGCTATTAAATAACTACCACTTTGACAGTAGGATAAAGTCAAAAACAGAAACAGAAAGGCCTCACACACCTCACTGAGGTTAAAAAGTTCCTCAGTCACCCTTGTAGGATCCATGAGTATTTTAACCTTTTTGCATGTTAGATTGACCCAGCATGGTCACGCTACGTCGTAGGTGGGTTGGATTTGGGTCACGTAGTGTGCTGGCCAAGGGGTGCGTTAAACCAGTGAATAATTATGGTAAATGCAACTTTTATTTTAACTAGTTTTTGGTCGCAAAACTGCATGTGGCCACTGGGACAAATTAGCAGCAGGGCTGAGTGGTGGCACCATCCAGCTCTCTTAATACGTCCCTGATAACACACAAATCTCCATCTGAATGGTTGCTGGTTGTGGGGAATGTCAGCGCCAAATTCTGACAAGGAACAAAAACGCGATGATTCCAACAATGTTACTGAAGTGCAATTTTAATTGGTGGAGTACTCTTTATGTGCCACTGAACTCTCATAAATGTTATTTGCTTATCTTATCAGTATGGGAATCTATGGCCCTAAAGAACAATTTAAGAATACATACAAATACTTACTGCTTTTTTCCTGGACATAAAATACTAAAATAACAGTAAATATTTGACACAGCCCAAGCAATCTTAAAGAATGCTGTGCTTGGCAAAACACTCTGTTATATAACAGAGCAACACTGGTGGTGATTTGATGATGTTCTCTTAAGTACTTTACATAAGATATAAGAGACCCGTCTGTTAAACTCCTGAAGTTCAGACAACACAAAGGTCATCGGCCTCCTCCGGGAGGCTGAACAGCTGGCCCTCTGGTGCGATCATAACAACCTGAAGCTGAACACGCTTAACACTGTGGAGATGACAGTAGACTTCAGGAGGAGCCCCCCAACAATGCCCCCCTTCCCCATATTCAACATCACTGTGTCTGTTGTGGAGACCCAAAGGCTTCTGGGATCCGCAATTTCCCAGGACCTAAAGTGGACATCCAACATAGACGCCATCATCAAAGAGGCCCAGCAGAGGATGTACTTCCTGCGCCAGCTCAGGAAGTTCAGCCTGCCTCAGGAGCTGCTGATCCAGTGTTCCTCTGCAGTCATACAGTCTGTTCTCTGCATATCCAACACTGTCATTCATCACTGTCTGGTTCGGATCGGCCACCAAACAAGACCGGAACAACGGACAACGGACTGTCAGGTAAAATAATTGGCGTTAACCCACCCTCCATTCAAGACTCAAACATCACCAGAGTCAGCAAATGGGCAAGAAACACCACTGCAGACCGATCACACCTTGGACTCAACCTGTTCCAACTTCTTCCCTCTGGTAGGCGCTACAGAGCACTGTATGCCTAGACAACCAGACAGGCCATCACACTGGTGAACACCTAAATCAGTCATACAGTGTCAGAAACAATTCCTGTGCACTACAGCTGTAACACTAAACATCCACTCTACCTACAAATTCTAATTTTTTATTTTGTAGTTTAAACACAGTTTTCAACCTATCATCTTTGCCGTATATAAATCTAAGCATGCTGTATATACTGTATATTGTGTAATGTACATACATAAAGTCATATCCACCACCTCATGTATATAAAGTAACATGTTTAATTAATCATTCCATATTTATTCCATCATCTCTGCACCCTGCACCATTATCTTCTTGGTCACTATTTTCATTGTTGTTTTTTATACTTCTTATATATATTTATATCTGTACATAGTAGTGAAATGTTTATGTTTACCTTTCTTCATCTTTGTTGTCCTTGTTTTTTGCTGTATGTCTATTCTGTGTAAGTATCTTGAGAGCACTAAGAATAAGTCAAATTCCTTGTATGTGTAAACATACATACTTAGCCAATAAAGCTGAAAAATTCAAATAACCCGTTTTTCTTTGGGGCCTTTGTGGTACTCAGGTCTGCTTAGTGGTTCAATTGAATAGGTTTAAACTGTGATTTGTCATCTTCAGTTGATACTCAGTGATACAATTCCAATATCTAACCCTAGACTAACCCTCCTATTTCTATTTTGAAGTTTTAAGAATAGCTTTTGCTAAAGTAACATGCCTATTAATTCCAACTTGTTGAAACAGTAACCTGTTCCTATTTAAATCCGGATCGATTTTGCTCAGATTAAGTATTTGTAATCTCTTTCTGCCTGTTCAGTTATTAGTCCAGTTGAACCATTGTACAGTGTTTTGTTCTCCATGTACAAAACATTACTTTTTTTGCAAAGCCTTCATAAAAATAACATGTAAACAGGACTTTCCACAACCTAAAAGTATGAAAGATCAAAATATAGAGTAGTCAAGCTTTTGTGACGGGGAATTTTAAACATTTGAACGAGAGGGTACATTTTTAGCGAGTGAAACCAGGACAGGATTTAGAAGACATAAAATAATGATCATGATCAACTTACCTAACATGATAATTCCTATTCACTCTGATTTGCCTGTGGCGTATTTCACCATACATCATCAGAGACATTCTGGCTCTTTAAATTTGGAGCACTGTTTCTCTTCACAGAGACTGGTTCCAGGAATAACCCCGAGATCTCTATGTAGCAATTAAAAAATCCCCTGAGCAGAGGATTTGCTGTCACAAAAGCGTTTAGTTTCTCTCTTGTATATCCTGGCTCATGTTTTACCATATTTTTCTTTTTTTTAAATTTGTATTATAGCCATCTGAAACCTCTCATGGTTGGCCAAGCCAAGTGGCCTGTGTCTGTGCTTTTTAGTAGTGCAGAAGGGTCTTGGCAGGATTGAACCACAATAAGGTTGTCTTGGTGATGTGCTGTAATCAGATAGGACCCACTGGTCTGCTCTGTGTTAACTATATGGCAGCTATTACAACATGCATGCAACTACGATTAACTCATTATTAACTAATTTCAGGATCTAAGCCTGCTTTCCTAAACACAGCCTTTTCCAAACATTTATATAGGATGGAAATCATAAGCCGCAGATGTACGGAATGTCATGGAAACAAGCAAAGGAGGTGTCTGTCTTGAAAACTTATACTTAAGCTAATTTTATGGCTAGACATTTCTGAGTCATGTAGCAGAGAAATGAGAAAGTGAAAACAAAACAGAAATTACAGCCATATTTGGCATCAAAGCTTGATAACATTATTATTCCTCAAGATGTAATTAGTTACATAAATGTACATTTTTACCTTTATTACTGCCATTGCAGTGTTAGTCATGAAGCGTCCCTGTGATTCTGCTGATTGTGTTGTCTCAACCTGCAGTTACAGTATAAAACAAGAATAAACAGAAACTATTATCACCTCCTAAACAAGAAGTCAATCCCATTCCCCCTCTCAAATTGGCTGAGCAATGGCGAGTCTAACCATTTTCACGGGTTTAAAGTTCAACCAGATGGGACTTAATGGGGAGACAAATGATGCGACAGAAAGCAAATGGATCTTGTCACCTTCGTCATTGAAAAGAATGGGCTGTGAATTCCAGTGTGACTCTTACACCATAAGGGGAATTCAATACCGCTGCTATGAGCATTAGAAGCATTAAGCACATTAGTACAGTATGTACTTAGTGTAACAGCAAGATCAGCAGAAAAAAAGTGCTTGTGCTTATATAGTGTATGTTATATAATCTCGAAATATGTTTGTTCTTTCTAATTTTAGGAAAAACTGGTTGGGTGGTCCAATAACAGCAATGCTCAAGGTGCAAAAACAAGGGCCTGAAACTACTGTATATGGAGTGGAACTGTAATTAAGTTCCTATTCAGCCCTGGTTAATTCAGATTGGTGTTTCTTTTTTATTAGATTTCTGTTTTTTATATTGCTAATTAGACCCATTCTTTTGACACTGGGTTGTGCTGCAGATTTGCAAGAACATTTATGATTTGGACCCTACCATGAGGACCACTGTTGCAACAATTTAATCCACTGAGTTTTTACATCTAAAATATAAATTGTAACCTATCACCTTTCTGTCACTCTGACCTTTTTAACTCATTAAATGTATGTGGAACAATTGTGAGTATTCTTTAGGGTGATATTTTCCTATTTTAGTGAGTGGTTTAATGATCGCAAGTTGTTCTCATGAAATTATTTTATGCTTTACAGTCCACAGGCTAAGGGTCAATAAAAAGTCGATTAGTGCTTGTTTGTGGAAACTATTGGTGCATTGTTGTGTTCCATTATTAATCTTGTATATCTTCTACATATTGCAGATGGAAAATCATAGTTCAGCGTGGCATCGATGAATCCTCAAATTTGAATTTGTCGCTCCGTGCTACAAACAAGGCCACAGCAGTGGTACATGGATTTTTGTGTGTGGTCAATCAATAGGGTGTCCCATCACAAGCCAGGCAAGCACAGTGAAGATGTTGATAAATCTTAGCCAACAATGATCCCTTTTCCATTCATCAAATGTTTACATTTGCCATCCTGATGATATCGGTAGTAGATCAAAAAAAGCTCATATTGATTGTTTTGTAAGGCAGTTAGCTTGGAAGAGTTAGATGAAGAGAGATTGCAAAGGCAGAAAGAATGAACATTAAAGTCGCATTATTTATAGAACTGATAAGTGTGTTAATACACAATGTCTCCCTGGCTGAGTATCATCATTTAGGTTCATTTATTTCATTTGGATCAATATTAATGACAAATGTGTACTGTTTTGATACAATATTTTTCATCTCGTGTCTACTAATATACTTTTGTCACATTGGGTCATTCATAAGTCAGCATTCCCTTGATAACAAATGCAGATAACGCTAAGGCAGACAGCTGTTGAAACACTACCAGAATGTATTATTCATGTAAACAAAAAGATATGACGTTAATAAAATGTATTAAACAGGAGCTGTGGGTGTTTGCAGTATAGTATGTAGATGTCTATTACCAGTTTTTCAGGCTGGTGTAACTGGATTGAGAAACAATGTTTCTTCTTTGGCAACACTTTCCTGAACCTAGGAAAGTGTAGTTGAGTTTCCTGACACTTTCTGTGTATGGCCGGAAGGAGGAAGCTTCGCCTAATGACATCCAAGGAATTTTCCCACAGCGGAAGGAGAGGGCAGCCAAGGGATTAATCGCTTTTACATGTTTGGAGTGTAACAGGATGATGCTGAGTCCCAGTGCTCCGACCACCTCCCAGTCCTGGAGGTCACTACCCCCCACCCCCAACCACCCCTTGTCTTTTTTTGTTTATGAAAGGCTTTATCTATATGGTGTTGGAAGGACTGAACAAAAAAATATATTCATTAGCTCTTCTCAGCTCATTGCAGGGGAACAGGGAGCAACATTGCCGTTTTTTGCCTGAATATAGTCTCAGATTGCATACATGGACGGAAAGAATACTCCTACCAAGTACTTCCTGACAAAGCACAAATACTGTTACTTACTTTACCTATAATTCAAGTGAAAGTAACATTACTTGTGTTAAAAAGTATTTTTAAAATCCTTTAGATTAAACAATCACACTTGATGCTGGTCTGGAAAAGCACAAATGATGATGTTTTAAAAAACCACACAAGGCAAATGATCTTTGACTTAATTTCCACTATATCTTATTTAAAACTAAATAAGATTTAAAAGTGCAGCTCATTTTTTGCAGCATACTATTTTTTTAACTTTTCTTTACTTTTTTGTAGCTACTGGCTACATCTCTGCTCTGTACATTGAGTGAAAGCCAGTCACAACTTTGAATGAGGTCTTAATAATAACAGCTCAAAGCTAATATTAAAACTCTGATTTGGCTCCTGTACAAACATGAGAGGTAAGGGGCAACATGCTGATCTCTTTAAACCATGTTTTGTTAATGTCTGCCTGCCTGTATATCTGCCTGCTGGTCTGCCCAGGACTTGGCAAGAGCTTGATCTTACATTACCTCGGTTGTGTAGCGGGATGAAGAAAAACTCAAAGCTTTATGTTTCTGTTATGTTTATGTTTCTCTTGTAATCTATGTCAGCAGGAAGGAAAAGGAACATAAACGGAACATGTGGATTTAAAAGTGATCCCCTGCATTGACTCAATGAAGCACATAGGGAAGTTGTTTTATGCTTCACATACTACAGATGGATCGCTAAAACTGCCTCACTGGCTTGTTTGTTTAGCTCTGTGCCAGATGTTGAACAGGAGTAAATGCATTCACTACATACAAACAACTCAAATCATCATAGACTAGGTTTGTTGATGTCCACCATTATACATGATTGTACTCTTGCTGTATACTAATATATAAAAATACAGTTTTTTAGCTGTACAATACTGTTCCCATTGCAGGTTACAATCTTAGAAATGTGAATGAAGATACAGCAATGTATATATAACAAAGGGCAAATTCATTTAGAATTAATCAAATTAAATCAAATTTGACTGAATTACCCTTTAAACTGGCAGTAATCACAGACAAAACAATTTGCAATCCTGTTAGATCCATTGCAACGTTTTCAATTGCATAGCATCTGTGATGACACGCAGACGTGTCTGGCACTGATTACACACTGGCACAGACCCTGGAACAGGCACTGGAAACCTCTCCTCTCTCATTATTCTGTTTCCATTTTACCTGAATGTGAGGAACTTTGCTCTTATTCGCTAACAAATAGCTCTTGGATGTACTGACAGCTATGGCTGTTGACGTGACACTTAATAGTTAGCATTTCATAAAAATCTTTTCCTTGGTTTGTCTGAACGCTCGATCTACGTAAAGCTATTCTCTTTTGTGAGTTACTGACTCGGTGCAGAGCTGCCTGAGCCTGCAGCTCACCCGCTGCTGTGGACCTTATCTGAACCATATCCTCTTCTGCAGAGCACTAATCTCACTGCTGGAAATGGATCAGAATACTCACGTGTGGCTCACACATAAAGGTTGAAGTGAACTTGTGTAATAAAGAGCACACAGTCTGCCAACATGACAGATGTACTAATTTAAGCATGACATAGCAGACCCTTGTTTGTACTGACCTCTTAAAAAAGGAGGTTGTTCAGCGGAATGAAATACAATGGTGAAAACAGGGGAAAAAGAGAAAATTGTGCTCAAGCCCATCTAAAGGCATGTGCATGCACTCTATAATGCTAAACAGTGTCTTTTTCAGTATGGCAGCATAACAGTTTGTGCAGCGAAGAGTATACAAAACTTTCAAGTATATTCCCTTACCCAGAAAAAAAAAAAAAAACAGAGTAAGATCATTTATGTTTTATAAAATCTATCTATCAAGGTTAAAATATAAAAAGATACAACAAGCGATAGATACTGTATGTAGTAAATCTTCACTTTCATAATAAAATAAAAAGGGCTTTGCAAGAAGGACTGAAAAAGAGATCAATAAAAGGGCGAGAAAATATATATAATAAGGTTGAAAATGAAAAAAGATTGGGTTATAAACACAAGAGTAAAACTAAACAAAAAGGAAAAAAACGCACAAAAAATGGGCTTTAAGTTGTACTTACCTCTGTGTTTGAGAGTTATTTTCAGTTGCTTGCTTTGCAACTTTAGTACTGCAGCAAAAAAGAAGAGTGTTGTGAAACTCTCCTTTTCAGATGCAAGGCACGTCATGGAATCAGACCTTATACAGTGTCTCAATTACATATTCATTCAATCATTCATTAATTTACCCACTCACCATTTGCCAATCTGTTTCTTTGTGGCCATTTGAAGGCATGTCTAAAGAGAACACACAGAATCAGCATCATTTGCTGACCTCTCCTCTGTGATACGGTAGCTGTCAACGGTATTTAAGCAGATTTAGCAGTTTGGAGTCAATGACACTGTGTGTGGTTTTGTTATTTCTGCAGGTGCTCACTTTAGCAAAATAGGGCACACTGAAGGGCACATTGCATCTGCTGGATTTATAACTGCATAAAAATCACTACATAAGCAGAGAAACTCAAAACTGCTTATTTCAAGGGCTGATGAAGCGTAACGTATTAGATGTCCGTGGTGCAATTTAAAAAAATGTTTTATGACTTTACCTGCTGAAAAGGAATGGATATTAAAGACAAACACATTTTGCTGGTCAGAAGACAATCACATGGTACAGTTGTCATAGAAATGAAGCATGAGATGAATGGTGAATGATAATGTGAAGATAAAAAAAGATGACACATCAAAACAGTTATAGGCTTGCTCCAGGGCAATACAGAAGGGCTGTGACAACCATACTGATATTTTATTGATAAAAGACATCAAAACAGAATAAACCTATTGGAATAATGCTGAACTTTTGATAGTTTGTATGAAAGTGAAAGCTGAAATCTATAACTTTTTCCACATTGTGACCCTACAAGAAGGGGCAATTGAAAGGCTTTTTAAATCAAAAAAGGCGCTGCAGTTAAGTTGAGGTCTGCTGTTTGATTTGCATTAGTGGTTTGATACTTCTGGGCTTATGCTGTTTTGTATGTTTTATGTGCAAAACTACACACATAATCTCTATAAACAGACATCTGCGTATGAATTCAGAGGCAAGGGACCAAGATTTTGGTATCCGAAGTGTTCTGATTTCTGTTTGTAGTCTTTGGTTGCATACAGGTAAATGGTCCATGTGGCAAAAGAGGGGGTACTCATTAGCCGAAATGCGGTCATTCTCTGACGATGATTTAACTTTTTATTAGCTTCCGCTTATATCCACTGGCTACACCAGAAGCCCCGAAATATTAGTCCCTGTTCCCCAGAAGCTTAATTGTTGCCAGACAATAGCCTATGGGTTCCCAGATTGCTACAAACATGATGAAAAAAATTCAATCAGAAGAAAATAAACTCAACATACTAACATAGTACTGAGATATTTTCT
Organism: Lateolabrax maculatus; assembly: GCA_031216445.1. Classification (NCBI taxonomy): domain Eukaryota; kingdom Metazoa; phylum Chordata; class Actinopteri; order Acropomatiformes; family Lateolabracidae; genus Lateolabrax; species Lateolabrax maculatus. The sequence goes on from CM062204.1 coordinate 13,203,864, forward strand.
AAATAGGATGAATGAACCCTAAAAATAAAATAAAATAAAAAAAGAGAGTTTCATTGTGTTCTTTATCCTTCATTAGCATGGATGTGAGGTTGAAGTGTACTCTGCCCCTGAAGCAGAGAAGTTTATGGAATATCAATCGATGCCTTCACATCATTTATTTAAACTTCACCTGCAGCAACAGGCACCTTGAGACAAGTTATATTGACTGAATGATCATACAGTCTACTGTGGTGTCACAGTAACAATCGGAGGGCTTCACAGTATGAAAAGTTAAAACCTTAGACTGCCAATGAGGAAAATAAAATCATTCTCATGGAAATTTCTTTTGGAAAAGAAATGTATGCAATGGGTGCAGTATTGACAAGCATTAAATTAAGAGCAAAAACGGCAACAAAATACACACAGAATACACACATCTGTAATCACACTCACCGTCAATATCACTATCAAGTTCAAAGTTGTGTGTGTTGTGTTGCACCATCCACCTATAACCTCCCAAACACAGAAAAGGCTGGCTTGCATGTTATTATGACATTGTATCAGAATTAGCGATTTCCAACTTGTAGTTGTAAATTGTGTTCACATCAACATTCAAGTCGTAATTTCAACTGGGAAACGTTTTTTCTGAAAGTTCTGATATAGCTGATATAGCCCTCGGTGCTAAACAATCAGGGATACTTCACAATAGCTAAAGTGAGTTGTTTAATGGGTAAAGTGCTACATTATACCGTAAATGCACAATATTTTTTACTTTCACACTGTGATGGCCACAGCCACACATGGTAATATGTTCCCAGTTCACACTCTCGCCTCATGAGTTTTCTACCTACACAGGTTAATTTAATTTGCAGGCAGCCACAGCCAAACAATAACATCACAGTTTGTTTGATTTGGAATTAGTTTGTTGACCTTTAACCTTACATTGTTTGGAGGAAGTGCCCACGTTTTAACACCCTAGGGTTTCACACATCATTCTGTTATATTAATCACTAGTTTCTTTGTTTTTGAGTTAACCGTGGTTGTCGGGGGAGGTCCTTTTCCTGGAGGAGCAAAAGGCGTAGCTGAGGGGCTGAGGACTGTTTAAATCCTGGAGCAGCTCATTGGGCCAAACCATGTCCTGCTATGTCATGGGCGGGATTTGTGTTTTTTCTTGCACTGTATTTAGCTGTAGTTGATGTCCATCTTGTTTATCCCTTGTGTGTTATTTGGTTTGGCTAGGCCACTATATATGTTGCCTCATGCCTGATTGTAGTAGGTCAGTTTTTTCAGCTGACACTGTCTTTAGTTGTGGTTGTTTTAAAGTTTTTGGTTGTAGACCTCTTTAATAGGCCTAGTTATTACTTTCTTGTTTCATAGTTATTTGGCATCTTTTGGGGTAAACAAAAAAAACAGGTTTTCAGTTACATCTCCTGTTTCCTTATTGCCTCACTGCTTGGTCCCTAGCACACACCAACTCTGCGATCATACAATTGTCTTTTGTTCAGTCCGTACTTTGAGAGTTTGGCCGTACCAGTAAACGTATGAGTAGACCAGCATATAAAATCTGTTTTAGGGCGTTGCCTGTGCCCATAATTGAAATGCAATACAATGTTTTATCTTCCTCAAACGTCCGACCTAAAGAGAACTTACAAAAAACATTGTGCAAAACTGACATTTTGTCTTGTGGAAGGACACTCAGCGAGTGTTCAAACTGACCATTACAACAACTCTTTGCCTAGTTCATGTTCCATGGAGGAAAAAGGGAAAGAAAAGAAATATAATCAGAACAACAAACAAATATGTCACTGTCAAGCAATGTCACCTCTATTTCTCTTTCTCTGTCTCTCTGCACACTCACCCAGAATTTATTTTCCACCTCTCCGGAGTGGCCATGTGTCTTCATCTTGTCACAGAGAACTTGAATTTGTGTGTTTACCCCCACAAACCATCACTTTTGTGCAAACCCCTGTCTTCCATCTCATATAGTCCAGCGCAGTCTCATCTTGATAAAGATTCAATCACAGTTCAGCTGCAATCATAAGTCTGCCAAATGTCTGTGTTTTGAAACAGCATCTCGTTATTCAACAGGAGCACTGAGGAAGTTGCAAATGTATTGTTTTATAGCGTGGCTTATTTTTTTTTGCACTGCATTTCTCTGCTTCTATGAGGATACCTAATTATTCAAAGTGCTGTTTCATTATTGTTTCTGATGCAGAAATGAAATGGACTCTTGGCGGATATTTTTCTCTTCTACATGTCCATTTTAACTTGGAGCTGTGCCATGTGGAATTTCAATGAATGACCTGTGCTATTTTTAGTTACACTTTGATTGATTTGTCCTTACCACTTAAGTATAACGCTAAAGAATTATAAAAGCGTGGACACACAGAACTGCCTGTAGATAGGAGGCATGATGCTGCATTGCCAATTACATGTCGGGACATATGAAGCAGATTGAGTTAGTCAGTCCATCAGCATATGGAACCCTTTTTCTCCTGTCTCGTAGACTTTTATTCCTTGTCTCTTTTATCTTATTCTGCTATGGACTACAGTTCTGTAATAAAGTGAACCGAGTTTAAGTCAAGGGGGACAGAAGTGCCTTAAACCAAGGAGACAAATGCTCCTTTCATCCTCTCTGTAATTCTCCTCAGCTGGAGATTTATGGGTAATGTAATGGAAAGGTGAAAGGTGCTACAGACATTAACAGGGCACCATCTGATAGGTAATGGACCTGCCAACCCTCGGTGACACTTAGGGGAAAAAAATCGCTCCATCCACTTGGCTGAGATTCCCAAACTGAATCTCGTGACAAAATGAGTGCCGAATGCCAAACAGACGCAAACATAGACGCAAACATAGACGCAACTGCTCAGAGCTGCAACCACACGCGGCTATGAAAGAAAGAAAAACATTTCTGTCGAGTTCCTCTGCACAAAACTGAGGTTATGTGAATCGACCTGTTTGAACACTCAGAGGCCAAAATACAGCGACCACAGAGGCTTTCGTCTTCCTCTGTAGGCTGAGGTTAGAGTGGTTAATTAGCGTGTTTATTGTTGTAAATGTTGCGCAGCAGATAAAAGCAAACTGCTGGAAGGAACAGAAAGAGAGGAGCGGTGATTTCCCGTAAGTGGGAAGTCCTCCTTATTAAACGTTTATCTTAGAGTCACAGCTAACCTAAAAAAATCAGCTGGGATTTTCTGAGAAATGCCTCCCTGTGGATCAATCCACAGCACATGCGTCTGCTAATGAAACAATATCAAACACATTTGTTTAAATAAACATGCCCCTGAATGTGTTACACTGTTCAGGTCCAAACTTTTAAAAGGATCAGCATATACATGAGATGGAGGTTATACTGAGCAAAACACGCAAACAGAACACATTTGCTGCACAGCCCATGTAAAGGATAAGGCTGGTGTTATCTTCTGTTTTTCTTATTATCAATAAATCGAGTGGAAAGGCAAATGCTAGCAATGAATTGATCCTTCTAAAAAGTATCAGCTGTGTAGTCAATGCCTGGTACAGCTCATATCTCAGTGTAATAGAGCTCCATTGTTCACCGAAAACTAGTAAAAATGCATCAATGAGCCACACCATTGCACTGGGGGACGTGTTGACTCCCACATACGCATCTTATGGCTGTAGATGCTCACCAAAGGCATTAATCTGCGGCTGAAAAAAGTCCCCAACAGATGCACGTTTTACTCCTTTTTGAGTAATGTTTGCTAAACTACAGTGCCAAGATGTTTTAGTAAATGATTTAGTAAAATTTACTATTGAAGTGTTTTTAAAGATTTATGTTTTCAGTAGAAACAAAAATGCTTGGGCTTCCCAGTGTGACGGGAAGTCTGAAAGTATTGAGATGGATGGTTTTAGTATTTCGTGGGATTGGTTTACAATAGGAAAAATAAAGAATTACACCAGATGTTTCCTGTAAAATGTCAAACTCAGAGAAGAACAGCAGAAACTTTTTATTTTTACACATCTATGAACTTATATTGATGCTGTCCAGAGAGTCAGCACAGTTGACTATACTATACTAGTCGTAAAGTACTTTGTTATTAACTGTAGCCATTTATTGTTTTAGTGTGATTTCTTTGGAATATCAATGTTCCATCATTCACGGACAAACATGGAAACATGTAAAAACAGATTTTTACAAGTTTTACAAAAAATGCTTCAGCAACAAATTAGGACATCCATAAAATCTGATAATGGAACACAGTAATGTATAGCTGTCAAATTGTGTTTTATACTCATTTCTATCAGGAATAGCATGATTTATATGATGAATACCTAATCAAATATACAGTGTGTATGATGGTATTTGATTTTAATTTTTACAAAAGATGTTATCCTTAAGCAATGTGCGTGGAAGTCTGTTTTCAGAGCATGCACCAGAGAAAGGTGTGAGCTCTAACTTGACAGCAGATGGGGAGGTTTAATAGTTTAGTGGACACCCTTCAAATTACATTACTGCCATGGCCTCTCGCACGTGTCACTCTTCCCCAGTATACTATGAGGGCAGGAGATTGAGAATTATTTTCCATCGCCACAAATCACCAGAACCAAACAGCCAATCAGCCTGGACTGAGGAGAAATGTAACTATTAATGAAAACATACACCTGTCCATCCATAGGTTTAAAAAAGGCTCAGTTACATTTCTACGCTAAAATTAGATGGTTTAATAATCTCTCCAGTGTGCACAACACAGCTATAGTTTGTGGCTCTACGGTCACTTCAGGAATAATCAGAGAAACCTGTCAGTCATCAATAGACTTTTCTGGAGGAGCAAATGCTTGAAGGCTGAGGTCCACCCCCCTCTCTCCTTACCACCTATTACATCTTCCCCTAATTACAGTGACGTCAATTTGGGTTACTAGCTTCATGCTTGTATAGTAAGCTACTGTATGTTGTCTTTCACCCTGCTTTATAGCCAAGATGAAAAGGTATGCCCTGCTTTACAGACCAAAAAAATGAAAGTTTCACACAGATCCTTAACCAATTTTTGCAGTTGCTAGTTGCAACATCTGCGAACACAGTTCAATAGCAGTTGCACTTTAACTTATATTTTTATATACAGTAATTTTTCAGATCTGTGACCTGGCAAATATTGATGTCTCTTCAAATGCCCTTTTCAGCATATTGTAATATTTTTATTATACCTGTTTGGTTATTGTTGATTTGTTCATTTAGTTTTTCGGTGTTCCTTTTTGCCTCAGTGTTCTTTTTCTCGCCTTAGTGGACATCAATTTCAGTTGGTTTCTGGCCAGATGCCCTATCTCCACTTCTTCCACACTGCTGGACATTGATTTTTGCCCTCTCTTGCCCTTGCCCTTAGTCTCCTCTCTTGCTGTAATGCTTCAGTGTCATTGCAGTGAAGTTCCCCCACAGTTTGTTCTTCCATCCGACCCTTATGCCATGACGATGACCAAATACACGCCCCCCACCTTAGGCGTTTATCTACTCTTGCACGCTGATAGTTGTGTGCCGTTAGAGCAAAATTCAGTTTGCTAGTGAACAAATGTGAAAAACACAATACAAAACAACCAATAAAAGCCACTAATTGTGCCACTGGGTCTGTTCAAACAATGCATTCCTGCTTAAGGTGTGCTGGCGACAGTAACGTAGTAACAGTACAGTACAAAAAAGCCAGCTGCTGTAGCAAACGTGAGTTCCCCAAAGAGAGCCAGTGTACAATTGTTTGTTGAGTAACTGCATCAATTAGAGGTTAAAATTGTAAAAAATATAGAATCACTGTCACGTTGGTTTTTACACTGTCTGTTGTCCCAGACACAATATGTACAATAATTTTTCAAAATCATTTGAGAAATGTCAAGCTGTCATTTTCACAACAACCAGCACGGCTGATGATATGACCATGATGACAGGACAATGGGCAAGTGCAGACTTTAAATGTTACATGTAAATCAGTGTTGACGGGGGTAAAACATTTCCCATCTTCACAGCTTAACATTAACTCCTAGCTGTTGGGTTTCCTACTTGGTTGCTATGCAGGTGATCAGAAATTACTAATGACAGTGTGCTAAACTCTATAAATATACAATATGTGAGAATAAGTTAAGTCCAAAATGTGACAAAAGTGGAGAAAAAAGGAAAACCAGCAAGTTTGTACAATTTCTGTTGTTTTATTGCTTTATCCATTTTTGCACTTAATATGGATGTACATGAAAGTGGTGATAACGAACACCTTTTTTAAAATTCAACACAAGCATCTTTTTCTTTCTCCATTAAAATTACGGAAGCAAGTGATTGTCAGTGATGATGGCTCATTTCTATATTTTTTTCACATCTAAGCTTATGTTAGAAGCTCAAGAATCATGTCAGCTCAGAGATACCACTGCATCACATGGCAATTACCGTTTTAATAAATTATCTGATGAGTTCTTCTGGTTGGATGGAAGTATTTGTAGAGCCTGGGACAGAAGACAAAGTTCTTTGTTTGCAATTTAATGTTATGTTGTTATGTCACATGTCAGAATGTTATGTTCGAGTTTGAAAAATGTTTCACTACTGCAATGGTATTTTAAGTGCCTTTTCAGGCAGCTTTGACATGAACATACTCTTTACTGCTCTCAAATTTGCAAACATCAAACTTTCACATATATTGGGTTCTTTAGTTTCTCTCTATTTAGCCTTGTATCACCACATATATCTTCCTTTCTGTGCCCTCTACTGGTACTATAAATTCTGTATGGGTCTGCTTTCCTGAGGCATAATGAATACATTTCGACAGACTTTGGTATATTACAGTATAAAGTGCAGAAATTACTGAAGCTGTGGTTTTTATTGTTTTTTGAAGAACTTCCAAGCCTCCTAGCCTCCAAGCCACATTGGCTTGCCTTTGCACTCTGAACCAAGTATATGCAACTTGACCCAAACAAATAAACATTATTTGGTCCCAGCATCTCAGATATGAGCATTTGCTGCTTTTCTCTCTTTTATATCTTTGGAAATTGAATATCTATGGGTTTAAGACTTTTAGTTTGACAAAACAAGACATTTAAAGATGTCAACTTGGGCTCTGATAAATAGTGATGGGCACTTTAACACTCTTTCTGACATTTAAAAGACTAAACAGCTTAAAAGTAATAGACTGACTAATTCATCATTGATATCTGAAATTGCTTGTTCTGCTTTCCAGGGAAGTGGAATAGAGGGAAACGGGGGAAAATGGTCAAGTATGATTAGTTGAACGTAATGAGGTCAGTGCTGATGCAGAAATAACACCTGTAACCTTAACAATAATATATTAAATTGTCAAACCAATACTGCAGCCACCTATGACATATTACCTTATAAATTTCCCTAACAAGCATTCTTGTTGCAAAGATGACATTTGAACTGATGTTCGTCTCTGCACTCGTGAACCAAAGCTTGGTTTTGTGCGCTCAACTGTGGCAAAAAATTATTATTGTCCATCATTTACTGTAGACAAAACAAAAGTGAGCAGTTTTTAATCTGGAGAAATGATGGAAAAAATGAAAACCATTGTTTCCCAGGAGAGGGATAATATTGGGTTCATATTATACTTATAAACATAAACTGATTAAATCATCAGATAGAACTGTAATGGGTGAAATAGGAGACAATGCTTGATGAGAATCCCCTTATTGGACTATTCATTATGTCTTCAACAAGCTCACTCACACACACACCCAATAAAGATTTGTCATGTTAAACTGGGACCGTTGTGAGCAATCAAGTGAGATTTGCACTGAATACAGGCCAAGAGGATATGAGTGTGTGGTGTGTAACAGTATTTTAGTGGGGATCAGTGTTGATTTCATCTGTCCACACACACACTCTGCAAAGTGCATGTAGCGTGAGAAAGGCGCTTCAGGGTCCCTGTGTTTTGGAGGACACTCAGAGTACACAGAGCAGATCTCAGGAGAGTTGTCTCAGTAAACTCAGTCAGTGGCTCGTAATTAAGGGATATTTACACAGTATCAGACAGAGGCCAACAGAAAAAAACATGTGGATGAAAAGTGTTGAGTGTTTTGTTTTAGTTACAGTAAATTCATGTCTGTGTAATTTTCATTCCAGTGTTTCTTTGTGTTTGTGTGTGAAAGACAGAAAGAGGCAGAGATTTCCATTGACACACTGCTATATGTTAGTTTCGGCTGTCCATGATCCATGATCTTTTTAACATTATTTAATGCCATTTCCACTTCATGTGACAGAGCAGCTATAACAATGCATGAATATTAAGCACCTAAAATTGAAAACGACTGCCCTTTGCCCACAGACCAGGTTACTGGGAGTGACTCAGCCTCTTTAGAAACTGAAGTTGGCAGTGTAAAATTCATTTCAGAATTCTCTTGGCCACGTTTTTTGTGTTGTTTTCAAATCTTTGCACGTCCTTGCTCCTGGCTATTTCAAAGCTTCTGACCCTCCTCAGCATCGTTAGCCCCCTCAGATCCACCTAACAAAGACTGCTGCTCATTTCAAGGTCTTAGCTGTAGAAATTGCAGAAAAAAAGCGTTTTTTCTACCGCAGCGCTGAGACTATACTTTAATTAGCTGACTCTGTTCTGTCTTTTTAATAATTGCCTGAAAACACATTTTTGCTTTGTTGAGTTTTGTATTGAATAATTGAACTATCCTGCAGTCTCAGTTTCACAATATGTACATTTATGAAAAGCTTACACTGATGTTTACAACTCTCTCTTTCTTCTCTCTTGTGTGTGTGTGTATGTTGGTGTCTGCATGTTTATATGGGAGATTCCTCTCTGTGGGGCCCTTTCCAGGGATTTTACCATTTTGTTTTTCTGATGACATTATGTTACAAACATCAGAATAACTTTTGATAGACACGTTTGTTTGTTTTTAAAGTTCTGAAATTGAGAGTGTAATCTCAAATTACAGTGCCATAATGTAAGGACTGGGAAACCCATTATAGCTCTATTCACACGAGACCAATGTGACTTTCTATGATTTGCAATATTTCACCATCTGACATTATTAGCAATTATTTCACTTGTTTGAGTATTGTCAAAAAATTTTCAACATGGTCAGAAGTTGGAGCTATATTGCACTGGCTGTGATGCACAGGTCATGGAGGCAGTTATGGTACTTTAAAACCCTTAGTGCCCAATTTCCTTCTCTGAGTCATAACTCAAATCTGAATACACAGTCATAATACACGTATTTCTAGATTCGGTGTAATTTACACCTCCCAGAATATCCGTACCTCCAATGTCCATTGCAAACACATAAATCTTCTCAGAAATCATAGCTCCTTATAACTTCAGAATGTGCCAGAGATTGATCACGTTTTAATGTTTTCTTCAGTAATCCACTGGTAGTTTTCTGTACATCTATGAATACATTGCAAACAGGAACTGCTAATAGCTAATCCTGCATACTTTTAATGCTGCCAATTTTGCCAAAATGTAAACAAATATAGGCATAAAAATAAAAAGTTGTAGTCCACAGCTAATTCACCGACACTATGGCAACATTGTACTTCCTGTTGACATCCCCCAAAGCCACCAAATCATAGGGGCTGTAGTTCCCAAAGTAAGCGCATGATTATCCCCCAAATACACAAAGACAATAAGAATAATAAGTGACAAAATTGATTGATATTTACTTTTTTCATGTTACACTATCTATACATTTTTAACATTACTAAGAATGTCACATCAATATTGTTCCTACCTTTGTGGAACACTGACACTTTCATTCGGACAATAAAACTCGGGGCGGGGGGCAGTTATCTTGAGGGGTGACTGTTAATCATATGTACCGATCTGTATGCATGTTGGACATGGGGACATTCTTTTATGTGAGTTAATTTATTATGCTACTAAACACACTTAATTTAAAACATGTCAACAAATGACATAGCAATATTTCTTAGCAACATACATATAGTTTTAAAGGATATCTGTAGAAATGCATCAAATGGGTTTTAATATTTCCAAAATCCAATAAACTTCTTCAGAGATACTGTTTTCCTACATTTTAATGTTTGTGCATTAAGTGCTTCACAGGGGCAGTTCTTGTTATGTATTACTTGTGCTCCCTGTTTTGACAACAGTTTCAGGTTGCACTGACTCACCCAAACATTCCTTGAACTGTAATGTACAGATTGACTGCATGTCTCTAAATACTAAAATTCAAGGACTATTTCACCTGTGAAACTGCTGGCTCTGGTCTAATCTAGATGGAAATCTCATACCTTGGTATCCGAGAAGATTGAACTCCATGGTGCTGTTTCTATTTTTTTATAGTAAAGTTCTCTACAGGCAGAAGAAAAATCTGGTTTGCTCCATTTTTGGGATTTTCCACTGATTGAAAGTCTGCAATCACATTTGACAGATGTGACTTTATGCTGATATTTTGTTCTCATCAGGTTTCAGACCCTTATGATTCGCCTCTTTTTCATTATCTGTACAGTACCAAAAATAAAAAAAGGACAAATAAGAATGGGATGAATTAAACTTTCATCTATAGCTCTTGATTGATAAATTACATTTGCCATATTTGTGCACTCAAACAGAGAACACCTAGCATGTAATTGAACTGAACTGAACTCTTTTTGATTTAGTAGAGCCATTTTTGAAGTAGCTAAAGGGCATTGGAGTTTCCTTTCATTATACATCTTGCATTATCATCGGTGATTTTGTGTAGAAAAACATAGTGCTACCTTCAGGTGTGTTCATTGTATTTTAGTTTTGTAATTGAGTTTTGTATAGTCTCACTCAATTTGTAAATGCCCAACAACACAGAATAGTGTTTAAGGAGTACTGCATCAGCTTTTACAAACTGTGGTGCAAGCTGAGATTTCATCAAAATGCAAAGAAAGCTCATTTTAACTTTTGTGAATCATGCTGTCAACAAGACACCAAAGTCAACTTACTATAAATCAACATTTCAAATGACTTTTGGGTAACTTGTATCAGTCGTGTAGACCAACGAGTAGTCCGAGTAGGACAAAGCATTTTACAAAGTCTCCAATTTTCCCACAAACAAACACTCTGATGGTTGCCATTGAATGTACTTGGCTGCTAGTTGGGAACAATTTGTGGTTCAGTGTTTTGCTCAAGGACATTTTGAAATTTGGACAGGAGCAGGCACGGATCGAACCTCCAACCATATGATTAAACTCTCCCACCTGAGCCAGAGCTGCCCCAAGTGTTTATTTGCCACAATTAATCTTGCTTTTTGAGCAAGCCATGCTCAGAGGAAGCATCATGGCAAGCTCGCTAATACAACCCTGTACCATGTATGAGGGGGAACTGCCACCAGGTACTGACTTCATGGACTTCATGGACACTCAAGTGTGGTATTGTTACATGAATATAACAAAAGTCCAACTGTAAGTTTGTGTTGTATTGATGCTCTTTGTATGTGCCAACGTAAATAAAAGTATGTGTGTGTAAACTATAATGTTTATTCATGTGCACCATATTCCAACATTTGCAGTACATTATTCAGCAGGCTGTTGGAAGGTTATGATCATATACTGTATGTATTCATATTATATATTACCAAGTTTACTACGTAAAATACTACAATTATGAAAAACAATAGTTCTTCTAAGGTATTTTTCAGGTACTATGTACAATATAAATGTATGTCCTAGTGTGTTTTTTCTAAATATATACCAATAGGGCCTAATTGCTTATATATGTGCTGAGTCCTTTTGTTATTTCCTAAAATATCTGAAATGGATTCCAAGCCAACCAGCCAAGCAGAGATATCAGCCTCCGCCTTGATGTTGTCATTATTTAGAATCAATTAAGTCAATTTTTTTTGCATTCCTGCCATCTGTATTTCTTAGTTCCTAATATCATAACATATTTAGTCCCCCAAATTTGGCTTGAAAATGATCCCATCTGCAATGTGACTTTCCAGAGAATATGTGACACACTGTAACTTATTGCTAATTCTTAAAGAATATAATTCCAAGTGATTTAGATTCTCCCCTGTGTGCTTGCCGCTACTCTGATCTATCTCAGGTCCAGTGCCATGGCCTATTGAACTCTTAGACAAACAGAATAATGTCATAACATGCCTATCCAAACTGACAATCATAATATGATTTGCATTCCACAGCTGCCATAATAACCGAGTCCTTATTTGATACCGTTTACAAAAATCTTAATTCAAGAGAGGGGCAGATACCGGTTATTTTGGGGGGCACAGGGGGTAACAACAGTTACACTGGGGAGACCAACCAAGTGAGAATGAAACCTCGCAATGGATGGTTAATAGCATTAATTAAGCATCGACAAAGTGTGATAAATGCATCCACTTCCGCACTGTTAGAACAAAGCAGTGAATGCAACTACTTTCTGACAACAGAACTTTTGAATTGCAAAGAGGGTGAGAGGCATAGATCCTTAGAACAGATCATTTTTTGATCTTGAAGCAAAATGGCTTAAATTTAAAACAAAAATTATATCATGTTAGGATGCCCACATCATTGTCATAAATAATGCTAAAATCCAGTGCAATTAAAATTAAAAAATGTGTTAATGTGCATTATGTTTCTATGTTTGTTTGAAATCACAAACATGCTGGTCAATTGTCTTCCTTCCTACAAATTTGGCAAACCAAGAAGCAGTATGAGAAACTTCTGACCATTTGACCTTTTCAGACATTCGAGCATTTGAACAGTCATGTATGAAGTGATATCAAAGCATGACATGACTTGTGGCCAACTGAATCCCAGCACTCTGCTGAGGACTGATAAGATGGCACGCAGTCAAAGTCTAGGGCAGATTACCATATTGAGAGGCTGAGGGGAGAGAGAGAGAGAGTGAGAAAGAATGTGTTTATGTGTGTGTTTGTGTGTGTGTGTGTGTAAATGTGAAAATATCTGGTTTAGCACCATAACAAATGGGACCCAAAATATGAATAGGCAACAGAATCCCCGACCTTCTTTTACTCTAACAACATTGATGACAGACTTTTTGACCAAGGACTTAAGGATGGAATAGCTTATTCAGAAAGATATAGGAGGCAGAGAATGTTTTTCTACTGTAGACATACGGCACATTATCACACAAAATACCAGCCATTTTTGCAGCTGAAGGGGGTTGTGTATGCTACAGACTTTCGTTTTGCGTTCACTCAGAAACGAAGATAACAAAAAGTTTTAACTACAAGTGGGGGGACTGCCCCTTTCTTGTCATTGCTGCAGCAGTACAGCATCATGGAATACATGGCAATATGACAAATAACACACAGGGCAAATACTGCAAATTTTCATCACATGGGAATTAATTTATACAGGCTAGTGTGTTGCCTTACCATAAGCCCATTTGTAAAATATGCTGAGTGAACAAAGCTGCCTTACATGAGCATTTCAACAATGTGTGTAAGTCAGTCAATCACATGTACTACGCTAGGCAGAACAGAAAAATCAAATACCTCCAGAGTGCACAAACTAGTGTTCTGGCTCTCAGTATAATGGATATTAAATCAAACAATGATGATAAGATTAAAGTGCTGACTTTAATCTGCAATATTTGTGTAACAGTGTAGGACTTTTCTTCAAATATTCCCCCAGTTTGAGAGGCTCACAATGTATAGACCTTGAGATCCAGTCCAGGAATCGGTGACAAGGGGCAACTCGGCGGAGTCCAACACCCTCTGAAAACGGGACATGTGACTTGCATCTTTGAGCAGAGAATACGGACACAGCTCTCACTTTGGTTATACAGGCTGTATACTGTTTAGGATCACTGTCCAGGTGCACTGTTCTAAAATCTGACTATAAATAAAAGGGACTACTGGTCCTAAACAATTAAAAAAAACTGTTATTGCAAGTTTAAGTCAGTCAGTGTTTCTTTTAAATTAGCTGAATAAATAAATTCTTTAATATAATCACTCAAGAGTAGAAAGAAATATGAAATGCTCTAATAGAGAACATTACTATTTGTGACCTTTAACTACAATTCGTCCCATGTATCATTATCTGGACCATCCATGTTTTTGACAGGCTCATGCTCTGCACCATCTCAAAATCTCTCCTGTATGGTGTGGCCTAAAGTTGGCTCTGCATGACTGCAGATTTAGCCTTCTCATAAGGAGGAGCAGGTGGGCTGGATGGGGTTGTAGCTTTTTTTTTTATAAATCCAATAATGAGGATGTGCTCTGACAGCTGGGCAGACTCACTGTGACTAGAAACAGAAGTGCTGCTACCCACAGCCAGAGCACTGACTCCATATTAGACCTATTTCGCTAATATATCTTGTGTGCTTTTAGTCAAACTAGCGCAGTGGTTGGCTTGATGGACAAACTGCTTCTTCTTTTCCCAGAATGAAATCTTGACAATTATTGGATGTATCAGCATGGAACAGTCCCAAAATAATGAATCCAAATCTTATCGAATACCATCAACAGGTAAAAGTTTGACTCTTCCCACAGATCAGTTCATGGGACGATATGAAGCAAATTCTTGCCTCAGACTCAGCTGTATTAATTGCAAACCCTACTCTATAGCGACCATTCATTTCAATGCACAGCTGAGTATAAAGCTGTCAAAGTACTGATAAAGGCGAGCCAAGTCAGACCAGCGAAGTATCTATAGAAATGATGTACATGTTGGACAACAGCGCACCTTACCAGATTTACATCCAGTGGCAACTCTCAGTACCAACGCAGTGCCAGAAGTATTGTGGCGTACATGCTGCACGGCAAAATGTAATGAGGTAAGTGAGTGGTCATGTGCCATGTCCGACTCTCATGCACCATTAACCATAGTTCATTTGCCATAACCTTAACCATAAGGGACCTGAGGTATGACCCCCCCCCCCCCCCCCCCCCATCCGCCCCTTGGTGGTTCTCAATTTTACACTTGCTGCACTCATTTTTAGGATCTAAGAATAGCAAAATTGTCTCCATTTTCATCCATCCAGCAATTTTGTTTTCTGGTGTGTAATCAGCATGACAGCCTTCTTGGGTGAGGCTCTAATGCTTTTTGAACTGCCTGGACACATATCCTCCAGCATGTATCTTCAGCATGGTTTTAAACGTTTGTATTATTATCAGCACTCAAAATAATAAGACTATATCAAGACCAACAAATGGTAAGAGGTGACAGTTTTGTGAGACACCCTCAGTTGTAATTACGGACATTAGTGCATTTTTTTGCTTCTTGGCTGCTTTGTGCAATGATCATCCAGGGAATTTTCACCAAAGGTTTGTCTTCAACTACAAAATCTGCGGTGAATTTGCAAAAAAAACTGTATTGTGTGCACTCAGGAAAAATCAGCATAATGCATGCAAAATTAGTCCAGTCTCAGCAGAAACTATACTGTTGTCTTATCATATTAGATCAACATAGCTGCCAGAATATCTTTGATTGCTTTTCACCATTACTTCATCATACAGGGAAATAGAGCTGTCACGGCACACTGTGTTTCTACAGACAAAGCGTTCATTTTGCATCCTCGGCTGATCTTTTCCCATGCAGGGCTAGTTAGTCCCCTCTGTGACTCTGCCTCTTGACCTTTCCTCTCCTCCAGGCTACCGGGTGGTTTGTACAGGCCTGTCCTTCTATTTAAACTATGCACACAAAGGCCTGCGGATGGCAGCTGCAGTGTCAGTGGGAGATTTAACTTTGACTGAAGGTACTCTGTACTGAAGGTGCCAGGTGACTGCTGACATGATCTGACTGACCCTGCTTTGTCTTGTCTTTGCAGGGTGAAAGATGAAGGTTGTTGTTTTTTTGTTTTTTCTTTGGTTGTATTTTATGTTTCCATGAGGGCATAATACGAGCATAAGACGTCATCACGCGCGTGGATACGAAAGTGAGTCACTCAACACCTGTTATATAAATACGAAAAGTTGCAACGGCCTCAACTTGTGCGTGCAGAACTCGTGACTAGTTGTAAAGTAACGCTCTCTTGTGGAGACCGTGAACGCAGCAGTAAAGATGTGACGTGTGGGTGGAGCTGGAGGTTCAGACCTGCTCTACCAGCTCTGACTCTGCGATCACTCACAGAGGATGCCACCAGCGGGAAACTCTCGCATGGAAGAGGTCCGTGGAAATGCAGTTCAATGTGGGCCTATTTTTTATTTATTTTTTTTGTTTGTTTGTTATTTTCGGTCCTATCTAGATTTTTACTTCCTCCAGAATCAAAACCTCAATTGTTTTCTTTTTTTTCTTTTTTTTTTTTAAAAAAAAATGAAAATTCTAGGTTTGCAACAGTCGCTCCCCAATCACGCCCGCATCCGCCCTGGTGTATGGGCTTTTCCTTGTTGCTTTTATTTTAATTTTAATACCCCCAAGTTTTCGACGGCGGGGACGCCCGCCTGAACGCGCCGCCCGGGGAGGAGAGACTGTTATGGGACTGAAGCACGATGGCAGACCGCTCTCCGTGGGAAAACTAGCTCCAAAAGTTCTCTTTATGGCGCTTCAGGATGACGGACTCTAACTCGAGCGACGGCAGCGGCCGGGGGGCCCACTCCGCCGAGGCTTTCAATGGCTCCCTCCCGGACCCAGGAGCCCCGAACGGCAGCGCCGCCGCCGCCGCCGCGTGCAGGAGCTTCACCCTGGACCCGCAGGTCGTCGGGGTCGGCGTCTTTCTCTCCGTCTTCATCCTGGTGGCCATCGTCGGCAACATCCTGGTCATCCTCTCCGTGGCGTGCAACAGGCACCTGCAGACCGTCACCAACTTCTTCATCGTCAACCTGGCCATGGCCGACCTGCTGCTGAGCGTCATCGTGCTGCCCTTCTCGGCGTCCCTGGAGGTGCTGGGCTGCTGGGCGTTCGGCCGCGTCTTCTGCAACATCTGGGCGGCGGTGGACGTGCTCTGCTGCACCGCCTCCATCCTCAGCCTCTGCGTCATCTCCGTGGACCGCTACGTCGGCGTCAAGCACTGCCTCAGGTACCCGAGCATCATGACGGAGGGCAAGGCGGTGGGCATCCTGGCGCTGGTCTGGGTGCTGTCCACGGTCATCTCCGTGGGCCCGCTGCTGGGCTGGAAGGAGCCGCCGCCCGCCGACGACCGCGTCTGCAGCATCACCGAGGAGCCCGGCTACGCGCTCTTCTCGTCGCTCTTCTCCTTCTACCTGCCGCTGCTCGTCGTCCTCGTCATGTACTTCAGGGTCTACGTGGTGGCCCGCAGGACCACGCGCAGCCTGGAGGCGGGCGTCAAGCGGGAGCGGGACAAGTCGACGGAGGTGGTGCTCCGCATCCACTGCCGCGGCGCGCCGGGGGGCTCCGGCTCCAAGGGCGGCAAGGGCCACCCGCTCCGCGGCTCGCTGTCCGTGCGGCTGATGAAGTTCTCCAAGGAGAAGAAGGCCGCCAAGACCCTCGCCATCGTCGTGGGGATGTTCATCCTGTGCTGGCTGCCTTTTTTCTTCTTTCTGCCCATGGGTATGTGTTGGAACTCTTTTTTTTTTTTGCGCGCGTTTCTCCGCGCGTCCTTGCGCTTTCTAGGGCGCTTTCCCTCAAATAAGGTGTGCAGGGGGGGGAAATCTCACAACTTCGTGTGTGCAAATTGCTTTTTCGACTCCTTCGGGTCACCGGCTTGAAATTAGGAATTCAGTCGGCTGATGATGTGGGAAGTGTAAGTCGTTGGCGGCGGGATGGGGTGTTTTTCTAACGAGCTCGTTTATGTTCCATGTGAGTAATTAATGAACTTGCGTCACTTCGAGTGATTCCACTTCTTCGGCCCTTCAGCTCCTGAGGTCAGCTCAGATTTCCGTCAACAGCACAGAGCGCTGGCTGCCACAGTGTCACGCCAAAAACTCGCTGCAAAAAAGCTGTGAAGTGAGATTTTGGGGCTCGACGGGGAGCAGAAAAAGTAACATATGCTGCGCTTCGTTCGCTCTTTATTTAGCAATATGCCAGGAATTGATCAAAACTAAGATTGTTAGAATGTCGTAAAAACAAACGTTTGGGGCAGAAAAAGGTCAAAATCTGCAGCGTGGCCATTAATGTGGCTTATTTTCATGCTTGTAATTTTTCTGGGCGCCTGTTTTTTCAGATGGTTAATCACATTCAGTCATAATAGACTGACATTCTTCAGTAATGAGCTCTCTAAAAACTAAATGCTCCCAGCATCTTGCAGCATGACAGCTGCCCATTCCAGGCTACCTGTTTTAGTGTCCATAGTAATATATATATATAAAAAAAATACACAAAGACAATGTATTTGTTGGCTAAGGGTTTTGTTTCATGGTCTACATTTTGAGCCGGGAAAGGTCACAGCATCACTGAAGAATAAAAATGTTGGAGCTAATCTTGAACACAGCTCTAAAACTGAGGACAGTGTTGAAAAGATGAGATAGGAAGTTAGGATGAGACACGGAGAAGGAAATAGGCTCTAATCGTTAGATTCATTTGGGATGACCAGTGCATGCTATAAGTTATTATGGTTGTACGTGAATCAAACTGAATAAATGCAACGTGCATGTAAAGCTGCACTTACAAGCAACAGTATTCTCAACACACACACTAATGGTACCCTCATGAATTTTAATTGTGCATATATTTCACATAATTGATTGTAAAAGCCATTATGAACAAATGGCCAGTGTCTTATCAGGTACAGCACTCACAGCACTCTCACTCTTGCTGCTCCTCCAGATGTATTGAATTGACTTATTAGAGCAAAGCCTGCAGGGAGAAAGAGGGTGCAAGGAATTGAAAAGGGGGCTGCTAATCACTTTATCCACTCAATGGGAATGAAAAGGGCAAGTTTATTTGTATCCAGAAGATAGATAGATAGAAACTCCATCTTTTCTTGGATTTGAAAATTAGTAGGCATTAAAAAAAAAAAAAAAAAAAACACATCTCAATTTTTTCTGCTAATCAATACACATTAACACAATAGGACATTACACACATCCTAATATCACCACAACACACATATATGGCCTTGTATTGTATATTGAGGCCAGTATGAAACATGTGTTTTCACATGATTACTACAAACAATGTGTAATAATATAATGTTCATTAACATTAGCGTATGATGCTAAATGATGATCATACTATATAGCCTGCTCTTAGGAAACGTCATCCAGGATCTCAAGTCTGAAAGCCTCCATGATTCTCAGTGTTGCACTGTGCTAAAAATCTGTATTCAAAGGAGAAAACAAAAGGGAGCTCGGCCAAAATAAATAATTATCTTAGAGAAATAGGTCTGATGATATCTTAAGTTGTTGTTTTGAATTTATGATTCCTGGCAGATGGTAGATAACTGTAATTTGCATGATTAAAAAAGACAGCCCATCAAGAACACCGTTATCATCTTAACTACCGTCTGCCCTGCAGAATCCCTCAAGACATGATGTTCTGCACCTTGACCCCGAACTTTAACCTCCCCGGAGGAAGTAGTTTAAAACATGAAGTCAAAGGATCAATAAAGTGTTTCATTGTTGTTTTTTATGGATCCATCCCTATGGGAGGTTGCTGTGAGTGTGGAACAGTTACAACCCACAATTCCTAGGTCTGCTTACCCATACTTGGTCCGTCAGACAGATTGATGCTGGTACGTTCATCATTGATGAGCAACCTTTTGCTGAAAGGCAGACATGTACTTTTAGCACCTCTAGTGCCAATTAGCCACTTTTTCTGTGATGATGCAAATCTAGACGGAGTAGTCTGACTCATCTCAAACTCCAGCGAGAGTGCCCAAACACCATTTGCTTATATTAGTGCACCAGACTCATGAATACTATTTTTCTTATAGACAGAAACTGATGGAATAAAGACAAATAGCATTTCAGAATTACCTTTGAATGCTGTCTGTACACAAAGTACAACCATATCACACAGGGAGAATAGAGTTAGCTTTTTAGTGTGAATTATCCAACACTGTTATAATTGGCTGGTTTTCCTGTGCCTAACATAAATCAAACCAGTTTAAAGGCACACAGTCATACATGCTTCAAGCTACCAATTATTACTTTTTACAATAAACTTTCTTTGTTTTAAAGGTATATTGTGCTTTCTATACTTAGGGATATTGAAACAATACACTTGGTCTAATGGGGTTGACATTGTTTTGCAGTAAATGTAGAGAATCAGTGTCCATAAGAGAGATTAATATCATAATGAATTCTAATTGCAGTTATGCTGGGATGGATTGAAATCTTTACCTTATGTATTATGTGGTCACCCACCTATACACTTTACATTTGTGTTATATACTTATACTTGTTAATCAAGAACTCAGGTCTTTCTTTCTTTAAAGGATAAACCTGGTGATGTTGTATATTCTTCAACAAATCACATGAAAAGACGAAAAACAACAATTAATTGATATGATTAACAAGTACTGTAGCCTGTGTAGCCACAGCCTGATATACCTTATTTTGGTGTGTCAGAGACCTCCATTGTTGTCGAAAAACTATTAAAAACACATCAATGAGCCACACCGTTGCATCGGGTGACATGTTTCTTTATTATAATGAACATGGGCATTGTTGATCCCACATACATTGTCCTGCTGCTGTAAATACAAACACAGAAAATTTGCAGCTGAAATTAGTCCCCAACAAATACACAGTTTACTCCTGTTGGAGTAATTTAAGCTAGAAACTAAATTATTTAATATATATTCATGATCAGTTTTGAAAGATTCAGTTTCTGTTAATATCAGTGGTAGTACAATATGTAATTTGTCATGTTATGACAATATGTCATATGTTAAGGGTGAGTTTTATGTTAAGGGTGAGTTTTAAAACCCCCTGCATCAAATGTTGACCTACACACAGAACATTAAATGTCAAGGAGATAATTCCCTAAGCTCTGTAACTGATGGACTGATCAGGATTCTGTGTGCTCACACGAAAGAGCTGTCACTAAATTTTGCCTGAGAAATTGGACGGGTCCCCAGGCTCCTCGACAGGCTTCAATGGCTGTTCAAAGCATTAATTTGTTGCTTGGCTTTATGATTTGTATTACTATATGATATGAGCAATGTGAACTTTAAAAGAAAATCACATCCTCAGAAAAAGATTTAAAATGGAGATCAGACTTAAAAAAGACCGTAATCTCAAAGGCAATAAAACAAAAAGACCCTGAAAAGATATTACCTGTTGTCATGGTGTCATGATAGTGCGTCAGAGTGGTGAATCACTTGCTGTCTGCCTTTAAGGTGATGTCATTTCAGTGAGAAGAATCAATGGAGGACATCACTTCCTTTAAGCATTTTATTCAGCTTAATCTTTAACCGTGTGGAGTCAGAACTGGTTTACAGATGATTCTTTTAACAGAAATAAAAGCAAAGTAAGAGCCAGGTTGCAGAGTGTACACACAAAATAACGTACATGCTCCAGGAAAAGTAAATTATTCGGTTTTTGTCTGAATAATGGCACATGCTTGTTGTTTGCATTTGTTAGCAAGTGTATAGTACCATTACTATGAAAATCACATGCAAGCCATTTAATATATTTCTGAATAAAAATTAAAATGGACTTTTGGGCCGAGGGAGTTCAGACCTGACATTAGCATTGTGATATGTTGCCTGTGTGGCCAGGGTCAAAATTGTGTTAAAACCAAGCCTTGGGAGACAATTCTGTAATGTTATATGTAAGTTAAAAGGTCTCAATCGGTTTTGTTTTCGATTTTTGTAATACCCTCATGTAATTAATGTTCTAGGAAAAATGTTTTCCGTTAAATTTTAATGCTCCATCATCCTAAAGAAAGCTGATAAGGGGAATATTTAAAGTTGTCAATGGCAGGATTTTCCATCAAACCTACACTAAAGACAAAGACAGGGTTTGAAAAAACCAAGCATTACATACAGAATGAGGTCCTGCTTCACTGAGCGTGTGCTGACTAAAGCAGGTTAACACCTCACAGGACAAGGTGTATAGTCTACCTTATCCTTTCAGTGAAAGCATACACCATGGGAACAAATGTAATTCGCTTTATGAAGTTAGCAGTCTGGTTAATATAGGACAAATGTGCATCATATAAATTCATTCACAAAATAATTTAAGTACATAGCACTAATAAGAAAACATCTTAACATCACATATTCTACCCAAACAAAAGCATTATAGAAAGAGTTGTGAGCATTGGGGATTGTGGTCAAAGCATGTTCTATAAATATCTGCCCCATTAATAAAAGTCCACAAAATGTCAGTTCCTTCTCTGTTCCTATTAATAAACACAACCAAACAGCTACTGCTGGACAATAAATCATTCCAAAAGTAATGCTGTGAATACTCTGTCAGAGGGGTGAAAAATGTATATACGTAGCAAAATAGCACAACACAGCGTACTTTCATGAATTGTTTGGAGGGTATAGGTCAAACAGCAGAAGAGCAGATCCAGGATCACTTATATCTTATGTTGCTCTTAAAAAAACAGAAACCATAAAAACATTTAGTAATTGGTAGCAAAATTCAAAACAAACTATTGGTTAAATATAATAGATACGTTCTAAATTATTCCAATTAATTACCAATAAAATATTTCAACCCATTTTAAGGGCAAAATGGCACACAGCACAACATCCCATTGCCAAAAATCATGATCTTATAATAAGCATTTAGTTTATATAAAAGTAGATATAGTTGAACATAGAAATTATCATACTGCATTTTGCTTCAACTGTTCTGGATTAAAACAGTGGAGTTTACTCACAAATCTTTCTGATGGCTCCATCTCCTTTTAGGTTCCTTCTTCCCGGCACTGAAGCCATCCGAAACTGTGTTCAAGGTGATCTTTTGGCTGGGCTACTTCAACAGCTGCATCAACCCCGTGATCTACCCCTGCTCCAGTAAAGAGTTCCAGCGGGCGTTCACCCGGCTCCTCAAGTGCCAGTGTCACCAAAGACAGAGGGTCCTGCGTCGCTTCTACGACCAGAGGTGGCGGACAGCTGTCAAGGGAATGACAAGGGATCAGAGGGGAGACTATAAGCCTGGCTATGCTGTGCATGAATCCTGTGGCAGCTCTTTTTTACACAAGGGGAAAGGGCACTCCCTAGGTCTCAAGAGATGGAGTCTGTTTCCACCACTGCAAAAGTCCTCCTTTCAGCTCAAAGAGAAAGTGAACAATTTGTCAAATAAAATCAAAGGAGGGGCAGGAAAAAGTACCACACCTGCAGTGGGCCGGATTGATGTCGTAGACACAGTCTCTATGGGGATTTACAACTCCTGTGAGCAGAGCAGTTATCAGTTCTATGATCTGGCAGACTGCTATGGCCTGAAAGAGACTGACATTTAAAAGGCCACCAGAGAATCTTTTATTTATTTTCCGAGGGTCATATTGGACCAACATGCAAGGAAGACTATGATAGGGTATAATTTTGTGTTCACAAAGTATCTGAGATTCAAAACTTGATTAAAGCTGTGGATGGAGAATGATGGTTTGATCCCAGCACAAACATGACTTAAACTTTATCTCAATCCTACATTCCCATCATGTTTATTTAGATGAAACTTCTTGTGAGCTACTTAAAGCCACATTTTGGAAGTGAACACAAAAGCAACCAACTCCTTGGACATAATTTTGTACGCACTTTCGGCATTTAACTTATGCCTCATTATAACTGTTACACTTATTTCTTAAAATTTTATATCAGGCAGTCTCCATTTCTGTAACTATTAACCAGCTGACACTGTGTGATGACTCCCAATAAATGGTGACCACTTTGTTTGATATTCAACTGACTTTAAATAAAAAAAACATACAGTTGTAATGGATTGAAACAAATATTTTGAACTTCTAACAGAACTGTGTTAGAGTCCTAAGTGCAATTTTTATTATTGCCAGAATGTCAGGTTTTAATCAAATGTAATATATCAGGATTAATTATGATATTTCATCTTCCATTTGACAAGGCATTGTAAAGATAAGAGGCCAGCTAAGAATAAAGATGCTGCACAGTATTTATTATAACTGTTGGATTTATGAGTTAACTTGGCATTGATATGTAAACTTGTTTGAAAAAAAAAAAAACCCATGTCTACTTGGCTCACTTCACTATATTTGCATTGCCAAGTGAGTGCTAATGTGAAACGAACATGCCTTTTTTTTTTCATGATGTTATGTTTGCTTATGTAAGTTGGAAGCAAAATAAAAAGGAGAGAAAACAAGTTGAACCGGTGACTCAGTGAAATGACAGTAAGTCCCCCTTGTAATTTGAATCATATTAAAACAAATTCTGCCCCATCCAGCAGATATCACTATTGATTGTTTTACCTCCACCTTGTTTTTAGACAAAAAACAAACAATGAAATTCATGGAGATAAATCAAAATCTGCATGTGTTAAGCAAGGTGCACAGAGTAGTGAGAATCTGCTGACTGAAACAAATACAAATAAATATTTTAGGAATTCAAAGAGAGTGACAAACAGAGAGACTCACATAAGGCTGGAGCTGCAAGCATTATAGAGAAACAGAGAGCAAGAGAAAAACACTCCATCAAGAGTAATAAATCAAAATAGTTTCCTGTTATTAGCCTCATTTCACCATGAGTTTACTCAAATCTTTTCTTTGCCTACAGGAAAGTCAAACAGCTTAATTTGAATTTTTTTAATTTGCAATAATGACCAACACTAATACATGATAGAAAAACTCCCAGTGAAGAGAAAAAAAGAGTTGAAAATAACATTTGGTATCAGGACAGAAATTAAATCACCAATTATTGTAAGTATATGGGATGTACTCTCAAAATTCAGACATAAATGGTTGAAATGGATATAAAGTGTAAAAATCTAATATGCAGAAAAGAAACAACACTTAGCTTGTTGTCATGGTTCAAATGCTCTTTGTTGTGGTCTTTAAGAAATGGCCTTTGAAACATTTTCCCAATTATTCTCACCCAGCCTTATGTCCCTCAAAAAGAAAACAGACTTGAAATTACAATATAACTCCATCAAAACTGTTTTGTAATTTGCGTGATAAAAGTCACTGGTTCCCATTGCAACGTGATGATTACTCTTTCACTGTTTGCTGTTTCTCAAAGCAAAATAACAGTCCAAAGAGGCAGCCACGGCCCTGACTCATAACTGTGTACTGACAGCACTGGTACTAGTTTAACATAGATAGACTCTGACTATGGCCTAGAGCTAAAAGACAGATCTAAGTTCATCATTGCACAAAGCTGTTTGGCCCTTGACTAACTTGAGTAAGACTAATTTGCTATGCATTCTGGGCACTGGGTTTCTCGGCAGGATTAGGTTACAAGTTACAAGAAGAGTGAGGCAATAGCAGAAAATAATATATAATTTTGGTGAGTTGCTAGGGTTTCGTTTTCTCTCTTTGCTCACTTTACAGCAATGTCAAACCACAAATGGAGTCATGTTTTTTCTTCTTTTTGTCCGTTCTCAGCAGATGTGATTGTGTGTTACCATGGGAACACAGCCATTGGGGGTTAGGTTGGCAACCTTTTTAGCATTCTCGCCCAAATTAGTCTCTGTTTATGTTTATGCAACTTTAGTATAGTAGTGTTACAATCTGAGGAGCTAAACTAAGACTGGCATAAACACCAAAAGAATATCCACATTGCTGAATAATAAAGAAATTACGAAATTTGGCCTTGTGACTAGAAGCCGACCGGTTGAGATGGCTCTGAATTTTCCTTTGTTTCGGACACTGCATGAAGGAGTTACATGTCATCTGCTGTTTCCACCATGTGACGCAAAAGGACTTCCACTAATTATACGTCATGTTGCTGTATATCATTTGAGTTACAAAAACTTCCTGTTTCACGGCGAAATATCAAAATTCGCTGCGCTGTCAAGTAAAGGTCAAAAGTTGAATAACTTTTCATCATTTAAGGTCTTTCATATATGCTGACCAAGTTTTTTTAGGAGGAGTTTGTTGACGCCTGTAAATGGCAATATTTGCTCAAAAATCTGACATTAAATTCAAAATGACTGATTTCCTGTTGGGTTTAAGTCATGGCACCAAGAGACATTTTTGTAAGTCTTGGTATGTTACATGGGCCAACTAAATTTTGTTCATGTAGGTGCTATGTAGTGACATGTTACTCCTTTTTACAGCGTCCAAAACACATGAAAAATTCAGAGCCGTGTCAACCGGTCAGTGTCCAGTCACAGGGCCTGCAGAACGCCCCGACGGGCACAGAAGTGCGAGTCCGTAGAAACTTAGTAGGGTGGCGCTTTTAAGCCATCTTGCCACAGCCAAGCCCAAGACCCATATCAAAAATAACTCCTTACCACTTTAAATGCATGTGCCAAGTTTTGTCTGTTTTCAAGCATCCCTAACCCCTCAGAGACAGTGACTTTCATTCGCCATGGCACTGGCGTTAAAGGGAAACTCAAAAGCTTAACAATTGAGCAACTTTAAGGTCTTAAGGCTCTGCTGACCAAATTTCGACCAAAAATCAATAGGGCTTCACCAGTTGGGTTCAAGCCCAAAAAACACTGTGAATGAGATTTTAGGAACAGATTAAGGTTATATGCAATGTAGAAAATAGTGCAAGAGAGAGAGAGAGAGAGAGAGAGAGAGAGAGAGAGAGAGAGAGAGAGAGAGATTTTAGCCTTATCAAGACTATTAAACCTCAAACCTCAAAGACTACAAAGTTAGCAGAATTCGTTTTTTCTCAAAAACAGAAATGAATAGACACATTGGATGCATGGTTGGAGAGGCACTTATTTAGTCTAAAATTTCACTGGACACTAATTTACAAGCATGGCATAACATCCCAGCAATTTCACATCCAGCATTAGGTATGTGGTGGTATGCCCAATAATTTATGTAATTAGGTGTAAAGTATGTTATTCCAATGCACCAATAATGGTGTTAAGCAAAACACATAAAGATCTATGCATTAGCCCTACAGCTGTCTTCAAAATATCCAGAAAAATATTATATATCAAAAGCATCAGTTCAAGAGCACACCTTCACACACACACACACACACACGCTCTCTATCATCCACCACCTACCATTTTGTCACAACAACTTGAGGTCCAATATTACATTTTACTATTTTTAGTGTGGCTAAACTAGGTGCTGCAACTCCTGAATTTAGTCGGTCCTGTCTTAGACAGCAATCTTTTCAATCTTTTCAACAATTAAAGCACAACTTTATTTTATATTCCTATTCATACCTTTTATAAAAGACTTCATCTTGAAAGCATATTTAGAAAAGTAATCCTGCTGTATGATTAGACACTGACCACTGCTTTATTACAACTATCATAATAATGGGAGAAGCCTTGGTGGAGATAAGTGAAACATGATACTTGTTTTACTTACTTATTTCAAAAATACATTCTAGTCTTGTTACAAAGTACTAGTTATTTGCCTATATCTCATCTTCAATTTAATATGTATATAAACATATAACTTAGTTGAAATGCTAAAGAAATTATTTCATACTTAATATTTATACTGGTAGTACAAGTCGTTGTCACACAACAAACACTTAAATTACATTAAATGTAAAATTAGTAAAGAATAGAATAAAATATGCTTAATTTTAATTGTAATCTAATAAATACCATTTCAGATTTGTGTTTATGTTTCGGACCCATCAATATTAACTGCATTCTTATATAAATGTATTCAAAGCTTTAAGTTGTCAAAATATTAAACAACAGAAATAAATAAAATAGGAAATTGTCAGTGTCGTTGTCTAGTTGTGACAGATATTTCACGAGGCAAGCTTTGGCAGTAAACTATGCTTTGTGTGGTTTTGTAATTTCAGTTTTCTTTCCCTCTCAAGAACTAGATTTAGATGGGCACCATTTAAATTAATACAATTTCAGCTGAACCTGGCAGAACCACATTGAAGGTGGCCAAGAAATTATATTTAAATTTTAGGTTGTTCATCAGTTTATTAGTGCATGAGATGTTTTCTGACTGTAAAAGGCTACATCAACACAGAATCACACAAGGAAGAAAACTGCTGCTGCACTGCTTATTTTTCAAGCATGCACAATTTCAGCTCATATCAGCAGCTGACCAACAGCTGCCAAAATACCTGATTTTACACTGTTAGCTGGGCTTTTGCCAGACTTACAAGGGGCTTGAAAAATCTATAAATATGTAATTTACAAGGGTACAGTATTGTATTTAATTGGTGTTGATTGACCTCTGTATAAAATAAGAGACACATTTTGATAATAATTGGTCATTTGTCTTCTTGGGGGATGAAATTGATTTTTATGTATATTTGGTAGGGTATAAAAATGTGGCTGGCCTTGGATTTTGATGAAGTAAACTGTCATGTTAGTTCACAGAATTTAAATTTAGCCCCATAGCCCTGCCCAAAACTGAAGCCTGTTTAACAATTGCACCCATAGCTGCTCCTCCTTCACTTGCAAAATGCACCTAGAAGGCAGTCTCAGGCAGTGATTGTGTAACTAATAAAACTAGCAAACCCATCAGTAAAATTATACAGACTGCCAGTGTAAATAGAATGAGAGCCATGTTAAATGTGTGCTTTGCTTTTCATTTTATTTGACATCTTACACACCCACCTTCAAACTTGTGCATCTTCACCCTTATCTGCAGATTTCATCAGGATGGCTTTATTGTCCTGCAGTCATCTGAAGACCTGGCACTCTCGTGTAGTTAAGCTTGACCTCGATGGTTATTGATCCTTCTGAAAGAGTTTCAAATCATGTGATACTTTTTATTTTTTGTAATGGCACTGAGACAGGTAATAAAAGAACAAGCAATACTAAAAAAATAATAAATGATCTATTTAACTCTTATCACATATGTATTATATACAAATATATTATTATCACCCTTTTTGAAACAGTTATGTGATACAGCCAGGTTAGGTGATGATAGCAAATGTATACATTTCTGTAAATTTTAACATTTGGTTTGCACACAGTGAGTCAAACTCCTGTGGAAGAGCAGAAGTTTCAATAATGTTTGTACCTGAGATGTAAATCTCGGTTGGATCCTCTTAGCGAAGCTTCGTGTACCCCCTCGATGTGGCCTCATCAAGTCTTGCCCCGCACGTCTTCCAAACCTTTCCTCTTTTCTTAGGTCTCAGGAATTATTTCCTTCTCACTTGTATGTAGATTAAAGAAAATTAATTATCTTCAGCTGTAGCCATTTCTGGGCCCAAAATGTTATGCCATCCTCTTGGATCCATTTGAAGCCCCCCTTCTTATTATCAAAAAAATATTTTTCAAGGAAACTATTTTCTAAAATGCAACAGTTTTGTAGCTATATACACATGTGGCAACCACTTGGATGATTCTACTTCAACATAGAGCCATCAATATGTTTTAGGCACAAACAATACGCTGTGACTGGCAGGTACTGGTGGCCATCTTGCCAAATTATTCCTGCAGTTCCCAACCACTGTCAAGTTGAATTTTCATCTAATACCACTGACACATTTCCTACATTGGAAAACTGTTTTCTTCCAAGGACAGAGCAACACATAATCCAAGAAGTCTGAAAAGTCTTTGTGGCAGAGTCAAACCAGAATCTTTTTCAGTCACTAAATCAAAAGGTTTGTACTATAGAGCTCACTACCTTAACATGGAAGGAAAAGAGATGATTTTTACATTGTGGTTGAAGGCATGGTCGGTGGCCGTAACCCCTCACAAATATTTCTTAAAGTATAATTATGATTCTTTCTGATTCAAACACATTTTTTCATGCTGTGGACAAAACATTTGTGGTTAGAGGTCTCTGTCAATTGATCTACAGAAATGTAGTCCGTATTACATGATCTTACATACTATCTTCATTTTATGGTTGATCTGCACGTTCATTTGCCTCTTTCCTAGTGTGCGATAGATCCATCCCAGGGGAGGATCCTGGCAGGCATACCCTGCAGCCCATGAACATGAGGAATGCCCTACGGAATGAACGGTTGAAGAACCCATATAGGAAGGGATTTAGAGATGAATTGATATATCCCAGCCACAAAAATATATCCCACACGACCACCTCCGTGCTGTATTCAATAAACGGGTCCACAATGTTGACTGTAAAGAAGGGCATCCAGAAGATTAGGAAAACTCCCATGATGATACCCAAAGTTTTTGCTGCCTTTCTTTCCCTCTTCATAGTGTTTCGGTGTCGTTGTTTCTTGCTTGAGTCTTTGCCCACTCCAGCAGCCATCTGGCTTTCCATGGCGCTGATCTGCCTGGCCTGCCGTTTGGCAGCTTTGAAGATCTTCCAGTAGGCTATTAGCATTATAGCCATCGGCAAGTAAAAGGCTACCAAGGAGGCCATGACAGCATAAACGCGATTGACCAAGAACACGCATACATCTTCAGGGAGCAGGATGTCCACGCCGGCAATATGGAGATCCAACATTATGGGGCCAAAGGAAATTAGCAGGGGAACAGCCCAGCATACAACAATTAGTAGAGCTACCCGACTGCGGGACATCTTTAAGGAGTAAACTAGAGGGTTGCAGACAGCATAGTAGCGGTCAAAGGCAATGCAGCTGAGATGGAATATGGAGGCAGTGCAGAGCATGACATCTAGGCTAGAGTGAAGCCGACAAAAAAGGACACCAAAGTACCAGCATCCCTCCATGGTACGAATCATACTATAAGGCATTACTACCAGACCAACAAGGCAGTCAGCCACAGCCAGGGACATGACAAAGGAGTTTGTGGGTGACTGCAACTGCTTGAAGTAGGCGATGGACAAGACCACCAGGAAGTTTCCCACCACTGTGCAGACGATGCCAACAGAGAGGAAGGCATACAGGAAAATGCGAGAGGCCTGGTTCCTCGATATAGTACAGGATTGAAATTCAATCTGAAGAGATGTGTTACCATCTGCGAGGAATCCCGAGCTGCTGTTATCCATGGTCTCATCAAACCTGTCAAAACACACAGATACGGTTGTAAGTAATGAGTGTTTTTGTCTGACTTTACAGTAAGTGAAGCGTTTCAAAACAGTTTTCCTACACTCCTCTATGGCACATTAGGAGTGAAAAAAATCGACAAACCACCCAGAATTCTGTTTGTTTCAGACCCAGTTGCCGCTCCATGGTAACTTCTCATTAGTTAATCTCTAAACTGTAAACTTCAGTTTGACGTCAAATCACAAGAGACTGTGGGCCTGAAAATCCCTTGTTCTGGTGTGGTTGTCTTATCTAAAATGTCATATCTTTGGTGGTTTGGAGAGCAAAAACAGATGTTCTTTTCATCAACACCAATCTCAATATAATGAGGAGAATGATACATATGATCAATTTTTGCATGTGTTTTCTAAACCAAGACAAAAAAATACTCTGATGTGTCATATTGAGTAGCTTGAGGAGGCAGGGAATTCTCCAAATGAAAAAACTGTCATCAGGTTTGTTGGAGTGAAACCACACTCACATCTGACAGAGATATTTAGGAATTTGAACCCTGCATATTACATTTGTCACAAAATTCATTGGGATTTTGTAAGAATATTAGTAATTTATTTAATTTCACTCATGTTCACCTCTGGAAACATTAAAGTATTATAACATTTTTGTTTTCTGAAATCATGCACTGCACTTACAGTATATCACACAGCAAAACACATATGACTGCAATTAACAGAATAATATTACATTTCCTGTGCCAGTTGTGTGAACAAGGAGCAGATGTTCCAGCTGACTTGGAACAGATTTTAATGAACACCATAGGGACGATGCAGTTGCAGGTGGTGGAAAAGTAAAACTGAGTGAAAATTTATGTTTTTGTTTGTTTGTAAACTTGTTCAGTTGGTCCGACACATGGCTAGCAATATTAGTAAAATGAAGATAAAATAAGTAAATACACTAATTTTAACTCAACACAAATACAACCTTCCAAATTCATCCAAGTCTGAAAATCGTATTTTAATATATATATATATATATATATATATATATATATATATATAGAGAGAGAGAGAGAGAGAGAGAGAGAGAGAGAGAGAGAAGGTGGAAGTTGCTTTTACTCTACCACATAGGGAGGTAGAGGTCACACTCATCATAATATGGTACTCAAAAATTAGTACCATATTATTTCAAAAGCTTTACGTAAT
The DNA here is from genome assembly GCA_031216445.1 of Lateolabrax maculatus. NCBI lineage: Eukaryota > Metazoa > Chordata > Actinopteri > Acropomatiformes > Lateolabracidae > Lateolabrax > Lateolabrax maculatus. The sequence continues at coordinate 13,235,761 of CM062204.1, forward strand.
GTCTTCCTGTCAAGCTTGTAAAACTGTATTCAGTGTATATAAAGTTTGATCATATTTGCCTATATGCCTGGTGATAATATAAGTACTTTGTTCTAAGATAACAGCAATTTTCTATTAGTTTTGTCGTGGATAAAATGCATTCTTGGTGGTTACTTCTTTTACAGTGCAAAACTACTGGAGAAAACAATACTAGTAGTATGATGTTGGTGCATGGAAATGTTATATAAAATATCAGGGCAAGCAGTTTCATTTTTTTATCGACAAACCACCCAGAATTTAAGATATAGTAACTGCAACTCTGAAAAAGCCATGTTAAAATGTCACAAATTCAGTAGGATTCTGTATCTTTACATTTGATTCTACCAAGAGCAGCTCAGTTACTATGTGACTCAAAAAAATTGCTTATTTATAAATGTTAACATTAACATAACATTGAATTCAGTTTAAAAACAAAGGTCTGTTAACTGTACTAGTTCACATCAGGCACTACCAGAAAACTGTGTAAACAATGCCACTCACCTGTAAAATAGAGAGATGATCGTCAGTCCTCATGTCTGTATCATACTGCAGGTTTGTCAACCTTGGTTTTACACAGAGACAAGAGGGATGGGAGGGCTAGGAAGCGGGCTGTAATGAACACATGCAACAATAATCACAGTAACAAAATACAGTCTGCTGACGACTCCCCTGCCAACTCAATTCAAATGAGTGTATAAGAGCAACCAGGACATTTACATAAAAAAAAAGAATTGATTACACCTCCATTCTTACTGTGGTATGTTGGATAATTGTAGACCGGTATCTGTATATCACTTTAAAATATTTATTTTTGTATAGAAGTGCATGAAAGATCATATTGTTTGGAAAGACAGGGAATTATATTTGACACCACATTAAAAACATACTGTAACCCTGTAATTAAGACTCTTGATAAATCCATAAACTAAACTGCTCAGACTGAATGTACTGTACAGTACAACACATATTCATGGTCCCCAGAGGATGTGGGACTGTGGGTCTGCACTGCACACAGGGAATCTTTGATTGCTGTCATTGTCATTGTTGTCTGCATTACTTCCATTAGACTTTGAGTACTAGTAGAAAGCACACTGTTTGTGGGTTACTTAAGTGCTGTGTCTATCCCTGATACATGTAGACATTATATGCAAAAAATGCAAACAACTTGTTATGTGTTGTTTGTTTTGGCTTATTTTGTATGATTGATGAATTGGAGGAAAAAATAAATAAAAGCTCTAGATAACACTGAGAAAAAAAAGAGAAGACTTACAACAATTTCTATTTTAAGTACATATGATGAAGGAAACATTGATACTTAGCATCTGACTTCATATTTTACATGAATGTAACTTCACTTTCTATAGAGGGTATACCCCTAAAACAGCTCTCGTCATCCCTTTCATCTGCTTCAGTGTGCAGTAGAGGACAGCCAATCCTGCCAAGCTTGAATACCTTGGGCCTCAGCCACTGATAGACGTATCTCAAGTGTGGCGGATGTGTTTTAATTAAACATGGGGGAATTTTTAATGAAGGTTGCAATAAAACACCCATTGGAGTGTTTTTTCAGACCAGTCATTCATATGTGTAATGCAAGTGTGCCTTACAGACAGGGTAGACTGGCTGCACAGCTGTTCTTTTGTTTTTGAAAGAGGAGTGGGCAGAGGTTGATCCCTGGGATTTGTTGCGTTTACAAAGGGGTACATGAAATGACCTATCTAATATGATTACACATTTCATTATCAACAGTGTAATTCTGACAAATGGCACTATACTCCATATGATTTTTCAAATGTGTATTCTTTTGTTCTGGACTTTATATGGATTTGCAACCCTGTCTTCTTGAAATTATGATTATATACTAATCATTTGTAACAGAAAATATTTTTCAAGAGAAACACAATGCAGTTTTTATCCACATAAGGAGGAAACATTTTGAATGAACAAATGTTAAAAGTTGAAAAATGTTAACATTGAATGTATCTGCAAAATATTGATTGACAACAAATGTAATGTACAAATGTAATGTACATACAACTTAACTGACTTGCGTGATGTGAAAACATGTAGCACTTTCCGTACTGGAAAAAACATTGCTGCTAATCTGGGTGGCAATTACTTTTCCTAAATTTACCAATGTAATTGGCAAAACATAGAAGTGTAATTTCTAGGAAACATACATGGAATTTGGCATAGGCTTGTTAAATCTTAGTGTTTTGTAAGTATTTTTTGTTTGTTTGTTCTTTTGTGGAGTAAATTAGACTTGTTTCCTTTTTTCAACTTAATTGTGTTGAAACAAAACCCCAATAAAACACAAAAAACCCTCTCCATGAAGCTTAACAAATATTCAAAACACTGTTAATCAATTATAGTGTAATACAAAGCATAATGCTACATTAAAGTCAAAACTGTTTTTTTCTTAATGTTTTTAAATTACTCTTTAAGTTTTCTTATTTAAATTCAAATTAAATATTATCATGTTAAGTATTTAAATTCATATCAACGAGATGATAATGGTTTAAGGTAAAGTCAGTTATGTCTAGCTTGACATTTTTTAACTTTCGTTGTTAACAATATTGTATATATGAAAATTATGACGTTTTGATGTAAATTTTCAACTTTCAAGCAAGCTTCAGTTACTTTCTATTGGGAATAGTTGGAAACATCATGCAGTTTACAAAAGTAACAGTGGATTCACCAATCAGAATTTGATCACACATAGAAGTAAACAAACTTTTTGGGGGTTGAAATGCCTACTCTAGCAGATTTAATCAGCTGTAGGTAACGCAAACTAATGCCAAGTGAGTTAGTTGATAGTTGGTCTCTAGCTTACTTACTCATATCCGAGAGGGACTGCTGACCCATCTGGCAAGATATCACATGTTTGCTCTGCCCCTCCTTTCCTCACCTGAACTGTTACAATGTGCATTGTGTTCTGTATTGTCTTGATATACAGTAAGAGCACATGTTCTTCAATTGGAATTAGGAATTACATTTCTGAAGGAACAAATTACCCTACCTTATGCTCAGTTATACTCCCCAATGTCACAGTCTGTATTTGCTCTCTGTCCCTGTCTCCATCCCCTGCTCACTTCTCGCAGGCCAAATACTTTTCCCCAACTCCCCATACCTGCCATTCTCATACTATCCACCAGATGGCCTCAGACTTTTCCTCCTTTACTCTTCACCTCTTTTTTTGTCATTAAACTCACTGAACTGTCTTTGCCATCCTCTGTGGTCTGCATTTGGGTCCTATCCCTCGTGTCCCTTTTGTCCCATCAGCCCTGACACCCAACTCTTCATCAATAACAGTGTGGATAATGAGTGGAGTGCATATTCAAGGCTTTTCTTTGAAATGATAGAGGCTTCCATCTTCTGTCAAGTAAAGTTTGTATCTCCCCAAATCACAAATTTGCTGTACATTCTGTACAGGATACAATGCTCTTCATCCTTCAACTGTTGAACCGGCTTAGGAAAAACTCCAAAAGAGAGGAGAAAAAAAAACAGAATGCTGGATCCCTCTTGCAGGCATATGTGGCATAGCAATGCATTCATCATTGAAGGAAAGAGCCTTCTTTATTTCATGTGCTTTGTTTACATTAACCCTGATTAACATTAATCAGTGAACTACTGTAATTGTTATGGCCAATTAGATGGTCTATGGAGTCCATGTGTCCAGGACTCCAAATATAAGAAAATAAATGGGAATTAACCTTTGCATAACAGTAATTTCAGACTTTATTTCTGATTTTAAGGTTTGTATGTGGGATACTGCAAAAAAATAGTCCACACAGAATTACAGAATTCTTTTTCTTCTAGTTCCTGTTTTTTCCATTTAAAATTATTCTCTCTGGCTTTTTAAAAATCAAAAATAAATAAATAAATAAATCACAGTATGACAATGGCCAGGGGTGATGTGAGGGCAGTGTGACCTTGACTAACAGAGCACACACAACTGTAAATAGTAGATGAAAGCTGCACACATACAAAGGTCTGGATGATCCTTGGGTCAATACAGCCCTCTTCTGGTGTGTCAATGCTATTGCATGTACATTAAGAGAACGTGGCAAATTACAAATGAGATGCCTTTGTTCAACAACATTGGCGGTATCATTGTTAGAAATGAGAATGCATATCTTATAACTTGTAAAGTATCGACAATGTATTTTGATGATCACTTAAATGCATTTAGTATTGAGGAGGAAAAAGATGTCTTCACACTGATCTGTGTAGATTACCTGGTGTATTACAGATCGTATGATTTCATATGACACTAATGAACAAATGTACATCTCCCCATACTGTAATTTTGTATGACTCCATGCTGAACTGTTTAGAGTTCATGAACTATGTTTGTACTGTACCTGCCTTTTAATACACAACATATTTGTGCAAGTTTTGTCTTGTATTTTTTGTCATTGATAGGTACGTGGGGTAGATGGTTGTGGTGGGTACTGTGGTTGGAGGAGGCATTGGTTGTCCACAACATTTTACACCCTCAGAGTTAATTATGTTACACTCGTTAGTGTTACTATATTGGAGTCAAGTGTAGCCTGGTGGTGTTGATTTTCCAACACTGACACTAGTGTAGAGTACTATCAACACTACTCAGTGTTGGAATAACTGTGAGTGTTAAAATATGAACACTTTCAAAAGTGTTTATTTAACACTTAAAAGAATGGACACATACACACTTTTCTAGTGTTGAATTTAATCCTCTTAGAGTTGATTTAACACTGGCGATTTTGCTGTGTGGATTACACATTCACTAGAAAAGGCAATTTCTGAAGAAATTGCAGTGTGAATGCTGACTGCTGAGGGGTTGACGCTAAACTGGATTGCTGAAGTTGAGCACAAAAAGTTGAATAATATCAACAATGTATGACAGATGTGGAATAGTTGAATGTTTGTTAAAAGGCTGGCGCTATACTGGATTGCTTGCTTGAATTTGCTTGAAGCAGGTGGAGGGAGTACGAATTAGAAAGAAAAGTGGGAAATGGTCTAAATGGTATGAATGGGAGTTAAAAGTTGAATAAAACTAAGAATGTATAAAAGATGTACAAAATTGTTTTGATTAGAGTTTACACGTGAAAGTATGAATGAGCAGATTAGACTTGAAAAATGCTTAAAAAAACTCTAAAACTGGCATAATCCTGTGTGTGTGGTTCTGTGTGTTTGTCACATCCACCAACTGCTGTTAACTGCCATCTCAGTCCTTGGTCAGACTGCACTAGAAAATTGGTAAATAGTCTAAATACTATGAATGAGAGTTAAAAGTTGAATAAAACTGAAAATGTATGAAAGATGTACAAATGCTTCTGGTTTGAGTAGAGTTCACACCTGAAAGTATAATTGAGCAGATTAGATATCAAAAATGGTGAAAAAGTCAAAAAATGTAAAACTCCTGTGTGTGTGTGTCTGTTTGTCATATCCACCAACTGTTGTTAACTGCCGTCTCAGTCCTTGGTCAGACTACACTAGAAAATTGGTAAATGGTCTAAATATTATGAATGGGAGTTAAAAGTTGAATAAAACTAAAAATGTATGAAAAATGTACAAAATCTTCTAGTTTGATAAGAGTTTACACCTGAAAGTATGAATGAGCAGAGTAGAATTGAAAAATTCTTAAAAAAAAAAGGCAAAAAAAAATCAAAAATGACGAAAACAATGACAAAAACGACACTATAAACCACAAAAACGACAAAAAACAACAAAAACGACCCTATAAACAACAAAAACGTCGCCATAAACAACAACAACGACCCTATAAATGACAAAAAACAACAAAAACAAGCCTGTAAACAACAAAAACGACAAAAAACAACAAAAAACGACCCTATAAACAACAAAAGCGAGAAAAAAACAACAAAAACGACACTATAAACAACAAAAACGAGAAAAAAAAAACAAAAACGACCCTATAAATGACAAAAAACAACAAAAAACGACAAAAAAACAACAAAAAACGACCCTATAAATGACAAAAAACAACAAAAACGACCCTAGAAACAACAAAAATGACCCTAGAAACAACAAAAACGACAAAAAAACGACAAAAAGACAACAAAAAACGACCCTATAAACAACAAAAACGACCCTATAAATGACAAAAACGACAAAAAACGACAAAAAGACAACAAAAAACGTCCCTATAAACAACAAAAACGACCCTATAAATGACAAAAAACGACAAAAACGACCCTAGAAACAACAAAAATGACCCTAGAAACAACAAAAACGACAAAAAACGACAAAAAGACAACAAAAAACGACCCTATAAACAACAAAAACGACCCTAGAAACAACAAAAACGACAAAAAACGACAAAAAGACAACAAAAAACGTCCCTATAAACAACAAAAACGACCCTATAAATGACAAAAAACGACAAAAAACAACAAAAAACAACAATAAAAACAACAAAAACGACGAAAAGACAACAAAAAATGACCCTATAAACAACAAAAACGACCGTATAAATGACAAAAAAAAACAAAAAAGACAAAAACAGACAAAAACCAACAAAAAACTACAAAAAAACAACAAAAACTACGAAAAAACAACATAAAACGACCCTATAAACAACAAAAACGACAAAAAACAACAAAAAACAACCATATAAACAACAAAAACGACAAACAAAACAAAAACGACAAAAAACAACAAAAACGACAAAAAGCGACAAAAAGACAACAAAAAACGTCCCTATAAACAACAAAAACGACCCTATAAATGACAAAAAAAAAACAAAAGACAAAAAATGACAAAAAACAACAAAAAACGACCAAAAAACAACAAAAACAACGAAAAAACAACAAAAACGACCCTATAAACGATAAAAATGACAAAAAACAACAAAAAACGACCCTATAAATGACAAAAACGACAAAAAACGACAAAAAGACAACAAAAAACGTCCCTATAAACAACAAAAACGACCCTATAAATGACAAAAAACGACAAAAACGACCCTAGAAACAACAAAAATGACCCTAGAAAAAACAAAAACGACAAAAAACGACAAAAAGACAACAAAAAACGACCCTATAAACAACAAAAACGACCCTAGAAACAACAAAAACGACAAAAAAACGACAAAAAGACAACAAAAAACGTCCCTATAAACAACAAAAACGACCCTATAAATGACAAAAAACGACAAAAAACAACAAAAAACAACAATAAAAACAACAAAAACGACGAAAAGACAACAAAAAATGACCCTATAAACAACAAAAACGACCGTATAAATGACAAAAAAAAACAAAAAAGACAAAAACAGACAAAAACCAACAAAAAAACTACAAAAAAACAACAAAAACTACGAAAAAACAACAAAAAACGACCTTATAAACAACAAAAATGACAAAAAACAACAAAAAACAACCGTATAAACAACAAAAACGACAAACAAAACAAAAACGACAAAAAACAACAAAAACGACCCTAGAAACAACAAAAACGACAAAAAACGACAAAAAGACAACAAAAAACGTCCCTATAAACAACAAAAACGACCCTATAAATGACAAAAAACGACAAAAAACAACAAAAAACAACAATAAAAACAACAAAAACGACGAAAAGACAACAAAAAATGACCCTATAAACAACAAAAATGACCGTATAAATGACAAAAAAAACCAAAAAAGACAAAAAAAGACAAAAACCAACAAAAAAACTACAAAAAAACAACAAAAACTACGAAAAAACAACAAAAAACGACCTTATAAACAACAAAAATGACAAAAAACAACAAAAAACAACCGTATAAACAACAAAAACGACAAACAAAACAAAAACGACAAAAAACAACAAAAACGACCCTAGAAACAACAAAAACGACAAAAAGCGACAAAAAGACAACAAAAAACGTCCCTATAAACAACAAAAACGACCCTATAAATGACAAAAAAAACAAAAAAGACAAAAAATGACAAAAAACAACTAAAAACGACTAAAAAAACAACAAAAACAACGAAAAAACAACAAAAACGACCCTATAAACAACAAAAACAACCCTATAAATGACAAAAAACGACCCTATAAACAACAAAAACAACAAAAACGACCCTATAAACAATAAAAATGACAAAAAACAACAAAAACAACAGAAACGACAAAAAAGACAACAAAAAACGTCCCTATAAACAACAAAAACGACAAAAAACAACAAAAACCGACCCTATAAGCAACAAAAACGACCCTATAAACAACAAAAACGACCGTATAAATGACAAAAAAAACAAAAATGACAAAAACAGACAAAAAAACTACAAAAAAAAACAAAAAAGACAAAAACAGACAAAAAACTACAAAAAAAACAACAAAAACTACGAAAAAACAACAAAAAACGACCCTATAAACAATAAAAACGACAAAAAACAACAAAAAGACAACAAAAAACGTCCCTATAAACAACAAAAACGACCCTATAATGACAAAAAAACCCCCAAAAAAAAAGAAAAAAAACGACAAAAAAACAACAAAAACGACAAAAAGACAACAAAAAACGTCCCTATAAACAACAAAAACGACCCTATAATGACAAAAAAAACCCCCCAAAAAAAAAAGAAAAAAAACAACAAAAAACGACAAAAAAACAACAAAAACGACGAAAAAACAACAAAAAACGTCCCTATAAACAACAAAAACGACCCTATAAGTGACAAAAAAAGGACAAAAAAGACAAAAAACAACAAAAACGAAGAAAAAACAACAAAAACGACAACAAAAAACGTCCCTATAAACAACAAAAACGACCCTATAATGACAAAAAACCCCCCCCAAAAAAAAAAGAAAAAAAACAACAAAAAACGACAAAAAAACAACAAAAACGACAAAAAGACAACAAAAAACGTCCCTATAAACAACAAAAACGACCCTATAATGACAAAAAAAACCCCCCCCAAAAAAAAGAAAAAAAACAACAAAAAATGACAAAAAAACAACAAAAACGACGAAAAAACAACAAAAAACGTCCCTATAAACAACAAAAACGACCCTATAAGTGACAAAAAAAGGACAAAAAAGACAAAAAACAACAAAAATGAAGAAAAAACAACAAAAACGACAAACAAAACAAAAACGACAAAAAACAACAAAAACGACCCTAGAAACAACAAAAACGACAAAAAGCGACAAAAAGACAACAAAAAACGTCCCTATAAACAACAAAAACGACCCTATAATGACAAACCCCCCCCCCCCCAAAAAAAAGAAAAAAAACAACAAAAACGACGAAAAAACAACAAAAAACGTCCCTATAAACAACAAAAACGACCCTATAAGTGACAAAAAAGGACAAAAAAGACAAAAAACAACAAAAACGAAGAAAAAACAACAAAAAACGACCCTATAAACAATAAAAATGACAAAAAACAACAAAAACAACAAAAAACAACAATAAAAACAACAAAAACGACGAAAAGACAACAAAAAACGACCCTATAAACAACAAAAACGACCCTATAAACAACAAAAACGACCGTATAAATGACAAAAAAAACCAAAAAAGACAAAAACAGACAAAAACCAACAAAAAACTACAAAAAAACAACAAAAACTACGAAAAAACAACATAAAACGACCCTATAAACAACAAAAACGACAAAAAACAACAAAAAACAACCATATAAACAACAAAAACGACAAACAAAACAAAAACGACAAAAAACCACAAAAAGCGACAAAAAGACAACAAAAAACGTCCCTATAAACAACAAAAACGACCCTATAAATGACAAAAAAACCCAAAAAAGACAAAAAATGACAAAAAACAACACGAAACGACCAAAAAACAACAAAAACAACGAAAAAACAACAAAAACGACCCTATAAATGACAAAAAACGACCCTATAAACAACAAAAACAACGAAAAAACAACAAAAACGACCCTATAAACAACAAAAACGACCCTATAAATGACAAAAAACGACCCTATAAACAACAAAAACGACAAAAAACAACAAAAACGACCCTATAAACAATAAAAATGACAAAAATCAACAAAAACAACAGAAACGACAAAAAAGACAATAAAAAACGTCCCTATAAACAACAAAAACGACCCTATAAATGACAAAAAAGACAAAAACGACGAAAAAACAACAAAAAACGACCCTATAAACAACAAAAACAACGAAAAAACAACAAAAACGACCCTATAAACAACAAAAACGACCCTATAAATGACAAAAAACGACCCTATAAACAACAAAAACGACCCTATAAACAATAAAAATGACAAAAATCAACAAAAACAACAGAAACGACAAAAAAGACAACAAAAAACGTCCCTATAAACAACAAAAACGACCCTATAAATGACAAAAATGACAAAAACGACGAAAAAACAACAAAAAACGACCCTATAAACAACAAAAACGACCCTATAAATGACAAAAAACAACAAAAACGACAAAAAAAGACAAAAAACAACAAAAAACGACCCTATAAACAACAAAAACAACAAAAAGACAACAAAAAACATCCCTATAAACAACAAAAACGACCCTATAAATGACAAAAAACAACAAAAACGACAAAAAAAGACAAAAAACAACAAAAACGACAAAAAAACAACAAAGATGTGATGTGAAAGATGTGGAATAGTTGAATGTTCGTTAAAAGGCTGGCGCTAAACTGGACTGCTGGATTGAATTTGGTTGAAGTAGCTGGAGGGAGTATGAATTAGTAATAAAAGTGGGAAATGGTCTAAATATTATGAATAGGAGATAAAAGTTGAATAAAAGTGAGTATGTATAAAAGATCTTCAAGATTTTCTGGTTTGAATAGAGTTTACACCTGAAAGTACGACTGAGCAGATTACACTTGAAAAATGCTTGAAAAACTCTAAAACTGTTATAATCCTGTGTGTGTGTGTGTGTGTGTGTGTAACTGCACTAATCAGCTGTGTGTGGCAGGCTGCAGTCAGTGGTTGCCATGGTGATGGCCGCAGCACTTTTCCCCTCTGTCTCCCTCCTCAACTTTCTGGTCTCAGTTAACATTGCAGTATATGCAGGTCTTGGCTGGTACACCTGTCACTTGAGGAGTCGTAGAGCCAAAAGTTTACGTCCAATTGCTACCGTAGCCACACTTCTGCGACTGTAACAAATTTTCCTACGTTCTGATGTAAAATCACGTATGAGGAGTGAAAATTGTGGTACTGGGAGCAATTTGAGTTGAAATTTTTGAGTTGAGTTTCAATCTCCCCTCCACTCTACCAGGTAGGTCCCCCACTCTAGCTTTGAACATTCCACCACACACACACTCATGTAAAAATGTCAGAAGGGCTGAAATTTTCATGATTTTTGAAATGAGGTTGTGTAAAAAGTATGAATGATATGGAAGAGTTGAATATATGCCAGAAAGTCCAAAGTGGTGTGAATGTTTTAATGTTGGAATGACGTTTCTATGTGAAAGTATGAAGGATTTGGAAGACTTTGAAGATGAGTGGTTTTGAATGTTTTTCTCATTGACTTTCATTATAATTAAGTTTTAAACAAAGTTGAATATTTTCCAAAGTATTAATGGGATTTGAATGTTGAATAATACCTTGAATGTACGAAAGATGTGGAACTTTTACAAGTTTGAATGGAGTTTATAGCTAAAATTATGAATGAGTAGAGAAAAGTTGAATAGGCTTGAAAAAGTGGGAAAATGTGGAAATTTTGAACATTCCAAAATTCCTGGAAAACGTTGAAATATTTCGGACAGTATGAATGTTATGAAAAAGTTGAATACAAGCAATAATGTCCTAATTGAGCTGAACGTTTTGATATTTGAATGAAGTTTCTACGTTGAATAATGTGGAAGGAGAAGACGCGCAAAAAAAGCGGTCTGAAGAATAATAATAATACATTTTTAGAATGTATGTAGAATAACATATGTTGTGAATGCCTTCAGCATTCACTGTATGCAGTACTGTGTGGGCACAAACTACACACATCAGTCACACAAACCCCAGTCCCATGTGTGACCCTAATTTACACAATTAGCCATGAAAGCATTTTAACATACAACATGGAGATGTGGCAAAAAAGCAGAACAGTCTCTAAAGACACTCCAAACATCTATAAATGCTACCATTTCAAACTCTGTTGAGCTTCTATGTGTAATTTGTTTATTCTATTTGTTGCCCAAGAATGATCTTAAGATTAAGATTGAAATCTTTATTTGGCAGTGAAATGGTATGCAACTGTACACACACACAAAGAATTTGTTTTTACACCCCATACATACAGGCCCTTCAATACATGCATATATATAGAGTCCCGTAACGTGCGCGGAGAGGACTTAGGGTGAAGGCACCCCCATTCTTCAGCAGGGTCGGTGCCTTGAGCAAGGCACCTTGGCAGTGCTCTGGAGGTGGACTGGAGCCTCTCCAACCGCCAATCCACACTCTGTGTTTTTGTCTCGGCGGGAACTCGGGGAACCAAAGTCCCCTACCCACTGAGCCACTGCCACTTATAGTGCTCTTATTAGTAGTGAGCACTGTCTCTACAAACTATTTATTAACTACTCTGATGACTGTGTGAAGATACCATGGCCAAAGATAAAAAGCCTATTCTTGTTTGAAAGTAATATACCAGTGCATACCAGTGAAGCCTTGAGTAAGCTCTTTACCCCTCAAGGTGGAGTGTGGTGTTGCTACTTAACCAGGCTACTAGGTACTTTGGATCCCCTGTCGCCTGCCGAATTATTTGGGTGACCCAGTCTCATGCATGTTTCTTTGTTTTAAATGTTGACAATTCAGACATTGCTATCAGAACAAGATACACTTTGATTTGTAGACAAAAGACACTTGCAGGTTTAGAAACTGTTGACACATATGTGTACAGTGTGCAACTGTGGTAGAGACTATAAAATCAAAAACTTACTGCGTATTCTAATGCGACCCTTTGGCCAAATAACCGTATAATGTTAAAATTTGGCCAATAAGAAAAGGAAAGACCTTCAAAACATGAGTCCTATGTAAGTCACTGATCGTCAGGACACCTACTTGCTGAGTTAACGATACCAAAAATTGTGGACACTTACTCCATTCTAATGTGAGTAGTGGTGTTCAGGACAAGATAGAATTGCACATGACATGCATCAAATAGCTTAATCTTGCCAGGATGTTCCTCTTTACAGGGTTTCTCATTGACAATGACCAATTCGGCAATGATCATAAACCCTGTTGTTGACAGTTACAAATACAGAAAACTTTGAAATGGTTCGGTTCTAGTCAGTCATCGTACAACTGTTATATACCATATCGATTACCCACTATTGAAAAAAAAAATAAAAATGAAAAATATGTTTTTTTGATGTATTACAAAAAGAAAAAGAGACTAAAAGAAGAATTTAACAAATACCAACAGGATAATTTTAAAGGTAATGTTTTAATACTTTATTGATTTACATACATTGATTTAAGATGCCCTTTTTTATTATTTCCCCTTCTCAAAAACATACAGGAAGAATCAGTATTTTAATTCAAACTGTTATATAATCTTTCAAGATTGTATGATAGTACCTGGGCATTTTTAAACAATATTCAGCAATCCACTTGCCACATTAGTCACTTGATACTGGATGATTCTGTAAAATCCAACATTATGTCCAATAGCAACGTATTTGAATTTTCAATGCCAACGTTTTTTCCTTTAGTATTCTCACATGGCAACTGTAGTGTCGTTAAGGTAAGCTACCCAGCACTACATGGTTATGGTAAGGGAGGATATTTCTTCATGGTTAAATATGTTTAAAAACTCCAACATTAATGTTTGCTCTCAGATGTAATATGAATCATTGGTCTCCATCACCAAGATCATGTTATCTCACTGCCCTTAACTTACAGTATTTTAACTGCACACTTATTCCTTCATTCACACCAAACAATGACACTGGATGTGAATTGTGTCATACTGAATCATACAATAGTTTTAATTGTAAATAAATATTTAGTACATTGTCCTTTAACATATGTATTTGCATTTTTTTAAATGTTAACAATGCCACATGAAAAATAGAATATAAAGAAGAATTTACAAAACAAATACAGTGAATGGCAACTGCTACAAAAATGCCAAAAAGTATAAAACATGGTATTTTTGATCTTACAATCTTAATGATTAGTTCTTAAAAATAAAATGGAATCAAAACACAAGGGATTGTAAAATAAAGTGTTGAAAATACTGTGAAACTTTCTTAAATTTTGACACATAGTACACATCTTTTTACCATGTATTGATAAATTTCATAATGCACACCTGTGTCTTGTTTGTTGGTTGTTGGTACAACTTCCACACAGAATAGTAAAATCTACTGGCCCAGTCAGTCGGTCTGCCTTGGGTGCCGGCTATAAGTTTATCATCATCTGAGCCACCGCCAGCAGTGTTAGTGAAAAGACTACCAATGAGCCCATTGTGGGCTGAGGAGGACTGCTTGATGTTGATGGTGATGATGTTGACTCTGAAATATTATAAAAAGCAGAGGTATTAGTCAGTAAAATTATCTGGACTGAAAGTAATTCCACAAGTTGAAATTCTAGGCTTAAAAGAAAGGATTACAAATATGACATTGTAACATTCATTTCACTATTTAATATAAAGAGAATTTTGACTTTTAAGTCTCCAATAACTTACGTGCAGAAACGCTGCCTTGTACAATGTTCAGGGTGGTGTTGGTAAGTCCACTGCTGAATTGTGCAGTTGCACTGCTTGCTGAAGGAACTGAACTTTTATCTTTGAACACAAGGGTCATGTTAACCTTCACTGATCCGCTCCTACAGTGACAAAGAGAGAATGCAATACTTTTTAAAAGCAAGTGACTGGCAAACGTCTAGCAAAAATCTTAGTCAGTGATTGAAATGTTGTCTTACGTGAATGCATTAACGATGGAGCGAAGGAAAGATGATCCATAGAGCGATTTACCCACTTTGTTTACCTGAAAGACAACTTTACTGTCATTTGCAATTAAGAATACAACAAACAGCTTACCACAAATGCACAATTTCCCTAATTGCCTGACAGGTACATTGGTAAAGACCCCTAACCCCTTTGAAGACAGTTGAGAGGTGAGCACCACTGGGATCGGGGATCTTGGCTCAACCTCACTTTAGGAGATGTTGCTAAATTGCAGCCAGTAAGAACAGAAAAAGAAACACCTTCTAATATGGTGGAATAATCACTGTGGTAATTATGGAAATTCATGTTTGAATTTCTTAAAATGTATTTAAATACAGCAAAAAATGTAAATAGTAGGACAAAAATCTGATTATTTCTCTGGGATGATATCCAGTCTTTCCTAGAATTCTTGAGCATGGAGAGCCATAAGTTAATGTGTTTTGTTCTGTTTGGATGCTACAAAATCTTGTACGATAGCTTAGCCTGCATTATCTGCATTTTGTTTCAAAATCAAAGAAGGGTTACCAGATTTATTTACTAAAATATTAAGTAAATAAAAAATAAATAAGAAATTAAGCGAATAACATGAATTACAAGAATAATATTGGCTATTTTTGTTTCCCACTGAAATGTATATGGACGGACTGAATGGTCAATCTACATCAATGCAAAAATGTTAGAAACATGAGTGTTTTTTTTATTTAGTGTGAATGCTGATTAGATTTATTTCCCAAAATGCAATAGTTGCTGAATATTTTAAAGTTTCAGAGACTTCCTCAGTCAAATTTAGAAGATGCTTCTCTGTCTACTGATGCCCATGGAACATTTTTGTTACAAAGTAAAATCTCTATTCATTTGCAGATTTTGTTTTTAGAAGCATATATAGTGCATAGACATCTTACCTCTTTAACCACTAATGCAGATAAAGTCTTGAATGCTGTTGAGGATGAGTCGGACAGATCTGATGTAAATGTTTGGTTGAGACTAAACTGAAGACCCAAGGTTCCCTCACTGGAAGTAGCAGGATTTGTTGATGCAGTAGTGGTTGAAGCAGTTGGTGCTGCAGTAGGTCCAGCTGTAGCGTTGGGAGCTGCAGTAGGTCCAGCTGTAGCGTTGGGAGCTGCAGTAGGGCCAGCTGTAACATGGGGAGCTGCAGTAGGTCCAGCTGTAGCATTGGGAGCTGCAGTAGGTCCAGCTGTAGCGTTGGGAGCTGCAGTAGGGCCAGCTGTAACATGGGGAGCTGCAGTAGGTCCAGCTGTAGCATTGGGAGCTGCAGTAGGTCCAGCTGTAGCGTTGGGAGCTGCAGTAGGGCCAGCTGTAGCGTTAGGGGCAGCAGTCGGAGCAGCTGTAACATGGGGAGCTGCAGTAGGTCCAGCTGTAGCATTGGGAGCTGCAGTAGGTCCAGCTGTAGCGTTGGGAGCTGCAGTAGGGCCAGCTGTAGCGTTAGGGGCAGCAGTCGGAGCAGCTGTAACATGGGGAGCTGCAGTAGGTCCAGCTGTAGCATTGGGAGCTGCAGTAGGGCCAGCTGTAGCGTTAGGGGCAGCAGTCGGAGCAGCTGTAACATGGGGAGCTGTAGTAGGTCCAGCTGTAGCATTGGGAGCTGCAGTAGGTCCAGCTGTAGCGTTGGGAGCTGCAGTAGGGCCAGCTGTAGCGTTAGGGGCAGCAGTCGGAGCAGCTGTAACATGGGGAGCTGCAGTAGGTCCAGCTGTAGCATTGGGAGCTGCAGTAGGTCCAGCTGTAGCGTTAGGGGCAGCAGTTGGAGCAGCTGTAACGTTGGGCGCTGCAGTAGGTCCAGCTGTAGCATTGGTGGCAGTGGTTGGAGCAGCTGTAGGTGCGGCTGTTGGAGTACTAGTTCCTGTACCAAAAAAATCAGATTGTTGTAGCATTTGCAGGCGCTTTCGGAGCAGTAATAAATGCAGCTCTACATACTGTATTTCATAATAATGATAAAAACAAAACATATAAAACTACTCTTACTTCTTGCAACAATGGTTGATACATTCACTGGAAGGGAGAAGTTGGAACTGCTGGACACTGCTTCCACCAGAACATTTGCCACAGCAGTAGTTTCTGGCACTGAGCTGGCATTATTAAATACCAGTTCAGAATCTACCACGACTGAACCTTCACTGTAGGAGAAATTATTATTATAGTTACTTTTGTCTAGTATTTGTGACACCTCATATCAAATTATGATACACTGCAGATATTTCAGGATGACAGAATCATTAATTAAGCAAATGAACAATCAGATAAAAAATACAAAAATACATACATTGCATTTCTTGCATGCACCCATGTCCTAAAAACATCACTTTACACTTACGCTTCTAAATACCTAGCTATTGATAGCTTACACTTAAATTGCTGACAAAATTTCAATTAACAGTGCCCTCCATACAGCTTTAATAAAATATTATTACATTATTATTTTTATCTCAAATGTTAGATAAAGAGTAATGTCATATACCTGAAAGAGTTGATCACAGATCGAAGGAAACGGCTTCCATATTTTGATTTATAGAGCTCATCAAGCTGGAGAAATGAAATTGAAAAACAGTTAAAGTAATATGTAAAATAAGATGAGATGAGAGATAGGAGAGAATTGCAATTACAACACTATTATATAATTTTGGTTATTCATTCCACGTTTTTATTTCATACTTGCAAAATCCATGTCTGCATGGTCTATCTGTATACTCATTATACTTTTATATAATACTGTACCCAAAAGATTTGCCAAAATATGTCTACACAGCCTACTTTTTTCATATATCACTTAGTCCTTTATGCAACAAGCTTATGCTGCAGGATCAGTTGAAAGGGTTCCTTTCAACTTTCCTTCCCCTGTGAAGACATCTTACCATTGCAATTAAAATTGACTCTGTTCTCTGTGAAAGATTAACATCTTTAACAGCCACTAGATTTTGGGTTGCATATACTATAATATGAACCTTCACTTGGCCAGTGCAAAATCCTGCACATATATGGTAACTGGTACATAATTATGCAGATTTGTTTTTTCTAAACATACAAATATGTTGATATGTGTTGTTCAATAATTCACATTCATTATATATTTTATTTAGCGTGACATTTAAAAGGATAACAAGAAACATAAGTGTACTTACTGTTGCTTTTACTTTGTTTGCTAAATAATTGAACTCTTGAGAGGATTTGTTTGCAAGTTGTGATGTAAAGTTTTGTTGCAACTTAAATCCCAATGTGATTTTCGATTCTGCTGATGGTGCAGCTGTTGTTGTAGCTGGAGCACCAGTTGTGACAACTGGTTGTGCTGATGTTAAATTCACTGGTGGGGAGGTTGCATTGCCTAGAAAATGAGCAAGTTTAAATTTTATAAGCTGCAGTACAAATAATACATGTCTTGGTGTTAACATTATATTACCTATACAAACACAGTTTTGTTTACTGAGTAAAATCAACTGTTAGGAATGTATTAAGTGTTGGAGACTTTCCATTACCTGGCGGTGACATGGTGGAGATTGGTTGGACTGAGGTTGTGTTGATTGGTGGAGAGGTCATGTTGACTGGTGGTGAGGTTGGGTTGAGTGGTGGTGAGGTTGCATTGAGTGGTGGTGAGGTCATATTGACTGGTGGTGAGGTTGTGTTGACTGGTGGTGAGGTTGGGTTGAGTGGTGGTGAGGTTGCATTGAGTGGGGGTGAGGTCATGTTGACTGATGGTGAGGTTGTGTTGACTGGTGGTGAGGTTGCGTTGAGTGGTGGTGAGGTCATATTGACTGGTGGTGAGGTTGTGTTGACTGGTGGTGAGGTTGCGTTGAGTGGTGGTGAGGTTGCATTGAGTGGGGGTGAGGTCATGTTGACTGGTGGTGAGGTTGCGTTGAGTGGGGGTGAGGTCATGTTGACTGGTGGTGAGGTTGCGTTGAGTGGTGGTGAGGTCATGTTTACCGGTGGTGAAGTTGCGTTGAGTGGTGGTGAGGTTGCATTGAGTGGGGGTGAGGTCATGTTGACTGGTGGTGAGGTTGCGTTGAGTGGTGGTGAGGTCATGTTTACCGGTGGTGAAGTTGCGTTGAGTGGTGGTGAGGTTGCATTGAGTGGGGGTGAGGTCATGTTGACTGGTGGTGAGGTTGCGTTGAGTGGTGGTGAGGTCATGTTGACTGGTGGTGAGGTTGCATTGAGTGGCGGTGAGGTTGCATTGAGTGGCGGTGAGGTTGCATTGAGTGGGGGTGAGGTCATGTTGACTGATGGTGAGGTCATGTTGACTGGTGCTGAGGTTGCGTTGAGTGGTGGTGAGGTCATGTTGACTGGTGGTGAGGTTGCGTTGAGTGGTGGTGAGGTCATGTTGACTGGTGGTGAGGTTGCGTTGAGTGGTGGTGAGGTCATGTTGACTGGTGGTGAGGTTGCGTTGAGTGGTGGTGAGGTCATGTTGACTGGTGGTGAGGTTGCGTTGAGTGGTGTGACTGGTGGTGAGGTTGCGTTGAGTGGTGGTGAGGTCATGTTAACTGGTGGTGAGGTTGCGTTGAGTGGTGTGACTGGTGGTGAGGTTGCGTTGAGTGGTGGTGAGGTCATGTTGACAGGTGGGGAAGTTGCATTGACTGGTGGTACAATTGTTTTGATTAAGTTAATTAAATTAAACATTTTCCCTCACAAATGATCAATGTCTATACCACTGATAGCTTTAATGCAGAATATTTCCTATCACATATTTCATACAGTAGTGGTGTTTAAGTTGTTGAGTCCTGTTATTCCATCAACTGAAAGTTGTGATTAGATACTGATGTCACTTGTCACTACCAGAAATTAGATTGTCATGACAGCAAGTTACACTCAACTGTAATAATTACATTTTGATTGTGTTGAGTAATGATAAGTGACCGTATTTGATCTGTTAAACTGAATAAAATTAAAATTCCACGGACTGGTTGTGTCATGATATTACCTGGGGAGGGAGTTGTATTCATCAGTGTTGAAGGTGCAATGGTGGCTGGGGCTTGAGTGGGTGCCAGCACAACTGAAAATAGCAATTATTAAATAAGTGATCTTTTAAATATATTCTGGTCATCATGTATTCAGAATGTGTTTTCAATAATCATGTACAAAATTTGGCACTTAATAATGAAATAATGTCTTATGTCTTACCAGCTGTAGTAATAGATGATGTGTTGACACTGAGGGAAAAATTGGAGCTGGAAGCAGCAGTCACCAAAGTTTCAGCTGCAGAACTGGCATTTGGTAGTGTAGTCACATTATTGAATATGAGCTCAGCATCTACCACAACGGATCCTTGACTGTAACAGAAATGATTTTGAAAAGTCATATCTTAACGCTGTAATTTGTTTGGTTAGTGTGGCCATTGTTGTTTAACCAAGGTTCAATGACAAGGATGACTCATATATTTATGAACAAAATAACTATTCAAATCGGTTCATAAAAATCAACATGATACAGGCAAATGAAAACAAAGTACAACATTCCTCACTTTACTTATTAATAACCAAAGAAAAATCAATACATTAGCAAACAAGTATAAACTACATTTTAAAAAATGTAATAGCGAGCAATGTTTTATACCTGAAGCCGTTGAGGACAGTTCGATTGAAGCTAGCTCCATATTTTTGTGAATAGACTGTGTTGAGCTGTGAATGAATTTGTTTTTTAAAAATTATAACATTTTAGAACACATATGAGGCAAGAAAGTTCCTATTAACAACAACTATTTCATCCTTTTCTATACTCTTCTTTTTTATTTCATGTTCATTCATGCATGATCATTACTGTTTGAAAACAGGTTGTATTTCCTATGTTCAGTCATGGTTATTTGTTTCTGCCATATTCTAGCCATGTTTTGTCTTTAAAAATGCTTGTAGGTGTGAATGTGAAAACTTAATATTCTGGTATGCCCATGTCTTACCATATCTCAACCTTGAATATTAATAATAAAATACAGTGTGCAATGTTAAACCTACTGCATATGCACAGTTCTGAATTGTATTTGTTCATTATATTTCTGTGTATGTCTTCTATATGCTATTACCTGCTATTACTTGCTACACTGTCTTGCCAACTCATTCCAACTACAAGATTGAAAGTTCATCTATTTCAGACTCTTGTTTAGGACTTAAGTAAACAGCATATCTTTAAATTCTGTCATCTTAATTTCTCACACATTATCCCCCCCCCCCCCCAAAAAAAAAAAAAAAACAATACAAGAGACAAACAAATAATAACAACAACTGTAGAATATATATGAACCTACCGCTGTGGTTACTTGGTCTTTTAATTGCTTGAACTCTGGTGAGGATTTGTTTGTAAGCTGTGGCGTAAAAGTTTGCTTCATCTTAAATCCCAACTTAATTTTTGGTTCTGGCAGTGGGGCAGCTGTTGTGGTTGTAGCTGGAGCACCATTAGTTGTGATGGGTGGTGAGGTCATGCTGAGTGGTGCTGAGGTTGCGTTGAGTGGTGGTGAGGTTGCATTAAGTGGGGGTGAGGTCATGTTGACTGATGGTGAGGTCATGTTGACTGGTGGTGAGGTTGCGTTGAGTGGTGGTGAGGTCATGTTGACTGGTGGTGAGGTTGCGTTGAGTGGTGGTGAGGTCATGTTGACTGGTGGTGAGGTTGCGTTGAGTGGGGGTGAGGTCATGTTGACAAGTGGTGAGGTTGCATTGAGTGGCGGTGAGGTTGCGTTGAGTGGTGGTGAGGTCATGTTGACTGATGGTGAGGTTGCGTTGAGTGGGGGTGAGGTCATGTTGACTGGTGGTGAGGTTGCGTTGAGTGGTGGTGAGGTCATGTTGACTGGTGGTGAGGTTGCGTTGAGTGGGGGTGAGGTCATGTTGACTGGTGGTGAGGTTGCGTTGAGTGGTGGTGAGGTCATGTTGACTGGTGGTGAGGTTGCGTTGAGTGGGGGTGAGGTCATGTTGATTGGTGGTGAGGTTGCATTGAGTGGTGGTGAGGTCATGTTGACTGGTGGTGAGGTTGCGTTGAGTGGGGGTGAGGTCATGTTGACTGGTGGTGAGGTTGCATTGAGTGGTGGTGAGGTTGCGTTGAGTGGGGGTGAGGTCATGTTGACTGGTGGTGAGGTTGCGTTGAGTGAGGGTGAGGTCATGTTGACTGGTGGTGAGGTTGCGTTGAGTGGTGGTGAGGTCATGTTGACTGGTGGTGAGGTTGCGTTGAGTGGTGGTGAGGTCATGTTGACTGGTGGTGAGGTTGCGTTGAGTGGTGGTGAGGTCATGTTGACTGGTGGTGAGGTTGCGTTGAGTGGTGTGACTGGTGGTGAGGTTGCGTTGAGTGGTGGTGAGGTCATGTTGACAGGTGGGGAAGTTGCATTGACTGGTGGTACAATTGTTTTGATTAAGTTAATTAAATTAAACATTTTCCCTAACAAATGATCAATGTCTATACCACTGATAGCTTTAATGCAGAATATTTCCAATCACATATTTCATACAGTAGTGGTTTTTAAGTTGTTGAGTCCTGTTATTCCATCAACTGAAAGTTGTGATAAGATACTTATTTAACTTGTCACTACCAGAAATAAGATTGTCATGACAGTAGTAACACTCAACCGTAATAATTACATTTTAATTTTGTTGAGTAATGATTAAGTGACCGTATTTGATCTGTTAAACTGAATAAAATTAAAATTCCACAGACTGGTTGTGTCATGATATTACCTGGGGAGGGAGTTGTATTCATCAGTGTTGAAGGTTCAATGGTGGCTGGGGCTTGAGTGGGTGCCAGCACAACTGAAAATAGCAATTATAAAATAAGTGATCTGTTGTCTTTTAAATATATTCTGGTCATCATGTATTCAGAATGTGTTTTCAATAATCATGTACAAAATTTGGCACTTAATAATGAATGTCTTATATAAATAATGTCTTATGTCTTACCAGTTGTAGTAATAGATGATGTGTTGACACTGAGGGAAAAATTGGAGCTGGAAACAGCAGTCACCAAAGTTTCAGCTGCAGAACTGGCATTTGGTAGTGTAGTCACATTATTGAATATGAGCTCAGCATCTACCACAACGGATCCTTGACTGTAACAGAAATGTTTTTGAAAAGTCATATTTTAATGCTGTAATTTGTTTGGTTATTGTGGCCATTGTTGTTTAACCAAGGTTCAATGACAAGGATGACTCATATATTTATGAATAAAATAACTATTCAAATCGGTTCATAAAAATCAACAGGATACAGGCAAATGAAAACAAAGTTCAACATTCCTCACTTTACTTATTAATAACCAAAGAAAAATCAATAACAAGCAATGTTTTATACCTGAAGCCGTTGAGGACAGTTCGATTGAAGCTAGCTCCATATTTTTGTGAATAGACTGCGTTGAGCTGTGAATGAATTTGTTTTTTAAAAATTATAAAATTTCAGAACATGAGGCAAGAAAGTTCCCATTAACAACAACTATTTCATCCTTTTCTATACTTTTCTTTTTTATTTCATGTTCATTTAGGCATGATCATTACTGTTTGAAAACAGGTTGTATTTTTTCACATTTTAAATAAAAGCTATTTTTATATTTCTGTGTATGTATTCTATATGCTATTACCTGCTATTACTTGCTACAGTGTCTTGCCAACTCATTCCAACTACAAGATTGAAAGTTGATCTATTTGAGACTCTTGTTTAAGAGTTAAGCTAACAGCATATTTTTAAGTTCCATCAATAAAGTTTCTCATGCATTATTTGGAACCTCATATAAAGACAAACAATAAAAACAACAATAGAATAGATATGAACTCACCGTTGTGGTTACTTGGTCTTTTAATTGCTTGAACTCTGGTGAGGATTTGTTTGTAAGCTGTGGCGTAAAAGTTTGCGTCATCTTAAATCCCAACTTAATTTTTGGTTCTGGCAGTGGGGCAGCTGTTGTGGTTGTAGCTGGAGCACCATTAGTTGTGATGGGTGGTGAGGTCATGCTGACTGGTGGTGAGGTTGCGTTGAGTGGTGGTGAGGTTGCATTGAGTGGGGGTGAGGTCATGTTGACTGATGGTGAGGTCATGTTGACTGGTGGTAAGGTTGCGTTGAGTGGGGGTGAGGTCATGTTGACTGGTGGTGAGGTTGCGTTGAGTGAGGGTGAGGTCATGTTGACTGGTGGTGAGGTTGCGTTGAGTGGTGGTGAGGTCATGTTGACTGGTGGTGAGGTTGCGTTGAGTGGTGGTGAGGTCATGTTGACTGGTGGTGAGGTTGCGTTGAGTGGTGGTGAGGTCATGTTGACTGGTGGTGAGGTTGCGTTGAGTGGGGGTGAGGTCATGTTGACTGGTGGTGAGGTTGCATTGAGTGGTGGTGAGGTTGCGTTGAGTGGTGGTGAGGTCATGTTGACTGGTGGTGAGGTTGCATTGAGTGGTGGTGAGGTTGCGTTGAGTGGTGGTGAGGTCATGTTGACTGGTGGTGAGGTTGTGTTGAGTGGGGGTGAGGTCATGTTGACTGGTGGTGAGGTTGCGTTGAGTGGGGGTGAGGTCATGTTGACTGGTGGTGAGGTTGCATTGAGTGATGGTGAGGTCATGTTGACTGGTGGTGAGGTTGCATTGAGTGGCGGTGAGGTTGCGTTGAGTGGGGGTGAGGTCATGTTGACTGGTGGTGAGGTTGCGTTGAGTGGTGGTGAGGTCATGTTGACTGGTGGTGAGGTTGCGTTGAGTAGTGTGACTGGTGGTGAGGTTGCGTTGAGTGGGGGTGAGGTCATGTTGACAGGTGGGGAAGTTGCATTGACTGGTGGTACAATTGTTTTGATTAAGTTAATTAAATTAAACATTTTCCCTAACAAATGATCAATGTCTATACCACTGATAGCTTTAATGCAGAATATTTCCAAACACATATTTCATACAGTAGTGGTGTTTAAGTTGTTGAGTCCTGTTATTCCATCAACTGAAAGTTGTGATAAGATACTTATTTAACTTGTCACTACCAGAAATAAGATTGTCATGACAGTAGTAACACTCAACCGTAATAATTACATTTTAATTTTGTTGAGTAATGATTAAGTGACCGTATTTGATCTGTTAAACTGAATAAAATTAAAATTCCACAGACTGGTTGTGTCATGATATTACCTGGGGAGGGAGTTGTATTCATCAGTGTTGAAGGTTCAATGGTGGCTGGGGCTTGAGTGGGTGCCAGCACAACTGAAAATAGCAATTATAAAATAAGTGATCTGTTGTCTTTTAAATATATTCTGGTCATCATGTATTCAGAATGTGTTTTCAATAATCATGTACAAAATTTGGCACTTAATAATGAATGTCTTATATAAATAATGTCTTATGTCTTACCAGTTGTAGTAATAGCTGATGTGTTGACACTGAGGGAAAAATTGGAGCTGGAAACAGCAGTCACCAAAGTTTCAGCTGCAGAACTGGCATTTGGTAGTGTAGTCACATTATTGAATATGAGCTCAGCATCTACCACAACGGATCCTTGACTGTAACAGAAATGTTTTTGAAAAGTCATATTTTAATGCTGTAATTTGTTTGGTTATTGTGGCCATTGTTGTTTAACCAAGGTTCAATGACAAGGATGACTCATATATTTATGAATAAAATAACTATTCAAATCGGTTCATAAAAATCAACAGGATACAGGCAAATGAAAACAAAGTTCAACATTCCTCACTTTACTTATTAATAACCAAAGAAAAATCAATAACAAGCAATGTTTTATACCTGAAGCCGTTGAGGACAGTTCGATTGAAGCTAGCTCCATATTTTTGTGAATAGACTGCGTTGAGCTGTGAATGAATTTGTTTTTTAAAAATTATAAAATTTCAGAACATGAGGCAAGAAAGTTCCCATTAACAACAACTATTTCATCCTTTTCTATACTTTTCTTTTTTATTTCATGTTCATTTAGGCATGATCATTACTGTTTGAAAACAGGTTGTATTTTTTCACATTTTAAATAAAAGCTATTTTTATATTTCTGTGTATGTATTCTATATGCTATTACTTGCTATTACTTGCTACAGTGTCTTGCCAACTCATTCCAACTACAAGATTGAAAGTTGATCTATTTGAGACTCTTGTTTAAGAGTTAAGTTAACAGCATATTTTTAAGTTCCATCAATAAAGTTTCTCATGCATTATTTGGAACCTCATATAAAGACAAACAATAAAAACAACAATAGAATAGATATGAACTCACCGTTGTGGTTACTTGGTCTTTTAATTGCTTGAACTCTGGTGAGGATTTGTTTGTAAGCTGTGGCGTAAAAGTTTGTGTCATCTTAAATACCAACTTAATTTTTGGTTCTGGCGGTGGGCCAGCTGTTGTGGTTGTAGCTGGAGCACCATTAGTTGTGATTCTCGGTGGTGATGATGTTCCATTTACAGGTGGAGAGCTTGCTTTTTCTAGAATCAATAATAAAATCAGTAATAAATCAATAATAAAATACAACAAGAGAAGCTGTGTGAACTAATTATAGAAATTACAGTCATGTGACACGTTATACACACACTTTATATAGCTACATTTTTTGGTGTAGCCTTCATGCTACTAGAAAGTGATAACATTTCATTTTCTCAACAGTAAATGGCGATTGTTTGGAAAATTTGTTTTGAAGTGAGAACCGACAAGCCCTTTTACAGTCATAGTGACCAATGTTATGAAATAGGCCTACTCTTGTTGTGTACTTGCTAATTAATGTTAGTTTTGTTTTCTTTGCCTTTACAACAGACATGAAAAACAACATTAAAGCGCAGAGAAATCGGTTCATATCGGCTCTGTCAATATGTAATCGAATCAGTATCAAAGTAGATTGACAAACTATAGTGGAAGCACAATGAGAATATGAATGAAATGCTGTAGAATGTTCAAAGAACTTTATTTCATGTAAACATTTACATGCTGAAGTTTGAAGGTTGTGTGACGTGTCTAACTGTTATGGAGTTGGCCAATAATCAGTTCTAAGAATGTATCAGAGGCTAGGGGCATGGTTAGGGCGTGGCAAAGGCCACCTGAATATACAGGCTGCATTACCTGGTAATGATATTGTGGTGACTGGTGGTGGTGAGGTCATGTTGACTGGTGGCGCGGTTACATTGACTGGTGGTGATGTCATGTTGACTCGTGGTGAGGTCATGCTGACTGGTTGTGAGGTCACGTTGACTGGTGGCGTGGTTACATTGACTGGTGGTGATGTCACGTTGACTGGTGGCGCGGTTTGGATGATTGGTGAAGTCATGTTAAGTGGTTGTGAGGTTGGAATGAATGATGGTGAGGTCACATTGACGGGTGGGGAAGTCATGTTGACTGGTGGTGAGGTTGGGTTGAATGGTGTGGTCATGTTAACTGGTTGTGAGGTCATGTTGACTGGTGTTGAGGTTACATTGACTGGTGGTGATGTCATGTTGACTGGTGGCGAGGTTACACTGAATGGTGGTGAGGTCATGTTGACTGGTTGTGAGGTCATGTTGACTGGTGTTGAGGTTACATTGACTGGTGGTGATGTCATGTTGACTGGTGGTGAGGTTATGTTGACTGGTGGTGAGGTTACATTGACTGGTGGTGATGTCATGTTGACTGGTGGTGAGGTCATGTTGACTGGTGGTGATGTTATGATGACTGGTGGCGAGGTTACATTGACTGGTGTTGATGTCATGTTGACTGGTGGCGAGGTTACACTGAATGGTGGTGAGGTCATGTTGACTGGTTGTGATGTTATGATGACTGGTGGCGAGGTTACATTGACTGGTGTTGATGTCATGTTGACTGGTGGCGAGGTTACATTGACTGGTGTTGATGTCATGTTGACTGGTGGTGAGGTTACATTGACTGGTGGTGATGTCATGTTGACTGGTGGTGAGGTTACATTGACTGGTGGTGATGTCATGTTGACTGGTGGCAAGGTTACATTGACTGGCGGTGATGTCATGTTGACTGGTGGTGAGATAATGTTGACTGGTGGTGAGATAATGTTGACTGGTGGTGAGGTAACATTGACTGGTGGTGATGTTGTGTTGACTGGTGGTGACGTCATGTTGACTGGTGGTGATGTCATGTTAACTGGTGGTGATGTCATGTTAACTGGTGGCAAGGTTACATTGACTGATGGTGATGTCGTGTTGACTGGTGGTGAGGTCATGTTGACTGGTGGTGATGTTATAATGACTGGTGGCGAGGCTACATTGACTGATGGTGATGTCGTGTTGACTGGTGGTGAGGTCATGTTGACTGGTGGTGATGTTATAATGACTGGTGGCGAGGTTACGTTGACTGGTGGTGAGGTCATGTTGACTGGTGGTGATGTCATGTTGATTGGTGGTGAGGATACATTGACTGGTGGTGATGTCATGTTGACTGGTGGTGGGGTTATGTTGACTGGTGGTGAGGTAACATTGACTGGTGGTGATGTCATGTTGACTGGTGGTGATGTCATGTTGACTGGTGGTGGGGTTATGTTGACTGGTGGTGAGGTAACATTGACTGGTGGTGATGTCATGTTGACTGGTGGTGAGGTTGGGTTGAATGGTGTGGTCATGTTAACTGGTTGTGAGGTCATGTTGACTGGTGTTGAGGTTACATTGACTGGTGGTGATGTCATGTTGACTGGTGGTGAGGTTACATTGACTGGTGGTGATGTCGTGTTGACTGGTGGTGAGGTCATGTTGACTGGTGGTGATGTTATGATGACTGGTGGTGAGGTTACATTGACTGGTGGTGATGTCATGTTGACTGGTGGTGAGGTCATGTTGACTGGTGGTGATGTTATGATGACTGGTGGTGAGGTTACATTGACTGGTGGTGAGGTCATGTTGACTGGTGGTGATGTTATGATGACTGGTGGCGAGGTTACATTGACTGGTGGTGATGTCATGTTGACTGGTGGTGAGGTTATGTTGACTGGTGGTGAGGTAACATTGACTGGTGGTGATGTGTTGACTGGTGGTGACGTCATGTTGACCGGTTGTGCGGTCATGTTGACTGGTGGTGATGTTATGATGACTGGTGGTGAGGTTACATTGACTGGTGGTGACGTCATGTTGACTGGTGGTGATGTCATGTTAACTGGTGGCAAGGTTACATTGACTGATGGTGATGTTGTGTTGACTGGTGGCGAGGTTACATTGACTGGTGGTGAGGTTATGTTGACTGGTGGTGAGGTAACATTGACTGGTGGTGATGTCATGTTGACTGGTGGTGAGGTTGGGTTGAATGGTGTGGTCATGTTAACTGGTTGTGAGGTCATGTTGACTGGTGTTGAGGTTACATTGACTGGTGGTGATGTCGTGTTGACTGGTGGTGATGTCATGTTAACTGGTGGTGATGTTATGATGACTGGTGGTGAGGTTACATTAACTGGTGGTGATGTCATGTTGACTGGTGGTGAGGTTATGTTGACTGGTGGTGAGGTAACATTGACTGGTGTTGATGTTGTGTTGACTGGTGGTGAGGTCATGTTGACTGGTGGTGATGTTATGATGACTGGTGGTGAGGTTACATTGACTGGTGGTGATGTCATGTTGACTGGTGGTGAGGTTATGTTGACTGGTGGTGAGGTAACATTGACTGGTGGTGATGTTGTGTTGACTGGTGGTGACGTCATGTTGACCGGTTGTGCGGTCATGTTGACTGGTGGTGATGTTATGATGACTGGTGGTGAGGTTACATTGACTGGTGGTGATGTCATGTTGACTGGTGGTGAGGTTACATTGACTGGTGGTGATGTCGTGTTGACTGGTGGTGAGGTTGTGTAGAATGGTGGTGAGGTCATATTGACTGGTGGTAAGGTCATGTTAATTGGTTGTGAGGTCACGTTGACTGGTGGCGTGGTTACATTGACTGGTGGTGATGTCATGTTGACTGGTGGTGAGGTTGGGTTGAATGGTGGTGAGGTCATATTGACTGGTGGTAAGGTCATGTTAATTGGTTGTGAGGTCATGTTGACTGGTGGTGAGGTTACACTGACTGATGGTGATGTCACGTTGACTGGTGGCGCGGTTTGGATGATTGGTGAAGTCATGTTAAGTGGTTGTGAGGTTGGGATGAATGATGGTGAGGTCACATTGACGGGTGGGGAAGTCATGTTGACTGGTGGTGAGGTTGGGTTGAATGGTGTGGTCATGTTAACTGGTTGTGAGGTCATGTTGACTGGTGTTGAGGTTACATTGACTGGTGGTGATGTCATGTTGACTGGTGGTGAGGTCATGTTGACTGGTGGTGATGTTATGATGACTGGTGGCGAGGTTACATTGACTGGTGGCGAGGTTACACTGAATGGTGGTGAGGTCATGTTGACTGGTTGTGAGGTCATGTTGACTGGTGGTGATGTTATGATGACTGGTGGCGAGGTTACATTGACTGGTGTTGATGTCATGTTGACTGGTGGCGAGGTTACATTGACTGGTGTTGATGTCATGTTGACTGGTGGTGAGGTTACATTGACTGGTGGTGATGTCATGTTGACTGGTGGTGAAGTTACATTGACTGGTGGTGATGTCATGTTGACTGGTGGTGAGGTTACATTGACTGGTGGTGATGTCATGTTGACTGGTGGCAAGGTTACATTGACTGGCGGTGATGTCATGTTGACTGGTGGTGAGATAATGTTGACTGGTGGTGAGGTAACATTGACTGGTGGTGATGTTGTGTTGACTGGTGGTGACGTCATGTTGACTGGTGGTGATGTCATGTTAACTGGTGGCAAGGTTACATTGACTGATGGTGATGTTGTGTTGACTGGTGGCGAGGTTACATTGACTGGTGGTGATGTCGTGTTGATTGGTGGTGAGGTCATGTTGACTGGTGGTGATGTTATGATGACTGGTGGCGAGGTTACATTGACTGGTGGTGATGTCATGTTGACTGGTGGTGAGGTTATGTTGACTGGTGGTGAGGTAACATTGACTGGTGGTGATGTTGTGTTGACTGGTGGTGATGTCATGTTGACTGGTGGTGAGGTTGGGTTGAATGGTGTGGTCATGTTAACTGGTTGTGAGGTCATGTTGACTGGTGTTGAGGTTACATTGACTGGTGGTGATGTCGTGTTGACTGGTGGTGAGGTCATGTTGACTGATGGTGATGTTATGATGACTGGTGGTGAGGTTACATTGACTGGTGGTGATGTCATGTTGACTGGTGGGGAGGTTATGTTGACTGGTGGTGAGGTAACATTGACTGGTGTTGATGTTGTGTTGACTGGTGGTGAGGTCATGTTGACTGGTGGTGATGTTATGATGACTGGTGGTGAGGTTATATTGACTGGTGGAGATGTGGAATGGTGATAAAAAATCAGGTTACCCAGAAACTCCTTTTCAATGGTTAAGTTGTATGCAAGTTGTTTAAATAAAATAATTTTAAGGCATATTTAGTTTACGAGACCTTTGTGTCAAAACCTAATGGCCTTTAAAACTATTGAGAAATCTTAAGTATTTCTCAAAAACTTTAAAGGCCATTAGGTTTTCAGGGGCTTTAAATCTTAGAACACACTGGCTGCACAATGATTTGCATTTACTGTCATTCAGTGAGACCAAACCTTTAGTGTAATCCATGTCTGATTCATGTGCAAATGACCTCCACTGCAATGAGCACTGGAAATTGATGTCCACTCTTCATCAACAATCTCCTTCTTACCAACCCATCAAGTTCCTGCTAACTATACAATCTACTGTCAGAACTTCTATCCAACCAGTACGACACAGCACTGAACAGTCATGTAAGTATTGACCAATGTTTCATGTACTATGCCTAAAACCTAGCCTGGACAAATCTGCAGCTCATGTTTTATTTGCTCTTGCAGATACGTCTTGTCCCTCTCCCATTCAGAAAGATTTCCCTAAAACTGGGATCTGGCGAGCCAATCACAACCATTTATCTTATATTGGCTGGGTTTAATACAGTGACTGACAGAGAGGAGCGCCATTGAGACATCGTCATAAATAACCAAGATGGCTGCCACCAATGCGGAATCTTCCTATTAAACGGATTGGATGGTAAAGTCATGGAAAGTGGTGGTGAAGTTGGGTTTACTGGTGAAGTCCTGTTGACTATCATGTTGTGAAAAGGTGTAAAGAAAGTTTGATTTGTCATCACATTTTGGTCTCTAAACTGTAGATGATACTGCTGGCAATATTCTA
The DNA here is from genome assembly GCA_031216445.1 of Lateolabrax maculatus. Taxonomy (NCBI): domain Eukaryota; kingdom Metazoa; phylum Chordata; class Actinopteri; order Acropomatiformes; family Lateolabracidae; genus Lateolabrax; species Lateolabrax maculatus. The sequence goes on from CM062204.1 coordinate 13,267,733, forward strand.
TATATTTTTTACAGTCAACAAACCCCATGAAAAGCCCAACAATGTGTTAGTTCTATTATCAATACTTTTACATCAATTATATCACTTATTTCTTTAAAAACACATCAGAGATATATATTTTCTCTTGAAAAAAAGCAACTTTTATAACAGCTGGGTACTGCAGTTTTCATCAAATGCTAGCCAAACAACAGTAAATAGTGTATTGTAATTATTGGTAATTGGAAGATAATGGTGATTTTCTGGTATTGGTAATTGTTAGTAACAATGGAGGTTTGGCATTTTCACTTAACACGTGTTACCTTGATGTAAGTTTAAATTAATAAGCATGGAAATTAAATACAATATTTTTTATTGTATGAATATTATTATTACTATGCAGTAATTATCTTATTATTATTACTATGACATATGACTGGTTCTCATAGCTTAACATTAAGAATACTTTTTTCTTTTAGATACCATACAGACTCCAATCTGGATAATTATAATAATATTGATTATCCTTATTGGAGTAGTAATAATGTAATAATTATTATCATATTTCCTTACAAATCAAAGTAGTATAATCATGTGGCTGACTCTTTACAACTGTAAGTACTAATTACTATGAAATATTATATGTCATACGTTGTACTATTCTGCAGTAAAGAACATCTTTCAAATATGTTACAATAGGAAATAGTTTTAAATCTATGTACTACAATGTTCTACAATGTAAGTAGTATCAATATAACATGGTATAAACAGTATAAAAGTGCCCATTCTGTGGGTGTAGAGGTCATTACAGCAGAATAGCAGATGAGCTTAGCAATTATATAGCAAAATAATAGTTTTTAACCCGTTGATTTAGATCAACTTAAACAAAAGTAATTCTCCATCTCCACTCAAAATCTCGCTTATGAAAAGTAATGTAAAAGTATCAACTCCACCAGATGACAGGCCCCTAAAGATAACTAATAGGATGCCTATAGCACTATGTGAATACGTTGCCTTTAGTGTATTCTCCACAGCACACATTGTTTTACCCATTTGTTACTGTTGTCTTAAAGGAATGTGCAGTAATATCAAAATGACAAAGTTTATGGATTTTAGATCACTCTTGCAGCTTCTGTGTATGTTACCTGTTGTCATGGTGGTTGAAGCTGAAGTTGTCCCCACTAGTCCTGTATGGATAAAAGTAACAATGATCAAATTTAAATTCAGTCCAACTCAAACTAATGGGATTTTTGACCTAGAAAGTAAAGTCTTCCTTAATTATAACCACTTTACGCTTTCTCTCTCTCTCTCTCTCTCTCTCTCTCTCTCTCTCTCTCTCTCTCTTTCTCCCTTTCTGTCCCTCTCTCTCAATTCAATGAGAGAAAGACTGTGGAAGTGTGTATTGAAGTTGGTGTGTGTGTGTGTGTGTGTGTTGATGTTGTCTGTGGTGTTTGTGTGGGTATGTGTGTGTGTTGTTGATGTTGGTGTCTCTCCCTCTCTCTCTCTCTCTTTCTCTGTCTTGCTCTCTCTCACACACACACCCACACACTGAACTATACACTCCAACAAAATACCTGCTAGAAGAAGGAATAGGAGAGGTTCCATCCTCCTTGTGTCTGGTTCCTGTGAAATATTAAGAAGTCATTGTAAATACAATTTGAATACGTATTTGGTCCACCCCATATATATATATCAATGAGGGTAATTAATATTAGAAACATCTCGCAGTATAGCACAATACAATCAACAGCACCACAAACTACAACCTCCAGTATGACCATAAAGTTGAGTCAACACCTCTGTAAAACAGTTCCAACAAAAACTGAACATTACAACATCTTTGAAGGTAGGGTTTCTTGCAGGTCTGTGGTATTAGGCTGCACAAGCTAGGTGTACCAAATAAACTGACAACTAAGTGTAGCCTTAATTATAATAACTCAGATGTAATAACAGAACAATAGGGAATTTTTTTTCTTAATGACTCTGGTCTGGTCTGCTTAAAAGAGATTTATTGCACTCTAACACATCCGTGTTAGAGTGTGAGACCAGCTCAATGGGGCATGCCAACATTCTGGAGAGACAGGTTTGGGTAACTTTGTCATTTTGTACTGTCACAGCTCAAGGACTGTTAAAAATTCCAACCTCAGGTGTAGGCTCTGCCTACAAGACTATTTAGGAATTTCGGCAAAACATTTTTTATAAACTCAGAATAATTTTTCACAGCATAATAGTATAATGTTTAACATTTTTTGTTGCTTTCAGAGGCATGACTTAAAAGGCATAGAAACAGATATTCTCTACTTTTAAAACAGGCCGAATGCAGACAGAAAAGTCTGTCAGGTGTCTGTCAAACACCTGATTTGTGATACTATGCTGATTTTCAGCTTAGTAGAGAATGAAAATACAAATATTAACCAAGACAGAATTCAAGATAATTAGAATTATCTGGTCTCAGTTGGATTGTGATCTGGTCTCTGCCAATCTAGGATTTTGCATCGAATTTTATTATTCTCTGACAGTGATGCAGTTATATGGTTATGGATCAGAATAATAAATTAATCCTTTAGGCTCCCCAAACCTACTGTTGCAGTATGCAGTCTGTATCAACCTTTGATTAACCTTTTAATATTAATGAGTGTCTATGATAAACAGATTTTGTATATTTAAAGTAATTTGTATCAAAATAAATTCGCTACATTATATCCGTCCTTATGATCTCATGTAAAAAAATACTGGCATATATTTATCAAATAAAGCAATTGCCCTTACAAGGGTTAAATCCAGTGAAATTCTTATCAAACAATCTTAGCTGCAACAGCACAAGAACATTTGCTCATTATATTCATTATATCAATTTGAAAGCAATACAGCACTAAGGTGCTCATAGGTGCCACACCCTGACAAGCCAAGCATTGCAATACATCAGCATTAAGTATGTACTACATGATTAATGGTTAAAGCCTTCAGAATAATATACATTGCTGCTATTAATGTTATTTTAAATGTTATTTAAAAAGATAAGCACAATGGAATTCAAGGGTGTGTCTGAGCAAAAAAATGAAAAGTGAGAGTCATTAACAATTGGCAAAAGGCAGTACATATATCAAAGTAATATCTTGCAGAAATAGGTTGCAGAAATTATGATGAGAATTACTTTGATAGATTTCCTCTGAGCCCAAATGGAAATAATTTATTCAAAATTACACAATCCAATCTACAGTCACAAACCGTGGTATTTAAAACCACCAATTCAAATTAAGTATCCATGCATACATCTACCAAACACCAAACAAAATTTAATAGAAAAACCTGTGGCTTATTAACAGCCTTTTTACAAATTAAATTAGTAGATGTAAAGTATACATTTTTGATGCAAAGTGATTTCTTATGATGTTGTTAAGTAGTATACAGCCATGTAGATATAAATATTTGCTTTCTTACCCAAGTGGAGTCCCAAATTCAAGTGTTCAGCGATATTGTTATATTCAGAGATTTTTTTCAATGAATGGTACAACACACTAAGATGGTTCCAGACACCTTACCTTCTTGAGTCTAACAATGGAAGTGAAGACTTGCCAGTTATTAAGCTTCTTGTGAGAGACACAAGCAATGCTTGCTTTTTCAAACATCTGACATAACTTGCAGGACTTGTTCTGTTCTACATTATCTCAAGGCACAAAGTAAAATGTTAGGGGGCGTTTAGGGATGTAAATAACAATGCACTGAGTAATGAAAGCATTCTTGCAATTTCAGACATGCAGAAAGTGTCACAATATAGTCTCAGCCTCAATCTCCACCGTATCATTGATTGTGGCAGAGAGCAGTGCTGCAAAGTTGATTTGTTTGTAATAACACAAACATCATTGTGTGAAAACAATAACTCTTGATAAACCTCCATAACTAATCTGCATCATAACCATAAATGATGATGATCAAATGTTTCATTCAAAAGCAAAAGTTCAGTAAGGAACAATGCTTCATTCCTTTACACGCTTATGCATCTCTTACGGCATTTAAGCCTCTAAACACCTCACAGCAGCTGTTTCCATGTATTGTTTCCATATTACCTTTTTGCTTCATTTTATTTTGTACAGACAGCTGCAACAGGCCTCATAATCAGGTATTAAACATTATTCGTTACTTTTTTACACATCCCGTGGTTTCATGTATGTAGCAGTTCCAACATTTGTGTATTTAAAATCCTCAATGTAATAATCAAATAAATCAAAGTATCAAAACACACTCTATCGTTACAATTTAGACACAATTTCTATCCATTTGACACAAACACACAATCACCACACACAATATTCAACTCATCACAAAACTAGACATACGTAAACACAGTTAATTTTAGACACAAGTTCTTATGCTAAACTAACTGTAAAGGTATGACAGTATGGTTTTGACACACTGTAATACCTGCAATGACATAAAACATAACAGAAGAACAACAATATATGAGTAAGCAACAATTTATGTGACTCAATACATATTTTTGTACATGATATGGACGCTACCTAATAATAATGACAACAAAATAATAATAAAATAATTTGCCTTTAATGTCCAAGATAATCTGCCTTTAATGTTACCTAGTGGTCCCCCAAATCTTATCTGTCATGCCTCTTTTCATATAGACTTTATCAGAGCAGACATTTGGACCAGGAAAATCACAGGTGGTACTAAATGATGACTTAATTTTATAAATTAGGTGCCCTGCTCCCAAGTTTTTATTGTGCAGCACTTTGTGATGCTTGCTCTTGAAAGGTGCTATATAATAATAATAATACATTTTATTTAGCGCTGCCTTTCATGGCACTCAAGGTCACCTTACATCATATAAAATCACTGGTAAAACACAATAAACAGATTATTAAAACATTGGTAGCAACAGCGATGATAAAACAATAATAGTAAGACATCAGTACATTCAAACAACAGAGCATAGCTGGGCAATAAGTTAAAATTATATAATGCATGTGATGTAGTTAAAGTGAGTAAGCAAGTTTAAAAAGATGTGTTTTGAATTCTGTAGTGGAGCGCAGTATATGGATGTAAGGGGGAAGGGAGTTCCAGAGTTTAAGTGGGGGCTAGACTGTGAAGAGCTTTGAATGTAATAATAACACTTAAAAGTTAACCCTCTGTGACACAGGGAGCCAGTGTAGCTGAATCAGCAGGGGAGTGATATGTTCAGTAGACTTTGCTTGTGTGATAATCCGTGCTGCAGAGTTCTGGATGAGTTGTAGTCGGTAAATCCGTTCGTTGGGAATGGCTGCCAGGATCCCATTGCAGGAGTCAATGCATGACGTGACCAATGCATTGACTAAAATCTCTGTTGTGTGTTGTGTTGGAGCGGGTTGTAGTCAAGAGATGTTTCGCTGATGGAAAAAGGCAGTACGAGAGATATTGTTTATGGAAAAAAAAAAAAGTGTTGTCCAGGATGACACCAAGGCTCTTAACCTGTGTGGAAACAGGTAAGGTGATTCCAGCAATGGGGAGTGAAAGGATATTTTTTTTTTTTTAAGTGTGGATTTGGTGCCAGTGAGGAGTAGCTCAGTTTTACTGCGTTACTGTGCTGACTTGACAGCAACATAGAGCGCTTAGGGACAGTTGGCATTAGTCTCCAGATCATCTGCCAAGAAATTATAGATGTCTGTTACAGCCTGACGGGATTTACAACGGCACTCATCTTCACTGGGGGACAGGCATGTGGTCCTCGGACAGTGGACCCTCTGCCCCCGCCGTCTCCCAGTCTTCTTTCCCGTCAACAAGTCCATTAGACTGTGCAAATTGAAAATATATGAGGAAATACATAGATAATTAACTGAGGAGGAGGAGTGCTGCTGTGCGTCCTTGTGTGCGTAACAAGCGGAGTGTTGTGCATCCACCTATGTAGGTGCATCTTACTATCTTAATAATGTGCCTTTTGGGCGTGTTGGTCTTGATATGGGGTGTGGTCAGGTGCATTGTTTGTGTATTGCTATCTTGAGATAGGAGAAAGTGATTGCACCACTGACCAACAAAAAGGTAGCAATGCACCAGCAATGGCCCTGAGCACACCACACTTCAAGACCAACATGCCAATGGGCGCACAGATGGACACAAGTACATTTGCTGTTTAAACAACCTGGCCACTGAGCATAAAAATTGTCAGTCAAAAACTATAGCCGTGCTGCACTCAGCCCAGTTGTAAGATTAGGCCCACATGAAGAAACTTAGATTGGTGATCTGATTCTCTTTTATCATGAATGTCTTATCTGAGCAGGCGTTTCTAAGACACGTGTGTTCGAAACACAACTTGATAGGAAGCCCTTTTAATCTCATGGAAGAACTACATACAAAGAATTGTGATATATTTAAACTGGCCTAACTCAGTTAGAACTGGTTTACACCAGGTTCCTGCTCTGCTGAACAAAAAAGACAGAATCACATTACAATACAAAAGAAAAACAGAACAAGACAACAACAAAACCACTACACAGACGCAACAGAGAAAATTACTTAAGTGGAGTGAGCAAGATGGTATATATGAGAAAAAATCAATGGTTGGAGGTGTGTCCTTCCATCAGACGATGTGTATATGCCTGTTTGAAATGTGAAATAGAGATTATTGCTCTAATGTAATATGGGGTCTCATTTCAGATTTTAGTGTATGTGTGAAAAAATTATTTCTGACCATAGCTGTTTTTGTAAGCCGGTAATGAAATAAGTGCATGTGAAATTGATCTGGTGATGTGTTCTGTCTTTTGTTGTGTCTTAGAAGTAGAGCAGTAAGTGTTGGAGGGGAATTGTTGTTTTGGATCTGAAAGTAAAATGTTGTGGTTAGATTAGTTGTGTAGTTCTGAAAAGTCAGTGTGACATTAGAATGTGACAGTGCTGTGCAGTGGTCAGACCAAGGGGGAAGGTTACCTTGGCTCTTATAAACTCTATTGTATAATCTTGCTACCAGTAAAGTGGTTTCCTTTGTGGTGAGGGACCACATTTGGAGACAGTAGGATATTGTTGAAAGAATGGTTGCATGTAGATATGTGTCTGTGAGAGAATGAATGAAATATGGTGTGATCTTGTTATTCAAATAAAATTTCTGATTAAGCTTCATTAAATTATGAATTATGTTTTGATAAATGTGAATTGAGGATATTTGTAGGTTTCTTTGATGGTTAGTGTTTGATTTGCAGACATAAATTACTTAGGGGAATGGAAATACAAACATGTATGTACGTTAGATGATTAGATGTCATAAATAGTGAAAATTTTTCAGCAATTGTGCAGACAAAAATGCAGCCCCTCTGTCACATAATGAGGAGGTGACACAATTTGAATGAACTATTCCATCACAATTCTTTGGGTGCCTCGACAGAAATAAATTAGTTTCCCTTTTCTTGTAGTTAATATTGGTATGTAGTTGTCATTCCATCATTTAAATACACATAAGACAACCTTAGCAGCTACATAAAGTTCTACACTTTAATTGTAAAGAATCGGCCGGGCAGTGGTTTTCTGTAAGTTGTCAGACAAGGTGTGTTAGGGACACACCTTGTCTTAGAAACACCTGTGTCAGTTACATTTGGTACAACAAGAGACTATGAACATTGTTATGATAAAAAGCCTTTTAAATCTCATGGAAGTAGTAAGTGTGCTTTACAGTGGGTACAGTTTGTGCTAAGTGACTATTAACAACATGTTTAGGAGGTACTATACAGGTATATTACAACATGATTATATCATATTTTGAAACTACTGTAAGCTAAATTACAGGAGAATCTTTGTGTTAATAATATCAGATTTTGAGCTTGAAAGTTAATTATTGACCTTGGAAATGTAGTTTCACAAAATGATCTTAACTCAAGGTCCTCCAACTAACTTTTTCTGGAATCTCTATCTTTACGAGTAGCAGAGTCGGCTCAGTTGTCACCGAGATATGTGAGTGGGCTCAAAAGGAAGTAATAATGAGTATTACAACTCAAGTACTGTTAAGTGGACATTGAGTTAGGATCATTTTGTCAAATGATCATGTTTTACTTTCCCTCATGACACATTTCTGCAAGAAAATGGACTTTGCATCCACAGCAAAGGTTTGGATAAGTGATAGGTGACAACTGTATCCAGCTTGAGGCCCTACATGAGCCACAGCCTAGGACTATTATACAGCCTGATTGCAAACTAAAGGAAGATCATTACACGTGCCACTCGTTGCCATTGATTTGTTTGGAAGTAATGAACTTCAAAAACACAGTGAAACTACATTTGGAGTATATGTACTGTCTACAAGCATACATGATGATTGTAGTGGTTATCTTATAAAAAAAAAATAGCAACACTTTTAAGTGAATTAGAAGAAGGGAAAGTTTTACCTTCACACAGAAAGTCACTCTGCTTTCTGCTTGGCAACAAAATATTTTCTGTGTTGTTTGGGGTTGGTTTTAGAACTGAATTCTTAGTCTTAGTTTTTTCCTTACATAGTAATACAAGTGCCTTTCTTATACAGCAGTACAAGCACTGCTGTACAAATACTGTTGTATAAGAATATCAGAGTTGGGTATGATGATTGATTACAGATTCTATAGCCTCTATAAATTAAAGGAAGAAGTTGGCAGTATGCATTTCTTTGGAATACTGAGATGTCACATCAGCATGGGGACTTCCCAGCACAATTCAAGCATATGGGGTGTGGTCTTCCTGCTGTGACGGTGATGCATTCCCACTGATAGTGAGCAGGTTCAGCTACATTGTGAAACCTCTGACAGCCAATGTCAAACAAATCTGCACCTTTCTTTTTTCCTTTGGAGCGCTGTTGTATAGGATGCACAGTCTGGGTAAGCCAGAAAAAATGCAATAAATGATCACAACAGAACATTACTTTAAGTTTAATACATACAAAAAAAGTCTAATAAGATCAATTTAAATGCAATATTTTTAGGGTCAGATATTGTTGATAATTATGAAAATATTTAAGAATATTGTCATAATGGTATAAGTAAAACTTAACTTCCTATTGCTGCTTTTTGATACATTTATTCAATTACTGATATTGACGATTTTCTCTGGAATAAAAATGTTGATATAGAATAATATTAATATTAATGGTTTTTACCCCAACATAATACTTTAAATGTAATGTGTATTTTTCCTTTAATAGCTATAGCTATTAAAGGAAAAATACAAATTACATTTTACTTACAATTAAGGAACTACAGACTGAATTATTATTTCTTATGTTTTATGTTTTGGAAGAATATGAACTACCTCCCTACAAACTGTAAGCAGGAAATGCATTCTTGTCAATGTTATATGATTTGGAGTATGCTTGAGCTCATCAAGGCTATGGGAACCCATGGAAATATTGCTCTGTTCCAGTGTCGAACATGTTCCATGTTGTTAACAAAGTTAACAAGTGTTTACACCTCAATCAACAATAGTACCTGTGCATTTTTTGAAATAACAGTTAAGAACTTGTGCTTTTATTTGTTAACAAATATCGTTTTGGTTCGGACAAGACATTACAAAACGCAACTAAAATGTAGCATTGTGGCATTTGTCCCTTTATTGCTCAAGAACTACATACAAAGAATTGTGATATATTTAAACTGGCCTAACTCAATTAGAAATGGTTTACACCAAGTTCCTGCTCTGCTGGACAAAAAAGACAGAATCACATTACAATACAAAATAAAAACAGAAACAAGATGGTATATATGAGTTAAATCAGTGGTTGGAGGTGTGTCCTTCCATCAGATTAGTTGTGTAGTTCTGAAAAGTCAGTGTGACATTAGAATGTGACAGTGCTGTGCAGTGGTCAGACCAAGGGGGAAGGTAACCTTGGCTCTTATAAACTCTATTGTATAATCTTGCTACCAGTAAAGTGGTTTCCTTTGTGGTGAGGGACCACATTTGGAGACAGTAGGATATTGTTGAAAGAATGATTGCATGTAGATATGTGTCTGTGAGAGAATGGGTGAAATATAGTCTGATCTTATTCAAATAACATTTCCGATTAAGCTTATTCATTAAATTATGAATGATGTGCGTGTGTGTGTGTTTCAGATGTTTTAAAAAAATTCCACCACGGATTTGATAATAATGGGCAATGGCATGTTTGTCATGGAAAATCTTTTAAAGCTCATAAAATGCTATGCAATCAATCTGTGGCTGCTTGTCACCAGAGCAGAGTGAAATGTGGAGTATTCTACAGTCTGATATGAACAGTAAAACGGATCCATATCCATCAACTTCTCCCATGAAACATGAAGAAAACACAGATTAGTTACTTTGTATCATGTATAATTTATCTGTATGTTTCCATTTATTGTGCAAACAGTGAAATAAAAGTTTGTTGACACTCGCTTCTGGTGGAGTCTGATGAGTTGACAGCTGAATCAAATTACTTGTTAGGAACTAACTGTTGTATAATGCTTTATAAAACGCCTTAGCGTATTAGGTTCATCATTTCTGATTACATCCTTGTTGTGATTGCATCCTTGATGTCTCTGAACACACCCTAGCAAAGTGTATTTACAGTAAATTGTCTTGTGCTGCCAATAAGCTGTCGGCCATCTGTGTTTCTAGGAAGACTCTTTTGACTGTTACAGTAAAATACTTTGATAAAAATTATAAATGAATGGCGAGAAATAAAACAGAAACAATAAAAATGACATGCACATCCCAGAGTACAATAGGATTGGTGCTACATCAAACAACATTTAACAGAGTTGAAACAGATTTATCCGCATTCCAAGTAGCTCCCGTTGCAAGGATTTTATTTTTCAGTGACTTCTAGTGGCTCGGGAACAGAATGTATGTTTTAACACTGACCTTGTTTTAATCTTGAACATTTTTAATTATCAGTTTTGCTTCTTTACTACAGGCATTTTAAGCAACCTGTTGCCCAGCTCCTGCAGGCTGTCTAACCTGTTTTGAAAGTACAACGAGTGTCTTATCTTTATGCTCAATTACACATGGCACATAACACATTTTTATAGGTAGCTGCTGTGCTGGAGCTCTTGGCAGCAAGTGAACTTTCGGTTCGAGAGAGAAGGAGCCAAATAGTGATGGCCTGACGACTGGGTCACAGCATCTCCAAAACGGCAGGTCTTATTGAGTGTTGCCTACATGCAGATGTTTTTTCTATTGCCTGGTTTGACCTCAGCCCTCACCCCATTTACCTTCCTTCTCCTAGTGTTCCTGCCAGACGAACAGGGCGGTGTTCTGGTGGTATCCACTGTCTGCATCTTCAACTCGGTTACTATTGTGTGGTTTTTTTGCGTTTAGGTGACAGTGCACAAGTGTGCATGATGCAGTGTCGGGACGTCCTGGTAGAACTTATCGGTAACCCCCTCCCTACATATCTGAGTTGTTTTAAGAGGTTCTTTTATCTTTTCCTCCAGTGTCTGTGGCAAGTTAGCGGTATTAATATTCTGCTTTTTTATTGACTGTTTGTGCTTTTATCATGTTTAATGAATAAACTAGTGTTCAATAAATTGTCCAACCAGAGTCAAAATACACATCTCTGTATTATTTTGTTACCACTGTCTGTGGAGAATCCAACCATTGGTCCAACCTCATTACTTTGCCTCAGTTACATCAAAGATCCAAGATATCAGTTTATATATATATATATATATATATATATATATATAAAATGCCTCACACAAAAGCTGAACAAGACTAAGAGTCTGAGTCATGCAAGAGGCTCTGTAAGGCTGCACAGCTAAACACTAACTACAGTATGTTAACATGCTCACAATGACAATTTTAACATCCTGATATTTAGCAGGTAGCAACGTTTACCGTGTTACGCATCTTCGTTTAGCATGTTAGATTGCAAACATTGGCTGATTGTTACCACACACAAAGAATCTCTCTTTTAGTTAAACTCAAGTCTAAGTGTACTACACAAAATAAGCAATTGTAGTATAACATTAAATACCCATTCATCTTTACTTAAGACAAACAAGTACCTTTACTTATTTTTTTTTTTTTTAAGGCAGTCAGTTTTCATGCTTTCTTCAAGTAAGACTAATTAGAATTTTCAATGTGCAACAATGCCAGACCCACACCCAAAAGATTACTTCAAAAGCATATGTACATGAAGGTAGCATTGAAGGAAGAAGGGTGGTATACCTCAAATGGTAACCCTCCCCCACTCTGCGTGGTTGACATTCTCCATACATGCTCAAAGAATGCAGGAAGATCATGAACAGCCAATCAGCTTTCATTGAGCGGATGCTCATGGTGTGCAAACACAAATGTCAAATACTTTGGCAACAGAAGCAGTAGTATATGAGAACCATGGTAATCAGTGTTTGATTAGCTGCCTATTTACAGTACATGTCAAACAATTAAAATGGACCATCATTTAAAATAATAAAATGTGAATTGCAATGTAAGCACCTTGGTAGTACATCTTTTTGGTCTATTCCTGGAAATTAAAGCTATAATTTGCACAGAATGACACTCAATCACATCATACCATAACTGCATATTCAAGAACAAGACCTAATACACAAATCAATACACAAAACAAAAAGTTAAAAGAACATTTATTCAGACAATACCCATTCAATCTTAAGTATATCCTTAAAAAAATATAAACAAACCAAAACGCTTCAAAAACATTGATCACACTTGCTAACTTCCCAGCTGTCATACTACCCATACTATACCATAACCCAACTGCATTACAAATAAGCTTGTGTTTGCAGATAATGCAGATGGGAATTCCTAGCATCAGTCTAGTTGGCATGAGCTTTATGCTCTAGCGAGGTGGAAAGCCCCTATGTGGCCCTCCCCTGCCCCTGAACCCTCCCCTATCCCCGCGGAAATTTGGTCGGTTTCTTTCACGGCCTCTGTCTCCGCCCCTCCCTGAATTTGGCCCGCCACGTCCCCCTCTGGGTGCTCCGCCGCCACGGTCCGACTTCAGCTTAGCAGGGGGAGACTTGGGCCGCAGCCTCTCTATTTCCTCGGTGCAGCCAGATAGGTGGGAGTTGGGCAACGTAAAGTGTGAGGCGTAGGTCTCTGGGTTAAAGTTACTGTTTGTCAAAGTAGGACCCACTGTCAGCCAGCCTGGAAAGAGAAGAAAACAAAAAAATAAGCAACAAAAATGGTGTTGTTAAACACAGAGAAAGACAAGACACTGACAAACAAAAAATGTCCAAGGAAAGAGCGTGCCCATTGCACCTGGTCTGATGGTTGAATCTCGTCCAAACAGGTGCAACCTCCTGCGGCCCAAACAGAAATGCTCAATGATGTGGAAAATCTCCACAGGCTTCTCTACATTTCCCATCTCAGGCTCCTCAGTGATGATCAAGTCAATGTCCACGTTGGCATGGATGAAGTCACCATCAGTACTCCTCCGCACTGTTCCTTTGATTCCCATCAGGCAGTGCTCCTGGAGGGAATGTGTTGTATACATCACAATATACAATTTCAACTGGTTTACCTTTAAATGTATCATGTGTAGATGAGTCTTGTAAACTTTCATCAACAGATTTTCAAGGAAAACAAATCTAAAAGTAATAAGATTATATGTAATATTTACATTAACATATATTTCACCTTTCTGCATGGCCCGTGTGTGTGTGTATACTGTACCTTGGTCCTCTGGAATACTGCTTTTGGGTCCAGTGCCTTGGTCTTGCCTGGGTTATTCTTGTTAGTCTTGATCCAACAGATATCCTCACACCGCCTAAAGCCCCACTTCCTCAAACACTAAAATGGGTGTAATAAGGGTAGGTATTAGGACTATGTACTGCATGCGCTATTCAATTTAGGACTGTTATCATTAACAGATTAATTGTTTTTGATTAATTACAGAGGATTAATAAGAAAACAATTAGAAATACTTTTTATATTAAAATGAAATTCCTTTGATAGCTTGCAGTTACACACTCTACCTTTTTCTTCTTTTAAAAAATTTAAAAATCTCAAATGTAAAAATTGACATCAGTTTCGCAATACAAATTTGAATATTTGATTTATTGACCCTACTTGTCTGACACCAAAGAATGGACAGATGATGGGGCAAACCTTGTCCAAAATCTTAAAGTGAATCATAAAGTGGTTGAAAAAAGAATGCAGTAAAAAACATACGTACTCTAGTAAAGATGACAATGAAATCTATTTTAAAGCAAGACTGTGACTCACTGTTATTGCCATGCTCAAAGAGGACAGACGTCACACCAACGACAGATAACCATATAACAAAGAAAATGTTTTGATCTGTCTGACAGATAGATTGACATGAACCCGGGTGTCTCTGTGCAGGGGTTTAAATCATGAATAGTCCAGGTATGAACATACGTACTTCAAAAGCTATTCAAAGCTACTGTCATAACATAACATTGTACAGTTGCCTAACTCAGTTTTCAGTTGCACACGGAAACAATGAGTCCCTGAATGACAAAAAAATGTGCTGTTTTACACACACACACACACACACACACACACACATCTATTTATATCTATATATACACACACACACACACACACACACACACACACACACACACACACGTTTGTATATATACACACACACACACACACACACACATATATGTATATATACATATATATACATACAGATATACACACATATATATGGGACACAGAGATAGAGTTTGGAGTTTGCCTGTAACTGAATGTGTTCTTTTGACTGAATGAGGGAATCATTTTACCATTCTGCCCAAGTCCAGCCCTTCACCAGAGCCACACCAAAGAAAGACAAAGGAACGCAGAGCTGATATCTCCTCAATTTCCAGTTTCATGATCTACAACAACAAAGAACAGAAGGGAAAAAGGAGTGAGTGATCACGATGCTAATGCGCCATTCACACATTCCACAGTCCTGTCATGACAGAAGAGAAGAGAGAGAGAGATGTTAAAACGGGTCTGAACATCTGCACATCGGAAAGGTCATTCTGGATCATTGCCATCCCCAACTGGAAAAGGGTCAGCATACTATACTATACAATATTCTATATTTATTCACATACCAGCACAAACATGCATACTTACATCATCCCAGGTCCAGAAACGTTCAGTGTGGCTGATGCCTGATTCTCTGTAGTATTCCTCTAAGGGAGGCTCAAGCAGAATAACATCAAACTTGCACTTCAAATCCTGCAGGTCAAAGTGCTCTGGGTCAGCTTGAAGGTACCTAAACACACACACACACACACACACACACACACACACACACACACACACACACACACACACACCTTAAATACAGCTAACTCGTTTCAAAACAGTTGATGCAAACTTTAATGACCAGTGTCTTCTTAATTAAGAAAATGTTCACTGGGTGTAATCACATTGTCAATCAGGTAAATATTGACTAATTTAACACACATGGGAGGGGTGTTGGTGGTGGAGATAAGTTCGTCCTTCAGTCTGATCAGCTCTCGAAGTTTAGGGTATTCTTCAAATCGGTCAGCCAAGCCTGAAACACAGAAGACAACAAGGTCAGAACCACACACAATCATGCACATGTACGTTAAAAGAAACACACACACAAACATACTCACCAACATCTCTAATGAAGTTTTGTGGCCTGTGCCCTGTGTCAACAAAGTGCTGGCAGTAGTCATTGTGAGGGTTCAAACTCTGGGTACCCTGAAAACAAAAGAATGGATTAAATAAGATAAATAATATGAGCAGGAGAAACAGTAATTATAAAAATAGGTTTGCATAAACAGAGACAACATACAGTACATATGACTAGCTGGATGTATATTCAAGCTTTTTAATACACATTTTATGTATGAAATTAGAAAAGCTGGATAGAAACTGCAAGTTCTAATACAATTTGTGCAATTTTCTAAATAAAAAGGCGTCACATCAACAATGCGAATCTTCCTGCTTGAATAAATAATGACACCGCTTTGGCTTTCTAGGGCTAACTTTTATTCTAATATTGTGAGTGAATGATCACCAATTTGATCCATAACTGAAATAATGCACTGTATGCAAACTAAAAAAGCAATGTACGTGTATAGTAATTACATGTTTGTTTGTGCTTTGTGACAGATGAATTTAGTCAGCCGCTGCATGAATAGTTTCCACATTGTGAAATACATCTGAAATTACTAGTTGCCACCGGGCGGATCATGTGTCTGTGTTAATCGACATTCCATTGACTTTGCTCAAGCTTAGATCGAGGACATAGATCCAAACTGCCAAATAAAACTTGTTCTTTCAATTTTGGATCGTGAGTTTAAAATATTTGGCGTTCCATAGTTTGAGATAAGAAGGGGTGATTATCACTTGATACAAATCTGAAAATGATACAGCAGAATTTTTATCCGACTGCTTGGTCTTTTAACCCATTCGTGCTCAAAGACTATATTTAGAAAGATAAGTAAAAATAGTAATAGTAAAAGTAAAAATGCATTTTCAGGATTGATGTTTGTTTGCTTCTATTAAACCTCTATTTTTTTTAAGATCCCTTTTGACTATCAAACACATATCGAAACAACTCTCTCTCTTATTCTATCTCTCGCACACACGATAAAGAAACAGTTGCATAAACCTGTAGGGCCACTGAGGAACCGTGTTTACAAATGTAGCTTTGGAGTAGCTCTTGTTACGCCTGGCTAGTCGGTTTTATTAACTGAACATAACATTTGAACCTTCTGATCTGCTGGGGTTTCACGACTTGTGTCAGAGGACAGATGGATCATCAGCAAAGCACTTTATTAATCCCATGCTGAAAAAAATGAAAATATTGATTGATCACCCCCATGTGGTCAGGTTCTACAACCGGAACATGGGAGGGGTCGACAGGATGGACCAAGACATCAGCTACTATCGGATTGGAGTTCACTTCAAGTAATGGTCTTCTTTTTGTTCATGCTTGACACAGCAAATCAAAATGCATTGCTCTTACATTGTAATTTGCATAAGAGCCCAGGGCGACCATTGGATCAACTAACATTTCGAAGAGAAGTGGGGAGGGTGTACATGCCCAACCTGTCCAGCTGATGTCCCAAGGGCCATATGTAGACATCCATGCCAAACGTCAAGCAAATGTGTTCACCTGATGTATGACTAATAATAGCTTATACCAGTTGTCATTTCAAAAAATGCTTTGACTGTACTGAGTTATCAGGCACCTGTGAGATTTATCTATCCATCTATAAGGATCTTCTTCCTGCTACTCTCCAACAAATATTACCAGTATTACCACTGCCATTGCAGGTAGTCAGCAGTTGTTGATATCAACAGCTGAATACCAAATTGAAACATATCAAATTTGCTTCCTAATTAGTGCAACATTTAAAAAATAAAACACGTTACAAAGACACAATTAGTTAGTCATGAGATATGAAAGAGACACTGTGTGTGTAAAAGACTTCTAGATTTCTAACCTTAAGGAAAGTACTTGAGTCCTTGTACACCTCTTCATATGGGTTGCTTTCATCTGGCGGCTGCACCTCCACCTCATCCTAACGTATGTGCACCACACACACAAAAACACAATGAGGTTCATATTCTTGTCTATGAACTGAAACTGTGAGCAATGTGTGGTTGGTAGATGAATTCAACTGAAAAATCAATCATAAAGCAATTTATGAAACATACATTAAATCAAAATCATGATAAAGTTACTACCCCTATTATAATGCACTTATATTCTCTCATGTTTTATTAATGTATTTTGATTTTATTTAATCGTCGTTTCAATTTTGTTTTTATGCTCTAATCACTGTAACATTAGTTTAGAGAAGTGCTATAAAAATCAGGCTTATTATCATTATTATCATTACATACAATAGAGTGGAAGCTTCTTTAACCCACGTAGACTCATAATGCTTAGTAACATGTGATTACACTCACCTTTTGTTCTTCCACATCTTCCTCTGTGTCCTCTCCCTCTGTCTGTGACTTCCTTTTGGAAGGTGCGGCTGAACTATCAAATGAAGCCCTGCAAAACACAAATGTCCGAAATACATTCCCAGATTGTAGTGATGTCTCATTAAGCACAAAATCAACAATTTGGCACTGACAACGATGAGAGAAAACTGGCAGGCGAGATGGACAAAGGTTTACAAAAATATCTTAAAAATGAGAAAGGACGGGAGCTGCTGTATGCAGAAAAGTGAGAGAATTTTATATGTTCAAGGTGTGTATTTGGGCAGACATCGGGCATATCAAATTGTCTAAATTTTCTGTTTCAGCTGCACCTCTCCTTTCTTCTTTCAGTTATTACTGACCTGCTTGGGCAGCCTTTTTCCACAGTTTTTGGGGGATTCAAGTATATCTTACCTGCATGTTTCTCTTGTCTCCTCTATCTCTTTTAGTTCATCTTTACTGTTTAGGACAGCGCCGATACTGTCTGCGCTTTCAGCTCCCAACTGTGGTTAGACAAGAACGAGGAAATCAGTGTAAAGTAACATACTCTCAAATTATGGTATTAGGCTTGTTCGAGATGAACTGCGCCTCGCCTGGAAAGTGGATGAGATCAGGCAGCAGCAGCTGGGGACAGTGAGAAAAGGCTGCACTCAAGTCAGACAGTTTCCAGCAGCCTTCAAAGAATATACACGATGTCACAGAAATATTTACATCCTGTTAGATCCACCTGCAGGCTGCCTGTCGTTTAAAGGATATTTAAAGGCACTGTCATTTAAAAATCACAAGACCCTATATTATAAAATTTAATAAAGTGAACTAGGGAATCAACAGTCCAAACCTCTCACAGCTACATACAGGCTACATACGGGGAGGAACAGCAACAGTTAAGACTACAAGACATATGTTTCCTTCAGTGGGGGACAGAATAATAGATTCAGTTCCAAACAACTGTCTTATTCCTTTCACAGGGTTTCTGCGGCTTCACAATAGTTATAAACAATACAATAGTTATAGACGTCTTGGACTAAACATAATCCACTTCTCATGGCTGACAAAGGCTGCCATCAAGTTGTAATTAGGCTTTCTTGTCATCTTTGTTTATTGATCTCCTGAGGTTATCGTTGTCATGACGTCAGAGCAGGTCGGTCTAACCGGCATGCATTGTGCGGCGATCGCAGGTGATCGATTCTGCGCATGCCTGGCTCACCTCGAACAAACCCATTGTCCCCTTTATCGTCTAATGCAAACACTTCTTATGTATTCACTGTACTTCCATACGTTGTGTTATACTCTTGGTCTTAGTCCTCGGGAAAAATACATCTATATCTTCTCTTACATCTTTAACATATGCTGTAAATGACTCTCGGCATGCTAACCGTGTATCTTTAGCTCACATCGCTTCAGTGTGTTCACGTCGGTCATTTGGACTGAACGTTACTGTTAAATTACTTCACCAACGTAAATGTTGACGGTCGTTGTACTTGTTGCTCATCGCCACAGTCGAAAATGCGTTTTCCAAACAACATGAACGTTTCGCTACAGACACGGTTAGCCGTCCACTTGCCTGCTGAGCTAAAAGCTGCCGCCTAAGTTTCTGTCGCTCGCGGATCTCTTGCAGTCGACTGTTCATTTCTTCCCCTGCGATGCTCTCTCGGTGACAATTAAACGCCCGTGGTCGCTGTTACCCCCAAACCTCTTGCATAAATGTGATTATCCAGCTATAGCGGTCACCAACAATCGGCTAATGTGTAATAGCCGCTAAAAAGACCTCAATGGATGCGCTCGTTTTGGACACCGGGGCGCTCGGGCTCGTGCAGGGCGGAGTCGGCCGCTGAAATAAAAGTGTCACAAACACCTGGCTGCGACTGCATAATGGCTGCTGTCTTGTTCGTGTACTCTGAGGAGGGTTTTCTGTCCGTGGTGGTCTTGGCAGCCCGGTTGAAGCGGGTCAACCGGCGACCGGGAGCGGTTTATCCAGTGCCATCTCCGCCTATCTGGACGAGTTTCGGCGTACGCCGGTTTCCATCAGGAATCGACTCTTCTGTGATTGAACGGACGCCGCTTGATGACGTCACCAGATAGCGCGCCTCTCTTCGTCCAATGGGAGAAAAACTATATTGTAGTCACTAGAGGCGCTGTGTAGTCCATCTGTGTCTGTTTTCTTTTCTCTCTCTCTCTCATACACACACACACAGAGACTCATCCCTCATAAGGTCCTCCAGACCTTCTGTCATCACACAGAAACACAGTCTGTCACACTGCAGCACGTCCTGTCCTATAGGCCTACCTCACTGATGTTGCTCAAAGCATGCAGATCCTGTTAAGACTTTACCTTTTAATAAGAACTCATAATAAACGCTTTTTTTTTTTTTTTTTTTTTTTACTTGCATACTTTGGATCCCCGTGAGTATATGATATGAATAGAAAGATATAGAAGATGCGTAAAAGCGACAATCCGCATCATAAGTCAAAGCCCGATCGCACGATAGGCTTTAATCAAGAGCATTTTGGTCATGGTCATGTTGTTTCAACAAAAGGGTGATTTCTTAAACTTTTGGGAGCCCAACGGTGTTCATTTAGGATGGGTCATTTAGGTATTTACAGTAATTATCACATTATACTGGACGTGTTCCCTGTCAATTTGCTCTAGAAACCATAGAAATACTTTGATCAGCCTATATTGAATGACAGATTGGCACGTGGAATATAAAATAAAATAAAACCACAATACGGGGGGAAATTACTCGGAACATATTGAGTGTTCGTTGGAAGGGGCTGCCTGCCCATCAGCCCACGTAAATAGGAGTTTCATTGATCCGCGTCGTTTTTCCTTTGGCGGGTCTCTCACTCTCGTCCCACGGCCGGGCGATGAGGCTGACAGAGGACCGTCTCCTCGGCTGATGGTTGACTGCTACTCTTACATTTTCTTATTTCCTACCGCCACCGGCCGCCCGCCGCCCGAGACCCGGCATGAGTCGGGCATTCCTCGCCGTCGCCGCCGTGCTCTCGGCCGCGAACCCCGGCCCCTGTTGTTCCAGCAGCGTGCCTTCATTCATCCTGCCGTTCACCGACTGCGTCCGGAGCCGCGGCGGGGACGGTTCCTACCGCGGAGCCATCGACGTCACCGAGTCCGGCGCCCGGTGCATGAACTGGACCGAGGCGGCCGGCTTCAGGGAGCGCTACCCGGGCCGAGGCATCGGGGAGCACAACCACTGCCGCAACCCGGACGGCAGGATCCGACCCTGGTGCTTCTTCAGGAACCACAGGGGCAGAGTGGACTGGGGTTACTGCGACTGTAAACAAGGTAAACACGCAGGCCTGCACACACACACGCACACACACACACACACACACGCACACATATAGTACTGTATTTTGGAGGGATCCGTGATCTTATATGAGCTGAAATCCCCAAACAAACTGAGGCAACGCAGGCTGCCACAGATACAGTTAGTTGTTGTTACACATTTCTAGATTGTTTTTTTTTTATTTGGGCTGATGAAGAACAGAGAACTGTGCAGGACCGTGTTATCTTTGTAGCTCCAGGAAGCACACGCTGAGGTGATTGAGACAGGGCACACCTTCAGTGTCCCAGGTGTGAGAGTGGTGTTATGGAGATGACAAGTCTGAGCACATTTGTGCTGTAATTAGTGCACAGGTATTTGCTTATATGGTGTGCTTGACAATAACACAGTCCAAGGGATCACCGGTACGCTAGAATAAAATCTCTCTTCTCACATTAAAAATAGTTTGGCATGGAGGGCATCAGCTTGTTAATACCTATCAAGTACCCTAACAAGTGTTGCTGAAATGACACTGAGGAAAGTGGGCCTGACCGCTCTGGACTGATGAAAGGTAGGGAAGTAAGAGAGTGGTGAAAGGAATAGAGTGTGTGATTTCCATCTGGCACAAGACAAGTAGCCTGTGGTATTTTTAGTCTTAGAGTGTGTGGGCACATCATAGGTAAATTATCTTCCAGTAATTGATACATGGACCTCACATACATTGATCCAGTTGTTCGAGGTGTTTGGACAACTACGCGCCTTTAGGAGGGGTCGGCAATTTATAATGGAGTCCAAACTCTGTTCATTCTGTGTTTATGATATTTTGCGAAATAACAGGCCCAAAACAGCCACACACTGGTTGTTCTCTCTAATTTCAAATGGGTTGACGTAAATAAGAGGCAGCCACTCACCTTATTTGTGTTCGAGCGCGCACCATTACACTCTGTTGCCATAATGACTCATCCCAAATGTATCAAATCGATAGACACAAAGCAATCAGGTTACACATGCAGGAACCATGTCTTTTATGTGGAAACTTCTAAGCACTTTAGGAAACATCTGTCCTGATTAGGATGTGGCTAAAAGTATTTGAATCAGTTATAAAATACATTTTTTGGCAGTGAGGTATGGGGCCAAACAAGATTTGTCTTTGAGTAGAAGAAAAAATATGCTGTGTATACAGCTAGATATGTGACTTGCTGTAACAATAAAATACAGCCAGAGGGACATAGTCTAAAATCAAACAGCTGCTTTACGGCCTTACACTGTACTTTTATACTGCACTACTTTTAACAGCACTATCTCTTTATCGTTTTTTATGTTTAAAGACTAGTTGTGATGTGACAGCACACACGAAACGTTGTGTAAATGGATGTCATGAACTGAAGTGAAATGAGAACTTCTGCATGCAGCCGATTTGACGTAGACAGATTCACTGGCTCATTTATAAGACAGTTATGCGCCCGTATATGTGCTCTCCTGTCATCTTTACAAAATCAAATACAGCCTGCCTTCCTCTTTCTTCTCTTTTTCCACTTGGATTGAGCTTGATCTTTTTTTTCCCCCCTGCCTTTCATCCTGCTACTTTAACTCTCTCTCTCTGTTCTTCTAAACACTCTACTGGCTTATATATTTTAATATAGTGTGACACATCTTTTATCTCTTTTGTATAGTCCTTGTTTCACCTTTTTTTATGTGCTGTATTGTCATATATCTACTTTTCTCCAACCCTCTTTTCTTCACAGGCTCTGTGCGTCTGCAAGGAGGCCGCTCCAAGCTCGATGGCAGGGTGGAAGTCTATCTGGGAGGAGTGTGGGGGTCTGTCTGTAGCGATGACTGGGGGGACGAAGACGCTGCAGTGGTTTGCAGACAGCTGGGGAAGGGGTGAGAGAGCACACATGCACACACACATGCGTTCAGACATGCCCTATTTGCCGCTCTCTGTCCGCCTCTCCCTCTCACATACTTATTCAGACACAGGTGCAAGTACAATCACCATCTGCCATATAAATTCACAGTGTGAAGCTGCCTTCTCAGGTCTGACAGATGGGAAGAGGGTGATGGAAATTTGGTGGGAATGTTACTGAATTTCACAACACTTCAGACTTACGCATGCAGGCCCCCTCTCCACAGCCTTTGTACTTTTCTTGTGTGACCCTTGCATTCCAACCCTTTCCCCAGGGGTATTTAAATACCTTAAGTGCTCAGCTATTTACCTTGTTACCAGCTCTCTCTTTGTTTCCGTTTCTCTCTTCCACATATACACATTTGCGACTTTGTGTTATGGTCGTGACTTATGAGATGCTTTCACGGTAGAAGAGTCACTGATTTGCCGGGTCTCGAGGGAGCCTGTAGACAGAGCCTACATATTGACAGTGTTCATAAGCTGGGGTGTAGTCAGTTGAGAAAGTGTCTGATTTCCCTTGAGAACAGAGAGGTTCTGTGCACTCCCTGCACACGTTGACAGTAACACCAGTGCTGGCATGCATGCTGACATGAACACATGCCTGTGTGTGCATATTCACACAGGAGTCAATGAAAACCCACAGCGGAAAGGAAAGAGGGCAAATGTCAGCCATATGTCAGCTGGAATCGTTGGTGATGGCTTTCACATGGCCACTTATTGAAAGCTGTTGGGTGTAAAACTGCTGACCGCGTTGGCCCTGGATAGCAGATCGTGAATATACCGGTGGGTCAGGGTTACAGGTACCAGGCTAAAACGGCGGCTTTACTTTTTGCTCTGAGATGGGCCGCCTTAGCCTGGCAACACCATTGGTCTCAGATGATCTGAAGTGCCGAGAAACTCTCATTAGGTTGCATTTTTAAAAAAATCTTAACCAACATCTTATCAGAAGAGACTGGGTTTGCTGTTTGATGTCAGTTGTGAGTTAAACAAGATATTTTAAATTAGTGATCCCCTTCCAGGATCTCAGGTCGTGCACGTGCAGTTCCCCTGTTTCGTCCGGGCATGGCCAAACTCCATTGGAGGGCGGTCCACTGCCAGGGAGAGGAGCCAGACCTGCTCCAGTGTCCTAAGACTGCCTGGAATGGAGGGGAATGTTCTCTTGCTGCAGCCATCACCTGCACCCAGCAGCAAGGTAGGCACTCCTGATGGGGAATTATAAGTTTGTGATGGATGGATAGAGGTTTGCATGAATATAATGACATCTGAAGACAAACCATACTCAGTCTACTGCGAGAATCTATGCAGGCTGACACAAATTATATATTAAGGACCATTTTAAACGTAAATGTGTGCATTTGTGCTTATATGCGTTTCAGCTGTAGTGGCGCTCCCTATAAAGCTGGTGGGAGGTCGGTCGGGGTCAGAAGGCACCGTCGAGGTCTTCCATGCAGGGCAGTGGGGTTCCATATGTGACGACCAATGGGATGACAGTGATGCAGAGGTGGTGTGTCGACAACTGGGGCTGAGGTGAAGGGGCAACCACACACACACACACACAGATATTGATGTTCATATTCCCATTAATTCCAACCAATAATTAGCATAAAGGAAATACATGGTCAGTATGAGAAAAGTGAGGAAAAAGTGTGACAGAAAAATAGGAAGCTGGGATGAGTCAATGTGGGTGTCCAGCCGTCTGTTTCTCCCTCTGTCTCCAAAAGTATGAGAAGTATTCTTTCCATTCGGACACACAGAGAGAGGAGCGAGCAGTAAAGAACATCTGGGGGTCAGATAGTGAATCAGGCTCATTGTTCCTGCATGAATTCTAGTACCACAGAGATATGCATATTTAACAACACTGCACTCTCCACAAATGTTCGTGTGTGCTTTTTTTTTTTTGTGTGTGGCACTGTGGTGTTGGTGTTGCAATGTTTATGTATGCACGGATGTTCATGGCCAGCCATTTTACCAAAATTGATTTGACATGCGATATGTTTATTCCATTCAGTTTCCAGATTGATCCAAATTCAGCATCCTATACCCTGTATTTTGTAAGTCAGGGGCAGGCAGTACATCTGTTTTGAATTGTATCAGCATTACTGCAAGCCCAACCCTCTATTCTTCTGTACCTTCTCTTTCCTTTGTAGTGGTGCGGCGAGGGCATGGGGCCAGGCACATTTTGGCAAGGGTTCAGGCCGTGTGTGGCTAGACGAGGTGCGTTGCACAGGCAATGAGCTCACTCTGGAGCAGTGTCCAAAAAGTGCCTGGGGGGAGCACAACTGTCTGCACTCTGAGGATGCAGGGGTGTCCTGCAACCCACTTACAGGTAGAACAACGCCTGCCTCAGCATTAGCAATGCATAGTATTCACAAAGACAAGTGAAGATGCAAGTGAATGCACACATATTTTGCATAGAGAGATAAGTTAGCTACTCCAGGAATTCTCACCTTTTCTGTGGCGGATGAGTTGGCATGTAGCCATGACACCTGAAGCTTTGTTGCTTTAGACAATACACCTTTCACACAGAAGACATTTTAACTTGTCAAACACAGGTGCAACTGACTGAACATAATAATAAACAACATAATAATAATAGTTGCATTCCATTTAGGTTATCTGGTGCCAGGTCTGCGGTATTGTGCATGCTGGATTACTGGAATGCTTAAACTGAATAGACCAATCATTCATGTCACGTTTTCAGATGTCTGCCTTTCTCTTTCTCTCCAGATGGTACTGTTAAGTTGGTGGGGGGTGCAGGCAGCAATGAGGGACGTTTAGAAGTCTTCTACCGTGGTCAGTGGGGGACAGTGTGTGATGACGGCTGGACAGACTCTAACACACAAGTGGTGTGCCGACAACTTGGTTACAGGTATTGTGAAGTATTCATGCCCCCAGACAGGCACATTCACACCCCTTACTTATTAATAAGTCAAAAAAAAAAAAAAATTGTGTTTGTGTTTGTGTGTACATGTGTACCTTGCAGGTTAGGTGAGACTCTCCTTTCTGAAGGACTAGACATCACCCCAGTCCCACGCTTCGGGGTGGGGTCGGGTCCCATTCTTTTGGACGATGTGAGCTGCACAGGGAAAGAGCCTAGCCTATTGCTGTGCAACAGGAGGGAGTGGCTTCGTCATGACTGCACACACCATGAAGATGTTAACATCGCGTGCAGCCCTGAGCTCAATGGAGACAGTCTTCCAACTAGTAAGACAGAATCTTATCTCACAGTAAGACCTACTTAAAAGGTTACAGACAGCACTGAAACCATGAATGGGTGAGAGAGGCCCAATGTAACCTTTAAAATGTATGCATGTGGTTATTGTGGTGGGATGTTAGATATATAATGTATGTGCATTTGTAGATGGTCACTGGCTTTAGACTTTGAAAGACTTACAGCAGTTCCCATAGTGCTACTTGAATCCATAGGTTAGTTTTCCTATAGCAACACACCTGGAAATGTGCTGTCTGTGTGGAGGTTTTTGAGGTTACAGGTGGGAGGTTTGCAAGTTAGCAAGCACACATGTGGGCAACCTTTAAACTTTTCCGGATGTCTTTTTTTGGAAAATCAGTTGTTATGCTGGTATTTGCCATGCCCAGAAATGGTATATGTCTATCTCAAAAATACAATTCTGGTTTTAAAGTTGGTCATAGCACAGAAACTACACTCACAACTATTGAGTGTAGTTGTACTAATGATCTCTTAGCACTTTTCTCTTTGGCTTATTTTAGTCCATATTAAGGCTTTTAATCATGATCATTTGATTTTTAACATCTTAAGTGAGTTGCCATTGCTGAATACAAATCATCCACTCCCTTTGAATTATGAGGTGCCTCAGGGTTCATTCCTCAACCGGTTGTATTTTACAATTATATACCACATAATTAAAGATGGAATATTTTAATTTCCAATTATAAGCAGATTTGACCAAAATCTATTTCTCTTCTGATTCCATCAACCTCAGTCTACGTACATATAAGTTGAAATTGTTCTTCTTTTAGTTAATTCAAATAAATCAGAATTCCTCATCATAGCTCCAGATTTCTTTATCAATAGTTTCTCCTCTCATCTTGGTTTACTGTTCTCCAATATTATCTCTCATACTACCAATATCTCATAACTCATGCTGAGGTTTTTTTTTTACAGTAAACTCACATTCGATGAACACATGAAATTAGTAATGCAGTCATGTTTCCTACAGTGATGCAAAATGACAAGATTTGATATTTAACTTGGATTATTGCAAAGCTAAACTGGATTTGTGAAAGGAAAGGATGCTGCAGCCCAGTTTCTTTTGAGATCCAGTAGAAGAGTGCATAAAACCACTATTCCAGTATCTCTACTGTGGCAGTGTGTACTGTGTGTCAGAGTTGACTTGAATGTGTATGTATCACTTTTATAGCTCATATGGGGTTGGCTCCTGACTACTGACCTTTTACCCCCCTATTAGCTGAGTTCCGCCAGAGATTGCCTGGTTGTTCATTTTTATTGTATTCTAAGTGGATAATAAAAACTGGATTTGCCATCTGGGACCGTCAAATCTGAAATCACTTGCCATATTAGAGCTATTTTTTTTTTTTAATCATCTTTTTAAAAATCCCTTTTAACAACACATTATTCTAAAAAACACTTTTACTGAAATTATTCTTGCACTCATATACTTTATTCATACATACTAATATTATTATCAATAATAATCTTAGCTTAAAGCAAGGACTGTAGAAGCCCAACTTCGCACACATACTATAGGCGATGAAGAACAGGATACCAAATGATGAAAGTCTCTATATAATTTCCCTTCACTTCATAAAACCAGGTAATGGCAGTGCAAGCGGATCTGAAATCTGTTCCTTAGATCTCTGCCAGACTCAACCTGGACTCGATTGGATCTCATCTTACTTAGAAGTGGAAAGCCAACATTCCCCAAGAGACAGATAGAGGATGATGTAAGTCATGCAAACTCTAACAGGCGCAGCTGTTGGTTAGCTTGTCCTGCCTTAATAACTGGTGGCGCTTGTAAAGTCATCATGATTAAATGGACCTACTGCAAACCTTTACCTAAAGTAAGTCTCCCTCGTGCCACTGTTCCTCACTGTTCCTAACTGCAAAATCATAACTATCAGGCACCAGTGGGCTGACATATTGCTACACCATCACATAACACAAAATCAGTTCACCCCTTTATAAAATGAGACGGAAGGGTTGAGTTGTGTTACTACATGCTGAAAGCGGGTGGAAGGGTTGAATGGTAGCACCATTAATCAAGCTTATGTCTATAGCCTCCAGACACCAATAAAGATGTGTAAGGATAGAGCTGGATGGAACCAGTAGTGGCTCAGTTTTCACCTTGTACGGTATATAAATGCTCAATTCTCTGCCATCTGTCTTGATGTTGAATGTAACAGATATAACTCTGATAAGTCTAGTGAATGTCACAGAAGGGATACATCATGGTTTTTACGTCCTACGTGATGATAAATTGGGTTAAGGTAGCTTATGTTGTTTGGCAAGAGCCTGAGGGACACTCTCACCCCACAAACACCCACTAAAAAATTATGTCATTACTACATAGCGTTTGTGTGTGTCTGTGTTTGTTTGTGAACATTTGTTTGAGTGTTTATGTGTGTAGGCAAATCCCTCTTTCAACCGCAACATACCACAGGCAGATTAGTTTATGTTGTTTTTGGAAAAGGAGGAAAAGCAGATAAGCCAGGCTGTGCTTGGAACTCTCTCTCTCTCTCTCTCTCTCTCTGTCGTGAGAGACCATCACATTGGGGTTGTGTCAGAGCAGCAGTGTGTGTGTGTGTGTGTGTGTGTGTGTGTGTGTGTGTGTGCTGAGAGAGGGAAAAACAGTGTTTGTGTTTCTAAGCGAGAGGACAAAGAAGAGCATTTCCTCAATAGCGAACACCAACTAAAAAGTAAACATTCCCACAATTAACTCCCCCTACCTTAATCTTGCCCTCCTGCAATTCTTATGTCCCACACACAGTGTTTGCATGTGATTCAACTTAATACAGTCACAGGGAATGATTTCAGACTGAACTGACTACTGCTGAAGTTGTTTTGCTATTAACAAAATGATTGTGTTACTATATATGATGTTTGAGCCACAGAACGCAACAACCAACTATGTATAGCTTAAAAATACCCGACACTTGATGAGAGTGGGAACTGATTCTGAAACTGTCCATATGTGGAAAAGAAATTGACAAAGGATGATGGATTGTTTAAACCTAAAGCCCAGACTGATCTGATTACCAGCGTAAGGGAACACTAAGAAAGAACACAAGAGGGAGCTTGTGAAAAACAGAGAGCCAATGAAAATAAATTGTTTTTTCACAGCGACAGGAGTCTTAACACTTTACTCCTGGACACACAAGTGGTTGCGTGCATAAAAACAGACAGGTGTTCAAGGTGTTCAACTTTGTTGGAACACCAGCGCACACGCCCCAATCACTAGACATGTTTGCCTGGAAGTTCAGGTTTGTTAGGGAATGTGCATGTCATAGTGAGTATGTGCAGTCAGTCTTAACTGTGCGTGTGCGTGTGTGTCTGTTGTCTTCAGGTTTGCCAGTAAGGCTTGTGGGAGGAGAGAGCCCTAGGGAAGGTCGGGTGGAGCTCTACCTGTCAGGACTTTGGGGGACCGTGTGTGATGACGGATGGACTGATCGTGACGCTGAGGTGGTGTGCCGACAGTTGGGATACAGGTATGTGTGTACGATAAAAACCACAACAAACACAATGACTTCCATGGAGTGTGGGCAAGAATATTATTTTGCTTGCTACTGTGTAGCGGCAGACAAAGCTGTCGGAAGTGACGTGCAGTTTAGAGAGATGGGTGCATTTTACAGATGATTATTTTCATTACTGATTAATCATCGATTATCTCTTGTTTAACGTTTGGTCAACAAAATGTATATACTACCCATCGATTTCCCAGAGCCTAAGATGACATATTTAAATGACTTCAATCTAGCTAAGTGTACATTGAATGTATACAATACACGTGGGTGTGTGTGCATCAGGACAATGTAGCACTCTTTTATTCTCATCTATACACTATCTCTTAACCCCACACCACCCCTTATTCTCGGAAGACTTCTTTCTTACTCTTCTTATTTTCAACGTGTTTTTCATTTTCAGTCACGGTCAGGATGTTGGAGGAGAGGTAAACTGTTGGAGAAAAGCTCAGTTGTGAGCTGTGGCATTGCAATGTGATCACTCCATACATTATACTCACTTAAGTGAATCCAGACAAAATCAATCACCACTTCTTAGACTTGGCATATGTCTCATACTCGCTCCCCTTTTCTGCGCCTGTCTTTCATCTGTCCATCAACCAGCCTCCTCTCAACCCTTCTCTATTTTCTCTTTGCAGCTCATCACTCAGGTCTTGAGTTTCAAGCTAACCTACAATGGAAAAACTACAGTATTCTTGGAATCATTAAATTGTCTATATTTCATTAATTCATCTTTAAAAATAGTGCACTAAAGTTTTGAGCACATCTTATGAGCCTCTGGTGTGCTGCCAGCTGCTTTTATTAGGGGTTTTAGCTGTGTCCTTTCGCAGGGCCAAGATAAACATCCAATTAAAGGGCAGGCCAGTTGTGCGAATGACACATTCACGGTGACAGATATGTTGAGGCGAAGCAAACTACCTCATCTCATCCTCTCTGGGTCACATTATCTCTTCCCTCTGAGACACTGTCCCGTTTTCCAAAACAATGGCAGTGGGATGGCAAGGGAAAACTGTACCATAACAAACTGTCTTTATTTTTCTCTCACATCACTCCTCAGCAAGAGATAATCATCCCCGAGCCACCCAATTTTCTGTGACACATCTGTGTGTAGATGAAAGCCACATCTGGAGCGCATAAGTGTGAGAGAGAGGGAGAGAGAAAGCGTGTTGGAGACGTGTAAAAGCCATGTCAGGATCATCATTCTGTCTTGCACAGGGTGTGGTGAAAGGTCATTAAATACACAGCGCGTCCCCAAGGGTTAGAGGTTGTTCTGGGGGTGATAAAACAAAATATACACAGACACACACACTGTTTCACACAAATTATATTCAAAGTCAGCAGCTTGACCCAGAGTCACCCTGAATGAGAACCTAGATGAAACTGGACAACCTACACACACACACACACACCATAATTTGGCAACAATTTAATCTGCTAGTGGTTTGAATAAAGCCTATATTGTAGACTAACTGGCAAAGGGAAATTTTTTGTCCACTTCCAGTGATTTATGTTGAATTTCTTCCACGCTGCACCATGATCAAATGTGGCAAAACGCAAAAAACGGGTATGTATGTAAATGTAAATAGCCCAATTACATGCCATTGAGGCAGTTTCAATTTCATTTACATTTCAAAATAGCCTGCCTGTAAAGTCACCCTGTGAATGTGTTGCCATGTGACAAGAAAGGAACAGTGAGAGGTTTTTGCTTAGATTGAGGACTTCTTTGTTGGCTGCATCTTTTTTTTTTCCATTCAAACACTTTCTTTAGTTTCTAACTTGAGCATTTGATATCCAGAGCAGACCTAGTTGGATTTTTGACTGATGTTGTGTTACTGTGTGTTGCCACAGAAACACACCAAGCAAGCTTGATGTCAGTCTCTAGGCTTTGTTCCAAGTAACTTGGAGGTTCACCCTTTGCGTGCCAAGTACCGCTCAGGGAGCTATTGGAGACACAGACACAATGCGAGATGTCTCAATAAGATACCGGAGATTCCCCCTGGATGAGCGGGAATACAAGACCTGCCACCCACCAGACCCCAGGGACGCAAGATGAGACCCTCTCAGTTAGTTATCTATCAATCTTAATTAAAATCACAGTTACAGCCTATTCCGACACACACACACACACACAACCCCAACCTACAGCCGTCTTAGTGTTAGCTGATGCTAATTAAAGTCAAAGGTGAGACAGTGATACAAATACTGTTGTTATCAGATTGTAAACTGTGGTCTGACCTGTTTTTGCGTCACAGCCAGAGAATGTCAAATCATAACATCTATACTAACACCTCATCATCGTCATCGTCCATTGCCTGTCGAAAAAAGGCCACCACAGTTGCTGATAGCTTTGTTTAAACGCGTACAAAAAAATAACGAAATGTCCAGTTTACAAAATAATCGCAGTCGCAGGGTTTCCACAAGCAAACAGAGTACCACCACTTTCTCTGGCATAAATCTATTTCCTAAATCATAAACAAAAGAAATCATAACATTCATCTTCATTCATTTATCGCACGATCAAAAATGTTGGCTTATGCCTGCTCAGCAACACAACAAGTAACCCTACTGATTATATTGACCTCTGGCCTAATTGACAATGGCACCTCGCCCCCGAGTGGTGGGAGGCTTAACAAAACAAAACAATAACGAAATGGCCCATACAGCCTATATGCTTCTACACACACATACAGACAGAAAGACTTAGAAGCTAAGCAGTCAACTCTAGACTTATTTTGTTTGTGTCATGATTAAAGGTAATTTGAAAAAGATACATAGAATTAAATGAAATGAAAGTAATTCATATCGCTTAAACAATTAATGAATTAATCAAAATGTTGCAGCTTGTCTTAATAAAACAAAGTGCACGGAGCACATTTCTCCAGTGTGGAGTTTAGAATTTAATAAAAAAATTTAATTATTCCCTATCAGGCTCCCCTGAGTGCATATGTTGTGTTATATACAGTAACCTAATGTCTATCAGGTCAGCTAAGCAGAACTAGATGCTCCCAGAGCTTGGTTAAAAATGAAGGAAGACTGAGCATTTGGTGTCTTTGTGCCAAAAGTTTGGAATAGTGTACCTCTTACTATTAGATTATTCAATTCAACTGAAACTTTTTAATACATTCAAGACTAACTTATATTCCCTCACTTTTCTTAACTGATGTTTTGCTTTTTTTGTAGATGCTTTTTTCTGTTTTTGTAAATTCTGTCTTGTTGGTCTTGAATTTGTTGCTGCCCTGCCTTTTTTGATATTTAATGCTTTGATAGTGAAACACTTTGTAAAATCTTTTTTGAAAAGTGATATATAAATAAACCTTACAGTTTTATCTTCAGCCACAATATGAACTATGTTTTTCACAGTTTTAAGTTTTCCAGCTTAATATCATTTAGAAGGAAATGGCAATGAAATGTCTGTGTGGTCCGTCTCCACAGTGGGGTGGCGAAGGCCCGCGTGATGGCGTACTTTGGGGAAGGGACAGGGCCCATCCACGTGGACAACGTGAAGTGCAGCGGCGAGGAGCGTTTGTTAGCAGACTGCATCAAACAGCCCCCCGGCACACACAACTGTCGCCATAGTGAGGACGCCGGGGTCATCTGTGACTATGGTGAATCGCAGCCCAGCTACAAAGAGGTCAAAGGTCAGTCAGCTCCTGTGATTTATTTGGAGGATCTGCGTGTGGATTGAGCATTCATGAGACTCTGGTGTGTTTAGCAAACATTTCCAATATGTCATATACACTGAAAAACTAATGAGAAACAAATGACTAAAGAAAAGTTTGGAGGTGAGATTCTGAGAGGAAAGCTGGGAGGACTTCAGTGTGTGTGTGTATATCCAGATGGTAAAATGGAGAGAGCGATGTTAT
Organism: Lateolabrax maculatus; assembly: GCA_031216445.1. Taxonomy (NCBI): domain Eukaryota; kingdom Metazoa; phylum Chordata; class Actinopteri; order Acropomatiformes; family Lateolabracidae; genus Lateolabrax; species Lateolabrax maculatus. The sequence continues at coordinate 13,301,353 of CM062204.1, forward strand.
TGCTTCGCCCTGTCTGTCACACATCAGGGCAGACTCACACAATACTATCCGTTACCTGCACATGTGCTATTACTTCCATTTCTCCCATGTACATACTGTGGAAAATCAAACCAGTGCAGGAGGGTGTTTTGTCTCTTTAGTATGGTAAATTACATCTTCTGAAAAACCACTTACACTATGTTTGTAGATTTTAACATCACATACAGACAGACTATGAAAATGATCCGTCATTTATTTAATTTACTTTATTTCCGGTTCATATGTAGTAGTAAAAGGTGAGTCTAAAATATTATTAGTTTTTCGATCAGTCTAAATATTTAATAAGCGCAGTTTCTGAGCCTAAATGTATGGTTTAACAATCGTCACCCTCCCACACACTCACATATACACGTCCAATGGCTCCTCTTTTGTCTCTGTCAGATCCTGTCAACTCAGTTTGTGGTCTGCGGCTCAAACACACTCGCCAGCGCCGAATCATAGGAGGAGAAAACTCTCTGAGGTAAGCTGGAAGGGACAGGAGGGAATAATGACAGCACAGAGAACGGCTGCCAGGGACAAAGCGTATAAAGAATATGGGACACATTTTCAAGTCAACAAGTCTTAGAGGATCTGAGGCTACAGGAAAATAAATATTAAATTGCAAACGTGAACATATACTATATGTGGGGAAGTGGCAGCATGCAAGTGAGCAAGAATGTGCCTGTTTAATGTGAGTGTATCATCTAGAATGATTTACATTAAAGAGAAACAGGCGTGCATGGCCAAAACAGAACAGAAAAACTCTCTGGAATTAAACAAAACAAACTTGTGGTTATGACTTTCTCTGGCTTGCTGTGTGTGAGTGTGTATGGGTGTGTGTTTGTGTGTCAAACTGAAGAATGTTTTTTTCATACCGTATGCATGTTTAGATGACATCCTGCATGTTTACACTTAATATTCTGCCAGATATGCTAATGTTTAGTGTCCTCCAAAAAATCACATATTTGGAGTTGTTGCTATGTTGGCTACCTGTTCAAGGCTCTGTTTTTATGACACAAAGTGCAATAAAAACATTCTGACTAGCATAGTACAATGAAATGATGTTTATTTTTAGCATTGTCTGAATAGGACTGGATTTTGTGTCTATGTTTGCATTTTAAGTTATTTGTGTACTTTTATAATTGCTTGTGTGTGTGTGTGTGTGTGTGTGTGTGTGTGTGTGTGTGTGTGTGTGTGTGTGTGTGCTTGGCTGTGTGTTCGTGCCTATAGGGGTGGCTGGCCATGGCAGGCAGCGATTCGTTTGCGAGGATCTCGAGGAGACGGGAGGTTGGTGTGTGGAGCGACTCTCATTGACAGCTGCTGGGTCCTCACCTCTGCACACTGCTTCAAGAGGTCAAACACACATGCCCACATCTACTCGCACACATGTGTATGTGTCACAGTTTGACACGCTATGTTCAGTTTCTTAAGCCCAAAAAGATCTCATCCAGCGGGTTCATTATGGATCCCGGGTCGAAACAACCCAATCACTCATAGTCAATCTACTATAAATAAAACCAAGACAAAACAGACTAAGATGTTTTGGTAAAATTAATACCAAATAAATTAAGGTTACAGTGAAACTCCAATGTACTGCCTATATGGACAGTTTTATGACCCAACCCAACTGTTTACGGGCCTCTCAGTACACATGGCAATCATCTTCCTCGTCACGTCCACAATCTGCATTTCTCAGTCAGTCTGCATTTTCAGACAAATTTTCTGCATATGTTGGATGTTTTGGTGTGCTTATGCATACATTAACACCCAAGCTACACAACTTACTTACTTCCTCAGTATATTCGAATCTGAGAGAGGCAAGAGAATCCCAACTATGTGAGCACTAATCAGTGGTGGTTTAGATGTGGTTGTGGTGCAGGTTGTCAGACAGTCAGAGTTACTTCATCTCAACTTCGTCTGGTTTGGGGGCCCCCACATGGCTCCAACAAACTTGAAATCCATCACCTAATGCATACAACAGAGAAATCAGCGGAAGGACTTCAAAAAAGAAAGAAAGAAAATGAATTGAACAGAAAGTTGAGGGTTGTGAGGGCACTTACCCTAGAGTCAGTCTTTGAAGTTTATACAGTCCATGTAAGGTTGTCAGACTGTATTTGAAGGATAATATATTTTGGTTGCATTACCAGGTATTACTTCTAACGTTTGGGTTTGGTAGGAAAACCAGAACTCTTTACAGGCTCCAGCAGCTCCACCACTATAAATCCTGATGTTTCTCCATTAAAGAGAGGAAGAGGTAATTCACTAAATCCTTTTCAGTACCATTTCTCGAGCCATTCCCAGGCTCTTTCCACTGCCAGAGATGTACTTCCATCCTCTTTTTGTAAATGACACACACAGGAAACACATAGCTGTGCCATGGTGCAAATTAAGACCACTTGGGATGTAGCAATCAGGACCTCTAGGACTGATTAATGCAAACAGTGTGATTAGTTGACCGCCAGTGTAATTGCAGATTGAAATACGACTACAAACAATGATACGTCATTTAAAACTGCACAGTAGGCACTATAGTAGCCACAATAGTTGGCCTCAAGTATGACTCTGTCTTAAACAAATTGTTCTTAGCTGTCATAGCTTGTGCAACAGCAAATAAACAATAGGCCTTATCCAAACAAAGTAATTGTATGTTAATGCTTAATGACCTAGGTGCTCACTCACCTACTGCCTTAGGCTTTGCTTTTTATATTGAATGGGTTTTAATCATTGACTGTAGCTTGTGTAATTCATCTAGAACCAGATAGATGACATTCCTTGAATAGTAGCGTTCTGCTTAGTGCTGCAAAGTGGCACACCCAAATAACACATATGAAGAAATGACTGAAACTGTGAACAGTGTTTTTAGCTGTATGTAGGATGTCTGTTATTATAGACATTGCAAGCGCACAAGAAAGGTCAAACACTACAAAGTACTCCTCTTGGCTGCCTGATCACATATCAGTCTTCAGTGCTCTAAGCTGTTAGCGTCAGCTATGACAGCTTTGAAAAGCAATTTGCTGCATGCAGGCCAGAGTATGCAGACCAATATATGGACTTCCGACTTTACAGTGTCACCTTTCATACATGGTCACAAAAATAGGGTGGTACTTGCACAAGAACACACATAGCAGCAAACAAACTAATACACGCAGTCACACAATACACAGAAAATACAGTTGGCATATTCACTTCTACTTGTTCGTCTAAGCACAGAGGATTTTATAATGACATGTTAAGGTACAACCACTAAATGTGACTAACACATCAGATTACCTTATCCCTCATACTACCATTACTGATTAGTAGGTTCGTAGAAATTTACCTCAGGTCAGTGGTCACATGCTGACAACATAATAAACCTATTTATGTCGTGTAGCTGTACAGCTGGGGGCTTGCCAACAGTAACAGAACTCCAGCAGATTTTGAACTGTTTTTAGCAACAACATGTGAACGGTGATTTAGACACATACAAACTCCAGTCTAATCCTGAGATTTTGCCTTTACACAGGATCAAGTCTGATAGTCTTGTACTTTCATTAAGCTTTGCACAGACAGACCGAGTCAGTCTAGTTAAAAACGTGTGCCTGTGAATGTGGGCTTGTAGATGGGTATGTACTGTACGTATCTTACTGATCAGCAGTGTTCCACGCCCTGCCTGGAACGTCGTAGCATTCCCAGGTCAGGAGATCTTTCCGGAAACACTCTACTAGCTGTAACTGGACACAGAGACTTGGCTCGATCCAAAGGCCTCCTTCTGTTCCCTCCCTCCCTCTCCTTTGGTCCTGTGTCTGTCCCTGATTTACCCTAACCCTCTCCTCGTCTTTTCTCCCACTCAATTTCAAAAAGGCCAAATCTCCGACAAGTAAATGGCAAGCGTGGAAAGCACTCCATTATGTCAACCTATGAGTCAGATATAAGCATAAACACACAGACACAATGACAGATTTATTGTTATCATTCTTGTATAAACTCATTCTCTGTCCAAGTATTCATTTGTTTAGCCCGTAGAAGCAGTGCGCGAAGTGTGCAGCCCTTTCTCAGTTCTGATCTATACTGAACTGATGGATATATAAAAGCACTACAGCAATGTCCAAGAAGGATAGGAGGTACGGCAGAAAAAAAGAAAAACCATGTAGCTATTACTTGTTACTTTACTGTTACAGTTACTTGCGAAAAGCTTTCAGGACTGTCCTCAAGGGGAACACAATACATAATACACAATTTAGCTAAAACTCAACAAGAAAAGTTTAAAACAAGGGTATAAAAATAGAATAGTTATCATGAGGGTTAGGGATAACATCCAAAATATGGCTGGGAAAAAAACACTATGAATCCTTAAACATTAAGAAGAAAACTTAAAAATTTGTTCCACAACTCAAAGGCCAGTAGTGCACATTTTATGACCGTGCTGTATTTTCTCCAGCTTTAGAGGAATTATCGCTGAGGTAACTGCTGCCAGAGCTCGTAATTTTATTGCTCGCGGTTTATGTGTCAGCAGTGGGATTTGTCACACACACACTCTTTCTCTTATTGGCCTCTCGATCTATCCTTCTGTTTCTCTCTGCAGGTATGGAAACAGCACCAAGCAGTATAAAGTTAGAGTGGGCGACTACCATTCCCTCGTCCCTGAGGAATACGAAGAGGAGTACGCCGTTGATCAGATTGTCCTCCACCCAAGCTACCACTCCAATAGCAACGATTACGATCTGGCCTTGGTTCGTCTGTCGCCGGTGGCAGTGGGCCAAATGCCGGGAGAGTGTGTGTCATTCAGCCGTCATGTTCTTCCCGCCTGTCTGCCCATGAAGAAAGAGAGGGTGCTCAAACAAGCCAGCAACTGTCACATTACCGGCTGGGGTGACACAGGTGAGGGTGTGTTTGTGAGTCGTGGGGAGGTGGGTACGGTGGCCCTGAGGTGCAAAACGTGACAGAATTTAATTTCATTCTCGTTCATTTACTATTGCATTTAATGTTATAACACAACATTTAATTCAAAATATTTACCAGGATAATTGAAAGGTAAAATATATGTTACAGTTTAAAAGAAGCATTGGAAATAAATCATGCAATAACATAAAACAGTAAGTTAATGAAGGGAAAAAAGAAAAATTATGTCACACCGGTACTCGTTATTTTGGGTAAAGTCTATTGTACATTTATATTTACATGTACATACATACACAATAGTATTCTTACTATATGTAAGTCATTTATTCAGTCAGAGGAGAAGAGAATCCTGCAAAAAGTGCAATTGCACTGTATCTGTCCACACACTTGACTGTATACATGGACACACATCTGTTAGTGATCTTTAAATTACCTGCTGATGTCATTAATCATAGCAACATGGTCACAAAGGCCTCCAGAAGGTCACGGTACACGCTTATGGAAAAACATGTACTCCCCACTGAGAGGTTCGTGTCTAGCCTTTTTCTCCTTTATGTTGGTTGAATTCACGTGTGTGAGTGTGTGTGTGTGTGTGCGTGTGTGTGTGGCAGAGCTTGTTGTTATTAGTTTTGGTTACTTAAGTGTGCTGACAACTCAGATTATTTAGACGTGTGATGCTGGAAAGGGCTGTTTAACTTGTCTGCTTTGTACAGCTGTTTGCATTTGGCCATCTGCCAATCTGCTATCACATACACGCAAGCATATCTTGCACATACATGCCACCCTAAGCTACCATGGATAGTTAATTAATTAACACTGTGTGGTCATGGAGAAAGCCAGGAATGAACGCAATTGGCCACGTTCATGTGTGGAAAGCCCTGGAGGGATCATGTCCTTGTCGTTACCAGGCCACAGGGGTGGTAGTTTTAAAAAAAAACAGCGACAGCATGTCTATCAGAGGAAGCTTATTTCTTGTCTACAACCCCACCAGGCCAACAGTAAAGTTAGCGCTGACAAAGTCTGCATGTATATGAATTGGAAGAGACACAAAAAAAGATACGGGAACCTTCTTGGAATGAAAGAACAGCTCCTCTTAAGACTCTGCCAGAAACCTTGAAATTGATTCATTTCTTAATGCCTTAATGCCTTAAAAAAGTCAAAGATAAGAATGTGATAAATAAGGTCAAGTCTAGAGGAGTCTGCCGACAACTGGCAAGGCAAAAACAAATATTTCATCAAAAGTCATGCACATGGGGCACGCTGTGTGCTCCACATCCACAAATGTCAAAACAATTTAAAAATAGTGTAAAAATGACAAATATGTATTCACAATCAAGCACATAAACAACGTTAAGAGTTTAAAGCCATGCCAACATCTCTGGAAGGTTATACTTAAGCACAGTGCTTAAGTCAGCATACTTACATACCAGTGGTGATAATCTTATTATGCCAGCGTGCTCTACAGTGCTACATTCAGCAGGTATGATGTTTACCATCTTAGTTTGTTTGTTAATTAGCACTAAACACAAAGTACCGCTGATGCTGATGGGAATGTTATTAGTTTTGCAGCTGTTTTGTCATAAACATAAACAAACAGAATGGATAAACAGAAATGTTGAGGTCAGGGGATCAAAGTTTTTTACAGTTAATCGCCAAGGGACCACGAAGGAGCTGTACCAAATGTCATGGAAATCCATCCAATAGTTGTCCAGACATTTCACTCTGAACGAAAAATGTCAGCCTGCTGGTTGCATTAGAGGACCAGAGTGATAGACTGACAGGCATCCCTAGATCTTTTTTTTTTTTATTATTATTATTCCAAATCTTCAATTACACAGGTGGTTAACTAATCAGTGTCTGACCTTTGACGCTAATAAACACATAGATGCTCACACACACTCTTCCAAACCTCTCATTCTAAACTCTTAACTCTTTCCCTCTTTCTCAGGCCGCTCATATTCCAAGACCCTACAGCAGGCACCCCTCTCTTTACTTCCCCGCCGTCATTGCCAGCAGCACTTCCACAGTGCCTTCACAAGCCGCATGCTTTGCGCCGGCAGCATCCAGCCGGAGAGGCGTGTGGACAGTTGCCGCGGTGACAGTGGAGGTCCATTGGTGTGTGAGCGTCCAGGAGGGGGTTGGGTGGTTTACGGGGTCACGTCCTGGGGCCATGCCTGCCGGACTCAACAGTCCCCTGGTGTCTACACCAAAGTCTCTGCCTTCAGTTCCTGGATACGCAAGGTGATCGGACGTGATGACAGGAAAGAGAAAAGGCGATGAAAGGTGAATGACAAACTGAAACATCTGACCTCTCGATCCGAAAGAACGACTCTCAAGACTTACTAGATTGGTCAGGTGACAACTGATACAAAAATACATTTCAGTCATGTATAACTGATGTCATGATGCTATGACCTGATTATCCAGTGATGTAAGTTATAACCTGTCAGATGGAGAGGACAAGGCAACGCTGGACACTTTTTGGAGAGAGAAAGGCATGTCTTTTCTCTCATCTAAGTCATTAGCACTTACAGTATTTTAATGATTTAATTTTTCTCATGAGCTGCATTTTGGATGGTGTTAAATCAAGAAATTGCCATAACTTAAATATCTTTTTGTTGTTTCTTGTGACACTGCATACTACACTATGTATTTTTTTAACTTCGTAATACTTTATTCTGTTTTTGCTTTTGTTATAAATTAGATTGTAATTTATCATATGAAATATGTGATTAAACATGTTGAAAAGGGACCACAGTGTAAAAACAAACATACAGTATACATGCATGCACTGATGCATACACAGAAAGTAATGGCATTAAATGAAATTTGCAGACTTGCACTAAGAATACCCTTTTAGGTACTTAATGCATGATATTCAATGCTTTTGTGTTAAGCATTGTAGTCATATTGACATTTGCCAAAGTGACATACATCTTTCAACCTCATTTAATTCTTATTTATGTAATGTTTCTCCATTGTGCTCTTTGTTTTACTGCGTGAAAACAGATATCAGGTCTTTGTGATTACTCAGGCATTCATAATTTATATCCAATCAGTATTTGTCCTTGTCTCAGTGCTGCTTGACATTTGCAGAGAAAGGAAGGGACTAAAGTGTTTCTGATTCAAAGCACATGACAGTATTTCTAAGTGTTGATTTGTCATATTGACACTGTTAATTCACGTTCTTTTGTTCTGGTGGGATAGACAAAGATGAAGGGAGACAATCTGGTACACTTGAAAATAACAGACACTACACTGCCTTCTTATTTGGTGTTTACTTACTATGTGTTATGTTTTATTGTACTGTAACATTTCTTCATAAATGTAGATTGTGTTAAAAGTCTCAGTTTGTTGTGTGTTTAATTAAGACACTTAAAATATTTGAGTCGAAATGGCTGTGATCTGTTTACTTAAAGACATTTTGATGTTGCTGCATATACTTTCTAAGTGGTTGTTGCACTTTATGTTACGCTGCCATTCCCACACATCTAAAAGGTGACAGCAGCTGGAACAACAGAGCTCTTTCAGGTTTGTTTCTGACTGCAAACTGTCAAAGTGAGCACCACCATGTCAGACAATGTGTATGCACACACACCCACACACAGTGTCTGCAGGAATGGCAGCCATTTTCTCAGTTGTCCCCATTTACAAGGAACAAATCATGTCAACTCAACACACTTACGAGAACTTTGTCCAGCTGTTACAGTAAGAAGCTGCATGAAAACTTGGCAACATAAATAAAGATATTCTCATCGTTCAAGTATTTGTTTGTTTTTGTGCAATTATAAAATTTTTGAAAAGTAATTGTTATACATTTACTCCTTGTATCAAAGCACTTCATTTGTTATGCATTTACTCTATGTTTTTTCTCATTATAAGCCAAATACTTCCACCACAAAGAGTTTATATCAATAGATTGTCTTATTATTCAACAGAATAGCACCATCTTGTGGTTATCCCATCACATTAAACTGTATTCCATAATTCTGTGTGGTTGGAAATTTGAATTGCAATCGTACATCTTGCTGAAAAAGTAACATTTGTACCTCTAAATAGTCTTTTTTGTTGTATCATTTGTGTAAATTACCTTCCGCTCACAACTTATTTGTTGTCAAAAGCATTGAAAATCAAAATGCATACAAAACCATAACCCAAGACGATTCTTCAAATGATGTTGAAAGGCATCATAAAAAGAGTGAAGTCGTTGGCCTCTGAAAGTGGTGATTAATGTGATTTCTACCTAAAAGCTAAGCTTTAACTTGATTCTAAAACACTGAATTAATGAGACATGTTAAAAAATGAAACTTCATCATGCATTACTGTCATTGTATTGCTGAACCTTTCTCTTTTCACCCTCATAAACTTCTGATTAATCATAGTAAAGTTACACAATATTTTATTATCAAAATTTAATTATTTTAAACACACAATTACATACGCAGATAGTTAATTCAACTAATGAGCCCAGAAGGCACAATATGCCGCAAGGGGGATGTTTCTTAGAGTAAACCTGCAATTCCTTTATAATTTATCTTGTTCCTGCTAAATTAATTGCCTGAAATTTGAAGCACCAGCACCCTCCTGTGGTCATTATCACATTTTACAAAACATTGGAGCTCATTTTATAGGTAACTATGACGCAAAATCAAAAACGTTCTTATATTCAGTGTACAAAGACACACTGATGAAGCTCTATGAGTATTATGACATCAAATATGAAAACAATTTTAACATAACAATTGAAGGTTTAAGGTTTCTTAGGCTTTTTCATAATGTCAGTTTTAAAACATTGCAGTCATTGCAGTGTCTTTTTAGACTGAATATAAAAACATTTTTGCTTTTCCTTTATACTGTATAGATATTGCATTTTTCCTGTGTTGCAAAAATCATCAAAAATAATAATCAAAATATTGTGTAAAAACATTAAAAACATTAAAATAAAATGATGACTAGAGGAACTGGACAGTTCCCTTTTTTAGTCTTTTTGCTTCTCCCACTGAACCGCTTGCTCTCTGCACTAATGAGCTTATATTAGATGTCACCAGAGGTGGTGCAGAACAGAAGGTCTCATTACACATGGATAATTTATTTCTACTCATATCTGTGCCATCCCTTAAAGTCTGGCAACACTTGGGAGAACCAGTTGGGAAAGATCTAAGGATAATGATTAAACCTGAATGAGAGTGATCTCATGCACATCAAATTGGCTGCCAGAAACTCCCTCCTCAACCGGCTGGTCTTGAGATTTCATTTGTGTTACTTTTAGACTGAATACATCTAGATCTGCAACACTTGAATGTACTTCTTTTATCATTTTTTAAAAGACTTAAATCTTAAAGAGTTGTTTGCGACAACTGTTTTACAGCGCAACTCTTCTGGTGGCCTATTACTGGGCTGAAACTTCTCTTATGTTTTGTTAACAATTAATAACTAAATATACTAACTACACAGCTGTATCCTTTTACTCCTTACTTTTTGAACCCATCTGTTTAATCTATGCTGTATCAAACCAAAAAAATATTACGACTGTAGTGTCATATCCAAAAAATGTTTTTAAGTACATGCAGACTAGAAACTCAGCTGCAATTACCCGCCCCTATGAACTTGGCAGTAAGGCTCAAACCTTGCTGTGAATTTGCTATAAGTAGAACACCTGAAATGATTTAATTTCTCCACACAGTCAGTTTCTGACTCCTTAAAAACACAATGGGCTGCTGCAGGGATGGAGCTACTGTACATAAAGTTAATGATTAATGGGAAACCATATTATATATTTCAACTTTCATCCATGTCTGTCAAAATAGGGTTTGTGTGATCTCTTTCTCACATTTAAATGCAGTGCACTTGTCCTTTGTTCCCACCTTACTGGTAATGGATGTTTTTATTTGATTCCTCATACAGCACATTCCTTTTTGATCCCTCAAACCTGTTTGGGCAGTGGTGTATAGACTCCCATGGCATAAATCTGATGGTGGCTGCCTTTTGTGACTTCATGGCTAAACGTCGTATCCTGCTGCTTTGGTAATGTCGAAGCCCTCCATCACATTCAAGGTTTATTGCAAATGTTCTACATTTTATGATCGGAGGAAAAAACAGCTCAACAGCAGATTGACAAATACGATCTCACCTGGCAACCTTCCCTGCAGTATATAAAAAGACTTACCCACAACCTCTAACACTGACTTTTATGTACCTGGTTACTATGTTGGGCCTTCAAAGGATAGGTTCACAATTTCTCAAATGTGTCTGAAAACATTAGTCAGGTTCGTGGTTCACGGTTTCAGCAGTCAAGTAAACTAGAAATCTTCCAAAGTTAGTCTTTTTAGAACAACACTCCCTGTTGTGTTTTTTCAAATTTCAAGACAGAAAATTTGAACCTATCTTATAACATTAGCTTGGTATATATATTTTCATGTGTTACTTTTTTTTAATTAGCATGTATATGTATTGAGGTCTAATGCATCATGTGTGACAAGAAGTAACATAGTGTGAATCACACAAATTCCTCAAGCAGCAAACTGTCATGCATGTCATTTTCACTTAACTAAGAGGACAGTGAGTCTATTGTCAATCCTTTAGGTTAAGGATTATGTGACTTCATAAGTGTATGTGCAGGCGTGTCACTGCACAACATGCTTCATCTGTGTTGCTTAGTCAGAAAAAAAAAATAAAACATTGTATGCTGTCAGTCATATCCATTTCTTTAATTTTGGTTTCTGTGTTTGACATTTAGGGTTTTTTGCATTCAAATTGAAGCTCAACAACATAGGCCACTGGTTTTAAAAAGGGAGAAAAATGAGGTTGAGACTTAAATGAGACAATGACAAAACAAAAATTGTCTGCAGTTACAGTAGCTACTTAAAGGGTCTTGGAATTAAGTGTCATATCCATTTGGCTCATTTTGGTCAGTTTTTCTTCCCATAAACTCATGTCGAAATCATCAGCGCTCAAGCTCTGCTAAATGGACACAGCATTCTTCTGCATGGCTTGTCACAGGAAAATAATGAGCGGGCAATGCATCTTGCTTCAGTGACTCATTTCCAGTCCATACTCTCCAGTGAAAGCCCCAAGTGACATCTCTATGGGTGAACAAGACTACCAGATCTACCAGAAACTAGCTTCACTTTAAAAAAATAACACACAAAACAATCAGAACCTATTATGGAAAGTAACAGCCTGTCACTCACCCTGAGTCTATGCACTTATCCTCCCTGCTTATTCACACTCATTGTGACAAAAAAAACAAAAAAACAAAAGTAAAACAAAACCATATACGGTTCGTTTTCTTTGTCTTGGAAATACATGGAACAGAACTTAGTGCAAAGTCATCTCTATGGGAACCAAGCACAGCTGACCAGCGCTGTTCTGGCATCATAAATCAAAAGGTGAAAACAAAACTATAATAATAGTAATAATAGTAATAATAACCATCAAAGTCACTGCAGGTCTGCACAAGAGTTCCCCACAGTTCAGACCAGGGTTTGGGCATCAAAGACTTGTCAAAAATGCTCCTTGTCTCCCATAGTTCTCTTCATCATTATAATGTGGTTGTTTCTTTTAGACCCACTTTCTTCAGAGCTGTCTGAGTCGTCTGAAACTGTCATTCCTCCAGCTGTCCGTCCGTCCGTCCATCCTTCCATCCGTCCATCCATCCATCCATCCTTTCAAGATTTCAGTTTCAGCCTACCAAAGTTTCCTTGTGGTTTCATGACACCTGCTCCCTTCAGCAGTGTCACAGCTCCTAGGTGGAACAAGGCACCCTGTTCTTTCCTTTGCCTCAGGGTACACTAAAAGGCTACAGTCAATGCATCTGAAGGTCAGGTGCTCCTGGTCACTTCCTGGTCTTCGACCCATTGACCTTTAACCCTGGTTCAGTGATGCAAAGGTTATCTAACCTTCAGAAAGGGGTAAAGAGAGGGAGGGGAAGGAGAGGGAAACACAGAAAAGAGGGGAAAAAGAAAGAAAAAGTAATTTAATTACATTGTGTTTACTTATTGATTCAAATGCCAACCATGAAAAAGGAAAGAGAAAATGCTGTGATTGCTGTAAATGCGCTGGAAAACCTTAGCGGAATTGTCAAGTGGCTCCCTCTGATTCATAAACAATGATAAACAGCAGCACAAACAAACCCGCAGACAAAAAGAAACACTACTGAGCAATGCAGAAGAAAGAGGGCTCTGCAGGGCTCAAGGTGTGACGGCTGTCAGCAACAGCGCTGACACTGTGAAGCCTCATTTAAGTGCATGCTTTGAATACCTTGACAGGATTACAAGGTAATCAAGTTCAGAAGATATATTTTTTTCTTCTCCTTACAAGTCAGTCATATTTGAATTTCAAAAAATCAGTTTCTTACTGTGAGCGATGGGGTCCTACATGAACACAACGTTTTCTACCAAAGCCAAAACAGTTTTGGTTATTTCACGAGAGATTTCTGTATTTGTGTTTTATCTTTGCTTTTCTCACTGGTTGGAGTAGGCAGAGCTCTGTTGAAGAAGGTGATGACACACATTTCCTTGCATCAGAGTTTAGCAACGTTTTAAACAATCTAAATCTAATGACTGCAGTGAATATTGCGGCTTATGCTGCTAGCACTGTCGATCAAATCTGGGGCCAGTTTTTCACAATTATAGACTTTGACTATGGCTTTGATCTAACTAACTGTCAGACTTCAGGTATATTTTTAAATTCATCTGTTGCACAAAGTTCTTTTATTCTTGACTATCTTAAGTAGGACCAACAATTTCTGACTAAATAAAGACTTTTTTCAAGCTAAAAAACATGGCCGAGCAACCACATCACATGGCTCAGTTCTGTTCACGCCAGCAGAAAACGTTTGCTTTCTGGAACAATTCAACAATTACGAGGACATTTCATTGGGAAAATTAAGTGAAGAGTGCAACAATACAAAAACTTTCAGTAGCATAAAATCTCAACACAGCATAGACGTGGCAGAGCTGAGACGTGGCTTCCTAATGCGGCAGGGCTCAGTACTTCTAGTAACTCCTCACTCAGGCTCAGGATAGTTTCCTTTGGCAAATGAAAACAACTGAACTGTCACGACTGAAACGTGGGCCTTAGTTTTATTTATTTTTTTTGTTGTTGCTTGTTTAGTCACAAACATTTTATCTTGTAAAGAAATGTGCTGAAACCCTGTTTTTAGGGTCTTTTTTCACTTTTTTTTTCACTATCCACTGTTATATTTGAATTTCTAACTTTTTTTTTTTAGCATTTATAAGCTGTTGAGATGAGTGTCTGAGAGTTTGATGCTGCTGACCTTCTGAAGCTCCTCTCTTAGCCAGGAGGGAAGGGGCTGTCCGAGACGATGCAGCAGCTTTGACAGCTCCACGTTGTGTTCCCTGTAGTACCTGGAGAGATATGCATGTGCCTGAAGAGAGAAGAGGGGGGGAAAAAAGATGGAAGAAATAGAAGGATGACAGCAAAATAGGTAAGAAGATGAGCAGACATAGATGGGGGAGTAAAGGAGATGGAGTGAGATAAAAAAGCAAATAGGGAAAGAATACAAGTTGGTGAGTCAGGATAGGATAAGTGGTATATGAGGAAGACAAAGTATAGAAAGACATGGATATAGGCAGAAAGGGGGGAGAGGCATGAGCAAGGAGAAAAAAGAAAGAATAGAAGAAGGCAAGAGACGTGAGAAGTGCAGGGAGTGGAAAAGGGGTTGGAAGGAGGGATATTTAGAGGACAAAATAAGAAAGACAGCATGGGAGTTGGGGGCAAACAAGATATTGAGAGAGATTAATGATGTGCCACCATCTTTAGTTTAGTTTATTTCTCCTCAATAGGACTTTAGGGCCACTAAGTGCCGAGTGGTCTGAGCAGCGCTAAGAAAAGAGAGGTTAGAAAGAGGGAGAAAATTACATGAAGGATGCATGAGATCCATTATCTCTCTCCCCCCTGTGTGCATCCCTCACCTCTGCCTCTCGTCTCCCTTCCCTGTGTCTCCTCTCTCCTCATCTTTCCTCTCCTACTGTCCCCCCTGGTGGAAACTCAAATACAGTTTAATTACAGGTGACACTGAGGTGCAACCAGGAGTCAAGTGTGAGCACATGTGGGAAGACAAATTGTATCTATGTGTGTTTGTCTTCAAGTGAGAGCAAATGTGTTATTCATTGTCTGCAGGTTGGGCCTCTCCTCTGTGGAATCAGTAGCCAGGACAAAGATTTATGGATTGGATTTTCTCCTTCTTCCTTTCTCTCTCCAGCCTAACCCCCTCCTATCCTCTCTCTCTCACGGGTGTTGTGTCGCTATTGAGTCCTCATAATTAGGTTGTAACTTTCTGGCTGGATCTGATTGGCTGACAGTTTCCACCCCAATGCTGAGTCCTGTGGGAAATTTTGCCACAACGATGGAGGGCACTGTGGGCTGTCAGTCAGGCTGCTGCTTTTTATTTTTCTCTGAATTATTTTTGCCGAACATTTCATTTATGCATATATCAGTTTTTTCCCCACAGAAATCTATTTAAATTAAAACGTATAAGTTTACCTCTGGCTCCATAGGAGGGTACTTTCTCCCTTTACTCTTTCCCAGACATTTTGTCTTCCCTCCCTCAAGGAGCTGGCACCAAAAGCCTTTCTGAGGGTCAAACCTGAGAGAAAAGAAAGAGAGAGACAACATACAGAATGAGAAAGAACATAAATCTTCAAAATAAATTAAATAAATAAAATGAGTAATAAGTTCAGTATTTGTCTGGATATAAAGTAGTGTTTCTTCTCTGAAGAAATTACAGTTGAAAAAGTGGGGCCATCTTACACACACAGACCAGACATAAATGTCACTACGCATTCAAGACACTCTCTGTCTGTCTCTTACTCTTTTGCTATCGGTGTCTCTCTGACTGCCGCGTTGTCTCATTTCATCTCTCTCCATCGTCCTCCCTCTCCATATCTCTCCTCTCCATTGTGCAGCTTCTCTCTCTCCCTCTCTCTCCCTCTCTCTTATTCTCCCTTTCAATGCAGACACACTATAATCACAAATATATTTTATTGGTTGGTTTATACAGTAATCCACTGTAAATGGATTACTGCATTACTAGTTTTTTATGAGATGGTAAAATAGTATTAGAAATATGCATAGGCTACAGTTTGTTTTGTTTACTCCCTTCTATGCAAACCTAATTTAAAAATGTGATTACTGTACTTATTGGTTTGGGTTCATTGTCTGTAAAGACACCCTAAAGAAGGAAACTGTGCCAATGTGAGCTGGTGTATTTTTATGTACTAGTTCATATTTATTAAAGGCTTTTTGTTTCCAATTGAGTGCCTGGAATTGGATTCTATATGCCACATCCCACCAATGGATGAAAACATTTTTTTGTTTTCATTTGACAAATTACTTATTTTCCCTTCCAAGAACCCCAGTGGGTGCAGGGGACACCAGAAGCACTCTTGTTGTCATTCTTTTTCTGTGATGATGGTGGAAGATTAGCTGACTGTCCAGGTAAAAACCAGGTAAAAACAGTCTTCACAACTTCACTATTGGAAAGGGAAGACATCAGAAAACATGGCTCCCAAAGAAAGATAATATTAATGAGATAAGAGATATAATGTATAATCGACGGGGGATATGAGTATGCGTATGCCTGAGATGGAACTTTTCAGTTCAATTTGAACTGCTCAATTCATTTCTGAATGTTAAAACACATACATGTGAGGGAGTGTATTTTAATAAATGTGATCCCTCTATTACGTTCCTATATTGGCTCTATCAGCATCCCTTGTGAAGCCAAACTCCCTCTCTTATTAGCAGAGTGCAAAGACTATTGATCCTCAGCAGCATGATATGTGACAACCTGTCACAGGCAAGGATATGGTGGGTGATTTCAGAGCAAAGTACCCTAGTAAATACATGTGCTTGTTTTTTTAAAATGTGTATATAGAGTACATGCATGAACACATATGTATATATGTGTGTAGTGTATATGTGCATGTGTATATAGTATGCATTGGGTATGCCTGCACATGTGCTGTTTATTTGCATGCATGTTTATCTGCTGCATATATAGATATATAGATATATGTAGATTTGTTAGTAATTTTCGATGTATGTTTCATTTTATTCACCTTAGTAGTGAATAAAATATAGTAATAATTTGTAATAATAGTACAAATTACAGCTAAATAAGAGGTAAAAATGCATACATTATTGTTAACTGCTATTTGGCAGTTATTGTGTAAGGGCTAATGTGGATGTGACTGAAAGATGCAAATATTGTTCTTTATCTGCATGCATCGGTGGAGGAATAAAAGAGAAAAAGAGTTAAGTGGTTCTCCTTCAGTTTTCCTCTGACAGGACAGGAGGAAAAAAAGAGAGGGGGATTAAATAAATAGGCTGCAGTGTTGAGGATCTGTCAGACTGCTGCCATGTCAAAAGAATGAGAAGGAGAAAAGAAAGATTAGGCTATTGTGTAACTCGGTTTTCACCCAAAACACACACAAACTCACAACCATGCACACACACACACACACACACACACGCACACACACACACACACAGCTTCCTTATTATTCTGTCAAAATGCATCTCTTTACAAATTATTTGTATGCATGTGGGCTTGTGATTCAAGACAGAGGCACTCTTGGTCCCAATCTGTGCTACAAATTCTAGATGTCCCTGTCTGGAGATTTGAGGGCTTGCAGGCAGATTGCATTCTGATGAGTGATGCTTGAGAAATAAACAGTTTACCACTACTCCCAAACTCACATGCAAAATCTTTAATGGAGAATGAGCTGAAACAGAGCATCAAGAGGCCAAAGCTAGTTCTCTTGAGTTGTATTAAGACTCTATATAATTTTGTTGACATGAATATTTTAGGCATCCCTTCCAACATAGTACACATATTAATATCTGGATTTGTTGATGTACAGTATTATATCAGTATTACGATTAAACACATGTTTTTGAGTTGTATTAACAACGGTGACACAGACAGGCAGGCAGAGTAAGTGAGACAGTCAATGCTCTGTTGGGATTTGATACCAGGCCAGTGGCTCAGGGGGCTGAGGCTTCACCACTTGACTGTCTTTTGGCGAGAATAC
Source organism: Lateolabrax maculatus (assembly GCA_031216445.1). Classification (NCBI taxonomy): domain Eukaryota; kingdom Metazoa; phylum Chordata; class Actinopteri; order Acropomatiformes; family Lateolabracidae; genus Lateolabrax; species Lateolabrax maculatus. The sequence continues at coordinate 13,319,310 of CM062204.1, forward strand.
GCATCAAATTGTTATTGCTAGAAGAAATTAATGTGTTTTTATGTAATACAAATATTATTAATGAATTCGACACATATTATACGAGCAATGTAAGAATGTCAGTGTAAATAAGGCTCATTAAGCCATTCTTCAGTAAAAGTAAGAGAGTAAACAAATAACATTCAACCTCTCTTGACACTAATACTCCTTTTTATTAAAATTGTTTAGTGATTTACCATAATACCTAAGAATTTCTGCCATTTTTTCTATACTTAAATGTGACAAATGTAAAGTGAAATGAATGTCTCCACTCCACACTTTCTTTTCTCTTTTTGTCTCAACCTCTTTGTTCATCTTGTATCCATATCCTCTTTGCTCTCTCTGTTGTGACGACACGCTACTTTTATTTCTTTCCTTCAAATATTGACAAAAGCCTAAACCTAAATCTGTGTAAAAGCAGACATGTAGTGGGATCAAAGCAAGTGGCGAACTGACCATGTGGTATTGGATGATTTTTGGTGCCAGGTGATGTCACTGCCTGTTGTACTTGAGAATGACACCACCTGGCACCAAAGACTGGCAAAGAGGAGGTGGCCAGTTTAGAGCCCTGCTGTTCACCAGCAGATGTCAGGCTTCACACAGATTTGGGTTTGGAGTCATGTTACAACTTGAATCTGTACTATCATTTCTATCACAGTGCATGGCAGGTGAAAGGTGCCCTTACCACGGGACGCCAGGGATTGAAGAGACTAAAGACAGAAAGTAGGAGAGACTTACGTAAGGGCCTGGGAGTAGTTGAAATGAGGAGTGACTCCCAGGAACTTCTGGACTTCATCCATCACTGCTGCAGGGTCAGTTCTCAGCTGATGGCCATCTATGATCATCACCTACAGACAGATACATTCATACTGTAAAATTGGGTATTGTGGGTACTATTAACTAACTGGTTTGTGAATTACAACTCATTAAGGTACTGGGTAAAACTAAAAGCATGGGGGAAGCTTCTTTAGAGCAACTTGATGTATTTTAATGACAGCCAGAAAAATTGGAGTTCAGAACTCTGACAAAAGATATAATATATTACATTACTCTTTTTTATTCTTATGGTGTATTGCTATTAAATAATGCAAGAAATGCACTGCAAGTGTTATTAGCTAGTTCCCCTCCAAACACAAAAATAAGGACATTTTAACAATGCAAATATAATAGTTACAGTTAACCTGATCACAGTGAACATCAGTAAACACAGTTAATCTCAAAATAAATAATCTTTCATTCCCTTTCTTCAAAAGTTATGGACAACAAGTCTCATCTTACAAAACTAATGCAATGCTTTAGCATTACACACTGTATGATCTGTGCATGTGTGGTATCACGGTGAAATTGTCTGCATCCATGCATACCTGGTTAGCAGGGTAGTAAGTGAGCCACCTCTCTAGGTGTGTGGAGTAGAGACCGGGGATGAGACAGCGGCTCTGCAGGGAGCGGAGCTCGGCTGGTGCTCCCTGTCTTGCGCTGATGACATCATAGAAGGTGAACTGCAGGGCTGCATGATCCTCATGAGCTCTTTGATGCTGGGAAGGTTAGCGGATGCAACCATGTAAGCTTCAAAATAAATCGCTCGTATTGTACAATTGGTTTCATTCACCCTCTTAAACATCAAGTACTGTAATATATTAACAACTTTGCATGAGAGACTATTTTCATCGTAGACAATGATAACATTTGAGCTGGCACGTTGTTAACATTTATGTGTCATTAAAGAAACAGACTTCAGGATCCTTTGACATCTCCCACGTTGAGACGTATAGATAAAGCAGGCTCATTAACGCCACACTCACGTAGAGAAATCAGACTCCAAACACAACCTTTGTAAAGAACTCAATTTAAATCCATACAGATACAAAGCATGTTAGGTGATGAAGCAGGCAGCTGTAGAGTTAAAAATAATACATGTGCTGTCACTAGCATCTAATATATTCTATATGTTTGTGTACGTACCTGATACCAGCTGTAGGCCCTGTCAGAGGGGTTGATGAGCAGGGTGATGATCTTGGCTTTGGGCAGCAGGGCAGCAGCTCGCCGCGGGGACTCCTCTGAGGGGAAGTAGTTAGCGCTCTTCTCAAACAGGAAGTCCGTGGTAACATTAGAGGGCACGGGGAAAAACTCCATATACCTGAAGCAACGGAAAACACAGAAAATTGAGAAGAAATATAAATGCACAAGCACATACTCATGACGTACGCCTCAAACCACAGCATTACTGCGAACTCAGTCACCCCATGTATACGATGCAAACTTTTTAACACGTTTTTCAAAGTCATATACAAGTTCTAAAGTAACCAAGTTATGGCCTTAATCTGTGCCTAGACAATGATCCTAAAAAATACTTGACGATACAATTTGAACAGTGTTTCATGAAGAATTCTAAGAATTAAGTCTTTTCTGGATGACTTCAGAGACTGCACCAGCTGTGTCTCTGTCAGCTAAGTAACCCATTTATGGGTCAATTTAGGCAGCCATATGTCTGTTGGCTTGTGTTTGCAGGCTTTAAGAGATCATTTTGAAGACGTTGCTGAACTGTTTTGAACTGCTTAATGTATCATTGAGGGGTTGTTTATAATCTTTCATTTCACCTTAGGTTCTGTCTAATACACAGGCAGAGAGAGAGAGAATGAAAGATAGGGGTATGTATGTGTGTGTGTGTGTGTGAGTGTGAGTGTTCTCACCAATCAATTCCTTTGTGGTAGTTATTGGTGTTGAAGAACTGGACCTCCTCATAAGTCTTTGGACTGGGAAAGTTACTGGAGATGGAGGGATGCATGAGTAGGAAGAGATAAAGTGCTGTCGTTCCTGGAAGAAAGGGCATAATTCATAACTGGCTCGTTAATTCAGCTTAGCAGAGAGTAGTCCGTGTGTATGTGCGTGCATCTGTATGTGTGAGAGCCGTCATCCAGTGATCCATACTGGATGATTTTTCCCTCCGCAAGATTTATATCTTGCTGAGAATACACTATGTGTGTGAGTGTGTGTGGGTGTGTGTGTGTGTGTAGATGTGTTTGTGTGTGTGTGTGTGTCTGCAAAGATCACAGGCCTCGCCATCAAATGATTCAAAACCATTTGACACCAATCAGCACCGGGGCTCTGGTCGTGCCCTGTGTCTCACCCTCAGCAGCTCTCTTTTCACCCCGCTCCCCTCATACTTACTCCCACACATCCTGTTACATCCCCCCTCACCCTGTTTCCTATTTGTTTCCTAACATCTATGACACGCGAGGCATACACTGCAGTAAAATGAGATTTTATTGTACTGTAGCCGTCGTTGGGCTGCTAATGTTTCTATGGTGACCCCACCTCCCGTTTAGGAAAATGATCACCTGGTTAATTAGCAGCATTACTGGACCTCCTCACCCCTCACACCAAACACCAGCGATTGGAATTCCTGATATCACACGGAGGCACCACTATGGAACCATGTAGTGTATACACATTTTTTAATAATCTCCTCTTCTTTTTGGCTCTTTGACAGAGACAAAGTAAGAAAAAGAGGGAAAGGGTGGTAGCTCACTACTGTGTCTCTCTGCATCTAAAGTAGATAGTATGTAGGTGGAAGAAAGGAAGTAAGAGCCTCCTCCTTTGTCTCCCTCTGACAGGACCAAATGCGCAAGGGGGATTAAATGAATAAGTTCTGGTGTTGAGGATTTAGACACCTGGGCACACAGAGGGAGTCTCTTTGTTGCATGTTCATGTCTGAGTGTGTGTAGCTTACCTGTTTTCTGTGGTCCTATGACCATGAACTTGGGTAACCTGTCACAGGTTTTCTCTTTAGACCAGATGTCTTTATGTCGTTTGTCATCACATGGGTTCTACAGAGGCACAAAGAAAATAGATAAGAGGTTAAAGTAATAATGTACATATAATACATACAAAAATCTACATGCCCATACGTCTAGTCAATGGAGGATTTACTATATAGAGTGAATGAATGAAGGGTTTGTTAGTGGGGCATGCAACTATTCCCAGCCCGTATAGGCTTACAAAATATGTAAAATGTATAAATCACTGGCAAAAACAATTACTATAATAAATCATAGTAAATAGTTAAATATGCCATCTTTCCAGGTTTTTGAGACAAAGTTAGCATTGTGAAAAATGATATCTCATTAAATTATCATAACTTTTACAGTACACAAGAAAATGGGCTTTAATTTCCACATCACAGGGCTCATACAATTCGTTTTTCTCCTAGATAATTTTGAATCTACAGAATAAGAATATATTATTACACAGAAATGTACAGTAAAATATACAGATGCCCATTCACATGGGCAGATACCTACGAAAACACACCTGCCAGAGCGGGTTCCTTTGTTCAGGAAAAAGCTGAAAGTACTTGTGTGCTAGCTGCAGGGGTGGGAGTGTGTGGAGTTTCATGTTTGTCCACGAGCGAAGAAAGGATGCCAGGTGGACGAATGTGTAAAGACCCAGTCGGTCATTTCCATAGTTGGAAAGGTGGGTCATGAATATACTGATCTAGGGTAGAGAACAGAGACAGAGTAGGGGGGGAGAGAGGAAAAGGGAAATGAATGGAGAGAAAGAAATACATACTTATTGTGTTGTGTAAAATTGTGATAAAGTCAAAATCTCATTTCCCAAGTTCCCATGTTTGTGAAAAACTGAGCCAGCGTAGTAAATCTAATTTCTGTTGTTGTGACTGCAGTGGAAAGCAAACAGATTATTTCTCAGTGTGTGATGGTTTTAAAGTCACTAACATAGCAGCTGTCCACTGGGTATCAATATTTGCAATCACTTTGCAAAGTGACAAAGACACTCACTTTTGTTATATGAGATAATACATTAACTTTCAGTGCAATACAGTTTCAAGTACAAAGAGGAAAACAGATAAACGGATAACAGAAAACGGATGTATTCGCCACTCCTGGAAGATAAACCTGAGGAGGTAGCACAATACTCCTCGTAGCCACTGGGTGATGGGAGAGATGCAGCTACACACGAGAAAGTGTTTCAGTGTGTGTCGGTGTGTGTTCAGGATGGTTAATGTGTGTGAGGGAGAAGGAGAGACTCAGAGGGAATGAAGGAGCGATAGTGTGTTGGTCCAGGCTATCTGTCCACGCCTCAGTGCTTTTATAGGCTGATCAAAGAGACAAGCTAAGATAGCTGCTACAGACAAATGTGCGCGCGCACACACACACACACACACGCGTGCACGCGCATGCTTCTTTTGTGATTGGAGGGAGGCTGGCAACGTGGAGTGTCTGGATGAAACGGTAACATCAGCCATTAAGATATGAATTATTTGGTGGATGTGAGCGTGTGTGTCTCTGTGTGAATGAACGATTGTGTGTCAGTGTATTTGGGAAAATGCCTATGAATGTGAACACACATACAAACAAAGACACACACAAACATACACAGTGAATTTCCTGGTGACAGAGGACTGTCGGTGCTCCTCTTTAACGCTGAAGGTTGCCGTAGATACAAAGCGACACAGTGTCGGGGTTTGATGGATCAGCGTCCGGCCGACCTGGAAAGCTGTTCAGAATACTGATCGCCCCCGAATACTGATGGGAGGGATGTGTGTGTCCGTGTGTGTGAGGGAGACACTGTGGGAGGGAGAAAAAGGAACCCTACGTGTGTGGCTAGTTGTGTGTGTGTCTTTGTGACAAAGAACACAAGAGAGTGGCGCAAGGGTATGCATGTCAGAGTCGTTTTTATATGTGTGTGTGAGTGTCTGCGCGTGTCAGCGTAACTGTTTATGCATTTGTGTGTTTGTGTATGCCAGCGCAGTTGTGTGCATCTGCCACTGCCTTCTTATCTTGTGCTCACTCCGAGCAAACCAGCGGCGCACCTACCAGCCTTGCCTGCTTCATATCAATCTAGTTGACGTTTGAGCAACAGTGTGGAACCCCTGTCAAGGCATCACCAAGCACTCAACCAGGAACAACAGAAACACAAGAGAAAAAAAATGTTTGCTTGCTCCTTCTCTCCAATTAATTGTAACGTCTAAAACCCAAAACCTTCGGAGCATAAGTGGAGAGCTTGAAGCACTACTCTAAGAAATGTGTAAAATTAAATTTGACAGTGTTTCACCAGAAACATCTATTCACATTTGGGATTGAGAGGGAATATTTCCAACGGCATGCTGCAGTAGTTGAGGCGGGGGAAAAAGAGCAGGGTAGGAATATTATAAAATTAAAAAATGTTTTGGACTGATATACAGTGAATGCAAACAAATCTAACCTGAGTAAATAAGATGCTATAAACTATTTTAAAGTCTCTCCACCTCTCCCTTTTTGTGCTTTTTTTGAAAGCAGGCGAGGTGATCAAAAAGTGATTTATGTTCCCTTCAAACCACTCAATACCCTATGATGTCTGATTCAGGCTGTAAGGGGATGTAGTGTACTGTATGTATGTGTGTGTGTGGTGTGTGCATGGGGGGGGGGGGGGAATCAGAGGGGTTATTGAACACGGAAACATTCATTATGGAGCTTAAGCACTGGCTGCCAAATTAAACAAAGGGAGAGAGAGAAAATGATTTGTGTTTATAATTGGAGAACTGCAGAAAATGAGAAAAAGTAAATGGGGTGGGGGGGTGGGGGGGGTAACAAAGGGAAAGACAGAGAGAGTAACCTTGGCAGGTGAGTCTGAATTAAAAAACAAAAAAAACAAAAAAGCAACTTGAAAGAGTGTTAATCTCCAGACACAGTGCAAGCCACAAACTCTTTTGGTGGAAGAACTCACTGTGGCTAAGAATTCAATTAACTGAACCATACAAACCTTTTCCCTGCGTCTAGTGCCACGTCTCATTTCCTGAATATCGGATTGCTTTGAGTCCCCTGTGTGCCTTTTATACAGTATACTGTGCTAATAATTTAACACCACAATTGGGCTCAAATCATACTTGGAACTTCACTGGGAAAGAAGTGTAAAAGTGAGAGAAATAAACCCAACCCCGCAGCCTCCCTCCTTTAATCTTTGTCCCTTGTCTTTTCTTCTCATTGCTCCTACGCAGATTCATTTCATCACTCTTCTCCCATCCTTTTAATGTCTTGCTCTCAGTCTCTCATCTGCTCCAAAAAGTCACTTTACTTTATTTTTTTCTCCTCTCTCCAATCTTATGCTGACCTAGATGCTCTGGTGAAGCATGTCAGTCAAACATGGAGTGATGTTCTTCAAAATCCATGCACACATGAACACATGGGAACACAAACACACACACACACGCCATGTCTCTGAGGATTAAGAGAACCTCCAGTCATGTATTTGGGTTTGTGACATGTTCCAATCCCCTCTAACATGATTGCATTTTTTTAAGAAATTACTTGTTTTACTGGCCTGTGGTTGAGGATGGATTTGTCTGCCTGTCTGTCTGTGTTTGTGTCCTTTTGCCTTTTGCTTAACACTCTCTCACTGCCTGTCCATCTCTGCAGCTCTCTCTCTTCTTCAATGTGTAGCTCTAGCAGCCTGTTTCCCATTACAGACCACTTAGTTCCACATACATTTCTCCCTGATTGAATTGTTATTGCTACTAAAAAGAAGTCTCTCTCTCTCCTTCACCGTCATCATCCTCTCTCCCCTTCTTGCTTTTGCAGTGTCCCTCTCTCTTTCGTTTGAGAGTCGATCACACTGTCTCGGTCTCATCAGTGGATAATTGAAAGCTGAACGTCAATACAGCAAATGATTTCGATTCAATTTATTCTGCCTGCTCCAGTCAACATCTTCTGGCCCTTTCCATTCTGCCGTCTTTCACTGCTTTACTCTCACTTTGTAATTTCTCCTCCTGTTTGGATTGGGGCTTATTGTGTATGTGTGTGAGTGTGAGAGAGAGAGAGAGAGAGAGAGAGAGAGAGAGAGAGAGAGAGAGAGAGAGAGAGAGAGAGAGAGAGAGAGAGAGAGAGAGAGAGAGAGAGAGAGAGAGAGAGAGAGAGAGAGAGAGAGAGAGAGAGAGAGAGAGAGAGAGAGAGAGAGAGAGAGAGAGAAAGCCTGTATGTGTTGATGAGCTGCCAAAGCCTTCAGTAGCAATCAGCAGGACTCCCAAGGAAGGGAAGGAAGGAGTGGAAATGAGACAAAAAGAAGTGTGGAATGATTCACATGTGTGAGAAAAGTCAACATGAACAGGTTGAAAATTAGAGAAAGACAAAGAAAGAAATAGATTTGAGAGAGATAAAAGGCCACCAGAGTCCTGGGCAGGAGAGGAAAGGTAAGGGATGTGAGGGAGAGTACTGGGTAAAACAGAGGGAGGGAGGGATGGAGGGAAGGAGAGAGAGAGAGAGAGGGAGAGATTGTGCTGATATTTGGTGTTTGGCTAATAAGCTTAGTGGCAGAGCTAAGCGCTAAATGTCAGCCCTGATATATGTCTACAGCTCTGCTTATGTCAGCTAGACACACATTTATGCATACATACACATGCACACATACACAGATACTCGGCTGCTGACACACAAACATGTATTTGTGTGTGTGTGTGTGTGTGTGCGTGTGCGTGCACGCCTGTATGTGCATCACTTCCTCTCTGTATGTGTCTGGATTCTCAAGTGACACAAGATGCCGTGACCTGAAAATTAAATCTCAATCTGTCTGCCACCTTCTCACCCGGCTCTCCCTGTCTCTCCCCTCTCGATCTCCTCTTCAAGCCACCTCCCCTTGTCCCCGCTCGCCATCTCTCTGGCCATTTATTTGGGAATGACTTGTGCCCTATTGGCTGTTTGCAGAGTCTAGGTCGTCAAATCGATTGTTGAGCTTATGTGAGATGGGGAGCTCAATGATCGCTGATGCAGCCTGGAATTATACAAAAGTATCCAAACGCACATGGGCACATGCACATGCACACACACATCCAATATGTTGGTTGTGTCAGTGGGGAACTGCCACCACAGGCCAAATGTGATTTAAAGTCATTGAATGGGAAGTGACAATGTTACCAATGTGCAGATCATCAAACAATAGGAAACCCCTGGGGGCTAAAGCAGTGAGCTAGAGAACACTATTGATTGTACGCACAAAGTGCACACACTAATGAAAGCTTTTGCGTCTGCAAATGGAAACATAGCAGGGAGACGCGAAAATAAATCATCAGTCTGTATGTATGTTTGAGTGTGAGTGTGTGTGTGTGTGCGCGTGTGTGTGTTTGGACATACGTCATGGAAGATAGCTCTCATTTAGCGCTTAAAATGCTCTTATGTTTAATAGGTCTCTTCATTAAGAAATACAGCAAGAGGAGAGTTTCATCTCATATTACACTGTTACACTGATGAAGAAAGGAAGGCAGCGAGAGAGAAGGACAAAAGATAAAAAATGTAATTAGCCTCTGTGTTTCTGGCTTTCAAGAAGAAATTCAAACCCTTATGTAATTTATATGTGTGGGGGTGTGTGTGTGTGTGTGTGAGAGAGAGAGAGACAGAGAGGGACAGTGAGTGTGCAGAGGCATCCCGCTTGGTTTGTGAGCTCATGTTGAGATGTCATCACTGGTGACAAAAACTCTGTTAGGTCCTTTGAGTAGCTATCAACAGACACAGCTACACAAATATAACACACACACACACACACACACACACACACACACACACAGAAATTCTATAGGAATATTTCTGGCACTAATCACCACCTCAGTAAACACACAACTCAGTCACAACAAAAATATAGTCGTGATGAAAATGTGATAAGCTGAAAATTGCATGACATGTTTTGATGGAGGAGAATATTTGAGGTGCATTATAATGAACACTTCGTTATACATATAATTATTATTATATTATATATAATACATATTTTATATGATTATTCAATATAATATTATTATATTAAAAAATGCTTTTACACAGCCAATTTGCGTCACTATCATAATTATAATGAGCAACACAAAACTTTACATTATAATAGCTGCAGTTGAAACCACAACCTGTCAGGTTATTGTTATCAGTACCAGGACCATCATTACTACCATTGCCATTAGTACATCATCAGCCCTGCATTCCTGTGTCTGCTGGGGAATTAAGTGAGAAAGGAGTTACCCATAATTACTGTGACATGTTAAGCTTCCTTAATAAATTAATGGAAGTCCTACCAGTTGGATCAGCAAGCCAAGTTTTAAATTTTCTGATTTCATGTGCATGTTTTTTTATTTGATTGTTATTTATATTTATTGTATCTGGCTGAATTTATACATCACCCAACTGAACTGAAAAATATCAGAATTTTGTTTTGTGGGACATGAAGCAGAAGCAATAAATAAGCTTTGGCTCCCTCATTACATTTGCACTTAGAGCAGGATGGAGAATCTGAGTGTTTAGTACATGGAGCCTTTTGGCAACTCTCTATTGGATCACTTGGTACTTTGATTTTATCGAGCAGGAGTGTTTACTCTCGAGGCACTCAGTCCAGCCATCATCTTAGAAGCTCCTCTTGGGGTCCTTTCCAGGAGATTTAGGCACCAAAAGGCAGCCTGCAATCACTGTGAGATTATTTGTATGGGAAAAGTTTTAAAGGGGGAGGTGGATTAATGTACATTTCTTAAGCACAAGTCTGTGATTTTAATTCCGTTCAAAACGGCCATGCCAGTCATTTTTACGGGCTCCATATTTCCGTGTCTGTAAAGATTCTGGCATTTTTTTGCAAAGCATTCGAGGAAGTATTTTCTTCTGTTCTGTTATTTTCAACCCAAAGCTAATATATAATACTACTGATCTTTCTCAACAGTACCTATGTTTGTTCAGCCACGTTGGTTTATGCTGCTCCTGCTACAGTAACTACTATAGAGTTTTGCATTCAATGGAGTATGTTCAAAATCACTATGAAAAGGACTTTTACGGGCACAGGTGACTTTTCATCTGCTACACTTTCCCCACTGACTCCATGTGTTAGCACAATTTGTCTCACTTACTGTAACAATACATGACAAGCCATTGAGCCCCCCAAATCACTCCATGCCTTAACTAGAAAAAGGCAAATTATGCTCCTTCTAGTTTTTACTGCTTGCCAAGCACCTAGTTTTATGTCTATTATTAAAAAGACCATTGTCCCTACTAGGGGAAATGTAAAACACCTCATGTTTACCCATTTACTTTTTTTCCCCAGGAATGTAGTATCTGATAAAGAGTTGAGAACAGGCAAATTAAGGAAATTAAATTAAAATTAAGTTTTTTTTTAAGATAGTTTGAACTGATCAACTGTCAAGTGAGAGTAGAAAAACACAGTACGGTATTTCTTTGCAAATGACATGCATCATTTTAAAGCAGTGAAAACATTGTGCTCAAAGGCAGAAGCAAAGACGCACAGACATGCAGAGACACAGAAGACAGAATGAAAGAAAAAACTGAGAATGAAGCAAAGAAAGAAATTAAAGAAACCAAAGAAAGATGTCAGGAAATAAAAACAAAAGAAAAAAATAAGAAAGAAAAAAGAATAACAAAAAGAACGACAGACAGAGACAAAGTGGTGCCCAACGAGAAGAAAGGGCTAGATTGGTTTGTTGTGCGAAGCTGCACTTGACTCTATGATGTTCGCTGAGCTCTGACAGCTCCTCTAGTTCAGCGCTCCTCTACCTGACACTTCAATACAGCCTACTGCTGGTCTACGAGCATCCTTGTGTGTGTTTGTGCATGTGCAAGTGTGCGGTTCGAGTCAGAGAGACATTGTTTGGGGATCATTATTGGGAATTTCTATGTCTACCTTTAACTGTGTGGGTGCATGCCTTTGTGAGCGCGTGCGTGTGGATGAGCATCTTAACTGCCACCAAAACCTAATTCTGTTCCTTAATTCAAAGCAGAAACGAGTTGAGCTGACATACACAGCAGGGGTAAGCGAGAGGGGGAGGAGGATGTGCGTGTGTGTGTGTGTGTGTGTGCGTGTGTGTGTGTGTGTGTGAGAGACAGCAACCCCCCTGTGGTGAGACCTAATTTAAAGTGGGGAGATGAACACAGCTCCACAGTGAGAAGCAGCCCCTGACAGGAAAAGAGACAGACACACACGTGCATGCACACAAAGCAAAACTGAAAAAAAGGAATGAACCAGACTGAGAGGAAGTTACCTTTACAGAGAGAGCGGGAAACCCAGTTGGTGCCTCTTTAAGGTGCAAAAATCAAAATAGAAAGTAACAGTCTTCCCTGTTTCTCACTCTGTATATCCGTTGGCATGTAAAAGTGTGTGTGTTTGATTGCGTGTGTGTGGTTTGTCTGACTCACTGGGTTGAGCAGCACAGTGAGGAACAGCTCTCCCCCACGGATGCTTTTGTCCAGTTCTTTAGGTCCACCAGGGTATTCCTTATAGTAGATGGTGTGAGTAAACAAGCCACACGTCTGACGAGGCAGCACCTACACACACGCACACACACGTAAAAAGAGGAGTTGTTAATATCTTTCATATCTGCAGTTAACACAGGAAGGTCAAGAAATTATAAGAAAATTATAAACTGTTGTTTTCAACGACCCATCAAAGAGTGCTCCACTGATTCGGCATTTCACTCACAAAAGAAGGATAAAAATCGATTGCAGCAGAACCGGAGATTATTGTGTTTTTTATTCAACGCATCTACCTTCCATGTCAAAATCTGGTGTCTACAATATCCACAATGCAACTCAACCACTGACAGTTCAGCGTGTAGTGGCTAATTTAGCCTTGAGCCACTAGCCTCAAGCAAAGATGAGGAGCGGGCTACAGAGGTCTGGTCAGCTCACGTCTTTCTAACGCCACACCCGCAGATTTTTTTTTCCATTTTCAAATTTGTAGTTTTCAAATGACACCACTTGAAGAGTACAAGGCTACATTTATCAGATTTCGCACAGAGCCACAAAACACTTTATAGAACTTTTGTAGTACGCAGTAGTTCCCCCCAAGACCTGCAAACAGACTGTAAAAATGTAAGTGGCATATGAAACCACTGTGACACAATAATTTGAGATTAAAAAATAAACTAAAACAGCCAGTCCTGTGTAATGTTTTTGAAAGTGCTGATCCCTCACCTATTTCGAGGCCAAAGTACAAACAAACCAGGTACAGAGATGCCTTAAAATAACCCAAATAATTCAGTTAGCAGCATAAAAGATGACAGATGTACGGATGAAATGTACAGTTATAGAGTCAAGCTTGTCCACACGGCAGTTTCTAAATATGAGAAGCAGACAGCAGGGCAGGTCAGAGAAATTCTGATGAGTTGTGTCATCTAGCATATGGTAATGTTACCTATCGCAGTGGATAAGCACAGGTGCCAATTCTACAGATGGTTCAAGTCAGAGTTTTGCGAGTGTAATATACCTTTTTCACAGCTGGCATTTTGACTTCTCATGGGATAAAAAGCACAGGTGTAATTAATAACATAAATGACGGCTCTGTTCTACTTAGGTGTTTGAGCTCCAGGACTCTGGTATTGTGCATGCAGGCTCTCTGACAGAGCTATCATTAAATGTTATTAGTTCCACCTGTGCCTTTCCTGTAATGAGAAGTCAACAGGTCTGCTATGAAAAAGGCCTATAAGTCAAATTAGGGTTGTCAAAGGACACATCATTTACTGCTGTGCTAGAGCCGAGAGTCCTGAAGAGATGGCCAGCTGAGAGTACTTCACTACAGCAGTGGAGACCTTATTTTCATGCAGGTGCATGGCGCAATGCATTGATTTGCACTGGTGAAGTTAAATCTTCCTGGGGCACTGTTCATTTTTTTTCCCCTCACCTACACCTGTTTGGTATTTTGGTGACTCGCTGTTTACTGAAGCGGGAGGAGATGATAATGGATTATTTTTAATCCCGCCTCAAGGCAGGTGCACCGTGCACCCTTGGCCACGAAAATACCAAAAGTACACCGCCACGCCCTGGCTAAATTACATACTCTGTGCCCTGATTGATGTAAAGTAGAGTCAATTTTATTGTCCCCGAGGGGAAATTTGTCCTTGGCACAGTGCAATGGTACGTTGTTTCACATAAAAAACGTCACAAAAACATGAGAAGCATTTGACACAATGTTAGACAGTTGCTTCACATAAAAACAGCTTAGAAACATAAAAAAAAAACATTTGACTAAACATCTGACATTAACAACACGACAAATTAAAGAGAAACTGTAAGGAATTAAGGTGCAAAAAGTGCTTGTGTATCTATTGCATATTGCTCTATTACACTAAGATTTAGCATTAAAGTTCAGCAGCTTGATGGAGGCTGGAACAAACAATAGCTTCAAGCGGTTTAATTTGCACTTTGGCACACGGAATTTTCTTCCTGAGGTTTGTGTTCGGAGAAGAAGGGGATGTTGAGAATCCGCAATGGTTTTTGTTGCTTGTTTCAAGACTGCCTGTTCATACAGGCTCTGTATGGGCTCATATTCTTTCTTCCCTATTACCTTCACAGTCTGCTTTTCAGTTGCACTGTTCAGTTGCCAAACCATGCTGTAATTCCATATCTAATGATGCTCTCTAGGATTGCCCGGCCATGATCTGGCTGCTCGCTCCATACAACCACAATCGCCTTAGAAAGTAAAGTCTATGCTGCTGTCTGTCACACAGGTTATTATTGTGTGTTTTCCAGCAAAAAAGGTTGTCTATATTGACACCTTAGTATTTATTCGAGGACACCTGAATGAATTTCTGTTTTTTTGATGGCTCACGGTCAGTCACATGTCTCCGGTCTGCGACCATCACCTTTGTTTTCATGATATTTAGAATAAGATGATTGGTGTCACTCCAAAAAAACAAATCACTATTACTAGTACTTTTGGTTGTATACTGTAACTGTAATACTACCATTTGTCAAACATTTGTCAAAAAGTATTTTGGCTGATAAATGTATATATGCTGTAAAAAAACAGTGATGAGCATAACGACTAACAGAGTGCTAGATTAGTTAATTGATGAATTAAATGCCCTTTCATTATGTCATTAAATGAAGTGAAGAAAAGAGAAGAGAGGAGAAGAGAAGAAGGTCTTTATTGTGAATTCCTTGTGGAGCACTTCTCTGTGTGAAATAGAGAGTAAAGGCTGGAAGCGCAGATATTGGTTTATCTATAAAACACTGCAGACTCGTTCACACTCACACACGCCAGAGAGACAGACAGAGAGAGAGACAGAGAGAGAGAGAAGGCCACCAGAGCCACAGACACTCAGCACTATTTCACCAAACCAATTATCCACAGAGCTATAGCTCAAACTGATATAGTACATTTTAAAAAGAAATACACACACACACAACTATGCATGTTTGCGTGAGTGCACACACACACACATACACACACACACACATACACACACTCCCATATCTCAGTCTGATTTGTTCTGATACTGTGGGTCCAGTGGGTGGCTCTCAATCTGCTGACAGAGACACCCAAACACCAATTTTACAGCCTTAAGACAACTTCCTGTCCTCTTCAGAGCAAACAAAGATGGAGCGAGAGGCAAAGGGGAAAGAGATTAATAGACAGAAATTGCAAGAAAAATTGGAAGTGAAAAAATGTGAAAGGTAAAGAAAATGGGAGGGTTTTGATTGGTGTCCCAGGGTAACTTTACGAGAGTTCAGGACGCTAGATGAATTATTAGAATCTAAAAGCTCACCAGCCGCTTTATAGTGAGATGATTTCAAATTCAAATTCTGAGGTGCACATACAGTACACACACACACACAAACACACACACACAAACCACCACACAAACTGCCTCTCAGAAAAATGTTCCGCCTCTGTGAGCTAAGTTTTGAGTTTGTTCTTGGTCCTGTTCTTTTTTGTAGCCTCACTTTGCCATTTAGTCAGTGCAGCATGTAATGTCTTGGAGCCAGACAAAGACCTTTTAACTATTTTCCAACACTGCTTTCAGATTGTTCCTCTGTCCTAATAAATTTAACAATGTCTACTAATACATATTTATACAGTTTTGTAAATGGAATTTGACACAAAAAATCATCACCTCAAGGTCCATTGAGTCGCTGATGTGTAGCTTTCAATCATATCAAATGATCTTCATCAGCAGATGGAGTTTGCTTAGTTGTTTGTGAATTGTAGATGTTAAAATTACTGTTTTTTCTGAGACTTTTCGGTTACATTGGCTTAAAAGTTGAATTTCAAAGTTCATTCTCAAAACAACCTCATGTCAAAGTCCATTTAGTGGCTGTTCTGGAGCTTTTGATCATATCACATTATCTCCATCTGCTGTTGAGCAGGATGAACAAGAAGTCCTCAGAGCGCTTAGAACAAATGGAAATTTGGACGCAAAAAACTCCATGACAACTGAGCAAACTCCAGTTGCTGATGAAGTGCTTCCCAGAGGTACGTTCATCACAACATTTCCTGACAAAGCTGAAAGAACAGGAAAGCTGGCCGTGATCATCAGCTTTCAACAATGAATCTGATTTGCATGTGTCCTTGCTGCCCTACCAATGTAATTTTGTTGACTTGTTGTTCAGTGAACAGCTACAGTACATCCATTCTTGGGGTTGATTGTAAGCTTGAGAGTCATTTTTGCTAGGATTTAATTTATTTATTTATTTTTAGCCTCTATTTCCTCTTCAGCTTTTCTTCTAAAAATCTTTTCTTCTTGTATAAAACAAAAGTGAGATTTTTCTTTTTTTTCTGACAGTATGGTCTTTGTTGTTTCTCTGGTTGTCTGTCTTCCTTTGTGATGTATCGTGTTGTAAAGTGTTGCATTTTTGTTTTTGTTTAGTGCCTTGTTATTTAATTCAGTGATTCACAGATGCTTCTCAATACCTTACTATAGATAATGTATAATAACATATTATAGCCTGTCAAACTGTCAGCTTGTTATTGTATTGAAAGGAAGTAGGATTAAGTGGCTATGCTTTATGACGCTATGACAAGATGTCAAGGAATAAAAGCAGACTTCTAGGACTGATTAGGAAATTGACATAGCTGTCTGTTCAAATGGTTTGCACAAGACCCAAATACAGCAGAACAACATGGATTGGTAATTTCAGTGTCAGATGTGATTGGTTCTTTTGTCAATAAGGGAGCAGTTGTGCACACTGACAAAGAGCCTGAGTGACAAGTGAATACAGAGGAGGAGGAGGAGGAGGAGGAGGAGAGACAGAGGGGAGGGATGAAGACAACTTGCTTAGGTGGAATGGGTGACGACAGTTTTATTCTATTGCTGTCTCAAACAGTGACTGATGAATTATTTATTGTAGCATGAATGTGTAAAAAAGCCCTCATTACTAGATTCTTATTCTATGATACACAAGCAGCACATATACAAATATACAAATACACACAGAAAAGTTCCCCCCTTTAGCCGCAATGAGAAGCCATAAAATATTGAATCAACATGGAGCTGAGCATGCTGTGGTGAGTCGAGGTCAAAGAATTCATACTATTCGTACATCACACACACACACACACACATACGTGTGTGCACACGCAGAGGTTACACACCATGCACAGCATCATTGATTTTCTGTTTAAGACCGCAAGAAACAATCAGCACACAATTTACTTTTCAGTAAATTATTATTACTTATTTGTAGAAAGAGATAGTAGAAGAAAGACACAGTAGAAAAAAAACTGCCTTTCAAAATAAGATAAGAGAACAGATCAGCGCAGCAACATATCCAAACAGACTCTTGTGACTAAATGATTCTGCATTTAAGCTTGCTGTGATTTAGTTACTCTAAGAATTTATAATTCACTGTTTTAATTTCAGTCAGATTAATTAAGCAAATAATTTTTCTTCCTAGCGGGCAAGGACACTACATAACGTGGTTTGAGTGTTAGGTTTGATTCCTCTTTTTTTGATGACCTCTACATGATCAATGCTGTTGTGTTAAGAAAAGCACATGACAACATAGCCTATGTTTATCTGACTAACCTGACTCACCTCGTTTTGTCAGACAACACACGTCTAGGCTTTGTCTGCCAGGCCAACATATTATAAAAAATGTGTCGACAGCACACACTGAACCAACACTGACTTGTATCTAGGGATTCCCAAAACCGCCTTCTGTGGAAACACGAGCTAAATTATTACGACATGTTGCAGTCTTTTTGGCTATGAGTTGAACAAAAAACAGTGTTTGTTCAATATTGAATATCCAGTCGGTAGTTTTGAAGGTGCTAATCATTTTTCATGTATGTGCAGAGACATGTCAATTGATCAAATTGCATTTGTGGATGTGCATGTGGGTGAGCACATTTGGGTGCGCTGGGGGCCATGCCGACGCACCCCGAGGCTTTTCACAGATATGTGACTCACAATGCTGTCTCCTCACCATAATGTTGTTGTGGATGAAGCCCTTGCGGTAGCGCGCAGGTTTGAGGTGGGGGTACTCTTCAGTGCTGGTGACCTGGATGTTCCACACACGTCTCCACGCCTTGTACAGCTGCAGGTGAACGGGGTAGACACCTGAGTGGTGAGGGGCCACGGCGTAGCCCATGTCCACTGGGATGTTGTGCTCCTGGAGGTGGAGGACATACATACATACAAAGAGACAGACACGTTAGGGTTATATACACAGACACAGAAGCTATAGCGCCTTTACCACTCTGGCAAAGGACATGATAGCACATAAACACGCAGAGCAGCCTGACTCTGTAGAAGAAGCACGTGGTTTGTGCTGTATTTGTTACGATGCTGACCTTCGGGTTGGAAATTAAAAATATATATATATTTTGTGTGAGCATGTTTATGTGTGGGAGTGTGAGGGTGGATGTTTGCCGGGTGCATCTTGCAGACTGATGGTGTTGTCCTTCGCGCTGACACACACCTACACACACTGTCAAAGCTAAGCATCAGCGGTCAGGGGATGAGGGAGTGGAGTATGTGTGTGTGTGTGTGTACAACAGAGGTTAGGGATCACACTTTATGATCACGTTCACCTTCAACAACATGAACCAGCCCCCCTCACTGTCTTGTATGTGTTACACGACCCTCCAATGCAGTCATACAAATCCTCTCCACTCACTCACCCACGTACTAACAAAGCACAGTGAAAAAAAAAGCAGAGCAGACCAACAAAATCACCTTGCGGACTTCAGATTAAACAGGAGACATTAAACAGGGCTCAGGTGTGACCATCAAAATAAGTGCATCACTCCCCAACAGGGATGTTACATTTTGTTTGTTTGGTTTTAGAAAATGAGTACATGACGGTGAATTTTGTAAACACATTCTTACTGCTTATGCTATAACTATTTTCCTTCTGTGTTGTGGACCCAATCCTGCCTCTTAAAAACATGTTCATATGCAACAAATTTGCATTAGCAAATATGTTCTGCAGGAAGTGTAAATCTACCTTGATTATGTTTGTTGAACAACACGAAAAGGACATATTTATATGTACACATCTGCAAAACGTTCACTGCCAATATCTTTCATGTGCTCTCCCTACAGTGTTGGCTTGTTTATAACTAAGAAACATTTTAAACCTAAACCTAACAACATCCAAGACACGGGATATGAAACCTGGATTCAAGTGAACATAATCCAGGCAGCAATTATGTTTCCTATAAAACATATAGTGTCGGTAACATAAAGCATATTCTTTTTCTGACACTGAGTAAAGTCAATTAGAGCAGTTGCAGCGCTTTGGCAGGCGAACATCATGTATGTAACTTGCTATTGCAAAGAAAGACCAATTACAAACGGCAACAGACGTCCTTGACGAAAATGCGATCATGGGAAGAAAGCATGATTAAAAGGACACACAAGAAGAGCGCCACACCAAAATAGACAGCTGCAAGAATGTGTGTGCGTGCGTGCGTGTGCATGCATATCACCAGAGCAAACTCCTTGTTGAGGACCATCTGCTCCAGCAGTGAGGACTCGTTGTGGAAGAGGTGAGGCTGCATGTGGCTCCACATGTGGGGGAACCACCAGAACTCATCCACATACTTCAATAGTAAATCGTCTCCTTCATCCTCCTCAACCGTGCCTGCACACACAAACAAACACACACACACACACACACACATACAAGGACAAAAGGACAAGAAATAACATATAAATGCACACTTCATGCAGATGCAGAGCACATTCAAAATTGTTACTATATTCATCTTCGCGCTGGTATAAGGTTATATCACCAAGCAACTGGGTTGTTTTAAGGTCATGTTGCTAAATAAGGTGGCGGTCTGATACCATGGTGATAAAAAGTGATGCCATTGCAGTAACAGGTGCTATGGTAATGTATTCTATTCTGTATCAGATTTCTTCTAATTCTAATTATGTTCAGTCTCCCTTCTATTTTTCTTCTCCAGTATATCCTACTCTGTTGTTCTCTTGCTGCAGATTGAGACACTTTAACTAGAAAATCAATAAAGTCTGTCCTTGGAACCACAACAGAACGTAGAAAGCACCGCAGTACGTCACTGCCCCACAAATATGCTTGTATAAATATTACTCCGTAACTCAAATCTAGAGATAAAAAGATTTTTGTTCATGATTTATCACATATACACACTCCTAGCTATACCAACCGTGTGGGGTTCATTACTCTTGCTAAGACCACTGTGCTGCTGCAAATTCATCTTTTCTTTAGTAAAGGATTTTTGAGGGGATTTTTGATTTTGGTAGTTTGTTTAGTGATGTTAAGTATAATAGTCTTTATGTAGTTTATTAAATATATTTTATATTTGGGATTTACAGCAATGCACAGAACTTCCATTAAAAAAATGTGTTTCATCCTTACACTTAATCATAAGACGAAATAACAGTTGAGGATGTTCAGCACCACAAGGTCTGAGCATGACCTTTGAAAAAATCATGTTTCAGTGTTAAAAGTGAAAGTGAAAGAAAAAAAAATCAGTTTCTAACATAAAACCACCATATACAGCATAACTCATTTGAATGAAGTAATGTATGAATCATTGAAACAAAATGTTAGTCTAAATTATCAAAAAAAAAAAAAAAAAATGTTTTCAAAGTAAAGTTTTAAAGATTTAGTTATATTTATAGTCACTGTGTAGGTTTGCCATGGTTTGGTATGTTAGGATGGAGAGCATATAATAAAAAATAATGAACAGAACGCACCTGTGTGGTAGAACTTCCCAGAGAACCCCAGGTTGAAGGTAAAGTTGGAGATCTGAGAACGCAGTTGTTTCTGAGTATCAAGGAGAGCCTATAGATAGATAGATAGATAGATAGATAGATAGATAGATAGATAGATAGATAAAAAAAGAACATTAGTGAAAAAATCACATTCAACCCATTCAACTACTCAGACAGAGAACAGTAGTGTATCAGGTTCATCTCTCCGCAGCCTGCACTTGCAAAAACACCTGATATTTCAGTGAACTCTGGTTCCTCAGAGAACTGTCAGGATGGACTCATTAGTGATTATTTCACGGCTTGACAATGGCAGTCATCAACAGGCTGTTATGGCGTGTTTCATTATTTTGTCTGTTGTTTTTCTGTTTTCTATGCATTCCAGTGGCTGTTCCTGTCCTTATAGTTACCTCAGTCTCTGGTTTCAACACTTGAATCAGGATTTTCTCCACTTATTTAATGACTTCATTAGTTTACTGGCCTTTAAACAAAGACTCTGTAATGAGTGTTAACTAAAGAGAGTTGCACTCGCGCACACAGTCACACACACCGACAGTAATGCGAGTTAATGAAGGTCAGTGCATTAGTAGCCTCTGGAGGGTGGACTAATAACCCCTGCACACACTCCTCCCTTCTCGTCATTCTCTCCATCCATCCCTAACATTACCAAGTGAAACCCTGCACCCCCCCCTTTCTTTCTCTCTCTCCCTCCTCTGTTGTTGCCTCCTTTCTTTCTGATTCTCCCTCTATTCTTCCATCTTCCCGCTTCTGAAAACCTGCAGTCGCCTCCCTGCCCCCCTTCCCCATTTGTCTAACCCCCCCCCCCGAACCTCCATCTCTCCCTCGCTTGCGCCGTGAAAATGTCACACTCTCAAGAGATGGGCCTGTTCTAATTTGAAAGGAAGGCTGAAGCAGCATGCAGGAAAGATCGCTCTCTCACCCTTTCTATAACCCTCTCCTCTTGCTCTTTCTCTTGCACTCTCCCCATCTTCTTGCTATCATTGCACTTCTCGCCGTTTGCTCCCACACAACTATTTTGTTTATTTATGAAACTCTTATAATTATCTGTATATTTCAGTCTGCAGGCTCTTTCTGCTGGGCTACATGCCACATCTCTATTACCAATTTTTGTCGTGCTGTTTTTAATCGATCCCCAGGAACTCTGCCTGATTTACGATACCCGATCAGCTGAAGTCAGAGCAAGAAATCAGTTCAAGGCACTCTCTCTCTCCCTCTTCTCCCTCTATCCTCCTGTGTGTGTGTCCCAAACGAACAAATATACAGACACATGTACAGAGTGTCTTCATTAGCTCTAATCTAATGGTGTTGAAGATGGCTGCATGCTGACAGATGTGCACAGCTCCCTAATCCGATCCCCTGTCTCCTCTGTTATGACATCCTCTACATCTTATACACGCACACACACATACGTTTGCCTATCCACACACAGGCAAACTTGTGGATACAAAGACTTAAGAATTAAATTAAGTTTGTAGCTGAGTGCTTTGCATTGTTACTCAATATACACTCCCCGATGCACTTGGTTGAAATGCATTATTAACGTGTGTGTTGGTATCAGTGAGTCAGCTTAGGTGTGTGTCCAAGTGTGCTGTATATTAGTTTAAACACCTCATTTGTATTCTGCTACCTAACATCCATAGCAGAAAACAGAAGAGCCATGCAAGGTATTTTTGTAATGTGTCAGTGACTCAGCCACAAATGACCATACAGGTGCTTGTTTGAAACACCCCATTGAAAACGTTCACTGCAATAGTAAAAGGGCTACTTTTACTATTACACTGAAGATTTTTTTTCTTGGGAAAACTTGCTTTCATTGTGCAGTAATGCCAGAGCAGAGACGCATTTGTTGGTGCTACTTTTATGGATGCTTATGTCATCCAAGAACTGATGTTGACTCTTAACAAGTATTGCGCTGACAAATTCAGAACATCAAAAAGCAAACATTAAAAAGGGTAATGTGAATTTGGCCATTCCTCAGTTGTTGTGCGGCAGCCAAATCTTACAGTGAACACACTAACAAGGAGAGTTGTCAAAACACTCCCTGTTTGCAACTGCAGCACTGATTATGAAACTTTCACAGGCAACAAATTTCTCACTTAGATGTTTTAGCTTTCTCAAGCAGATTTCGAGTGCCTGAAAAGTGGTTTTCCAATCATTCAAAAGATCTATTATGCCGGGCTACTATGTAGGCTACATTTAATAGATACAGTTTACAGTTTCAATTTCAGTTTGAGGGACAAGTAATGTATAATGCTAGGAGAGACCATAAAGAGGAAACTACTGACAAGAACCCTATTGCAAAATTTTTAAATAATGTTTTTCTTGTTTCTTTAATAACTTTTACCTTATTTTTTACAAACTCTGCTTGATATTCGTATAATGTTGCTCTTGGGATTCAGAAGTGAATTTTATTTTATATTATTTTGTCTTATTATTAAGTTTCAAAATATTCTATACTTGTAAAGCTTGCTCATTCAATTCACAGTTTTGGATGACTTTATCAAACTTTATCCATGGTTTCTTTATCATTTTGTATCTTAATGTATACAGGCTGTAGTAACACACTTTTTGCATTACTCACAACGGTGAGTTTATGTGCACATTTTTTCTTTTGTATCCTCCTATTGTACTACAATATGCTC
The DNA here is from genome assembly GCA_031216445.1 of Lateolabrax maculatus. NCBI lineage: Eukaryota > Metazoa > Chordata > Actinopteri > Acropomatiformes > Lateolabracidae > Lateolabrax > Lateolabrax maculatus. The sequence goes on from CM062204.1 coordinate 13,342,935, forward strand.
AAACAGAACTAGTCCTAACAACATGTTGTCCAACCAAGTCAAAAATGAAAAGTGTTTATACCTGATCAGCCACGCACAAAGGTGGGGTGAAAAGTCAGCTGTCATAAAGAGGGGGGAAATGTGATATTGTTTAAATATGGGGGTAACGGCACAAATCTTTAGGCAGTCTCTCCTGGCGTTCATAGTGTTGCACTCAGTTGTTCACATGAAAAATGACAAAAAAAGTTGTGCAAAGAATGAAAAAAGAGAGCTAGAGAGATACATCTAAATCAGATTTTCTCTTTTGTAAAGTTACAGAAATGGTCCCACACAGCAAGAATAAAGAGCTATGAGAGGACTACTGTTGATCTTCACTGGGATGCAGAACAGTGGGAACAAACATTGCCCAGCGAAAAAAGCGGTGCACTACTTGGATAAAAAACATTCGCACTCTGTGCATATGACAAAAACCTCTGGCTCTGATGGACAACACAGTCCCCTCCTGCTGTTTTTCTGAGGGTGACGGCAGCAGATCCATGAGAATGGAGGGCTTGAAGCAAAATGGAGCCAATCTGTCCACTGGATGCTGAGCTCAAAGCTGAAGATGGTTTTAAAATGAGCCATAAGAGATACTATATAAGAAAGAAGGGGGGATTTGGATTAGAAGAGGTGTAGCATGTGAGAGATCTTGACAATCCTAGTGATGAAGGTAAGCACACACTGTGATTAGTGGTTAGCGATAGCCCTCATTTCTGTGCCCAATCACACAGCTGCCTAACACTGCTGGTGTCAGAAGCAATGCCAGTTTGTTTCTGTGTATGTGAGAGCGACAGTGGGTGTTTATGTTTGTGTGTTCTTGCATGTGTGTGTGGTAAGCACTGGAAGAGGTGCCAGCTAGATCTTGGGGTTCAAACAGATGGGAGACAGGCATCTGGACAGCTGGCATTCACTGCCTTTCACAAACCCTTTACACCAACCACCTCACCCCCATATCCCCATTCTGTCATTCTCGCCTTTGCACTATTTATTCTCCATCCCTTTTACAGCCCTAAGCCTGGCTCGGAGATCTAAAATAACAAAAGTAATTATAAAACAACTTATTTGCTAGTAGGTTTTTATGAGCAAACAGATTTGAAGGCGGGTTGAGAGGAACAAGAACATTTGACACATTTACGTGGTTTAATTCTTTTGCAAAAGCGGGTCAAAGTTCTTGATTCATCTACATGAGTGCATGTGTTTGTGTCTATGTGTGTAAATCTGTGCGTGTAATGTTAACATTAGACCAGCAAATTTAACTGGGTCAGGCATCTCTTTTTGATGAGCGGGAAGAGCACTTTACCAGTTAATGCCAGTCGTCCTTTTGCTTACTCTTCCCTTCTCTGTCTCACTTCCAGTCTCGCTTGTCAAATTCCTGTCAGTATAACTTTTTATACTGGAGCATTTTACAAAATCATCTATTCACTTGCATTCACGGATCCAAGGAACTTGTGATTGCTTTGGCATCGCTATACTTACACTAAATGCTTATTGGCAGCCCCTTAAGGATTTTAAGTTTCAGTGATTGCTGTGACCGCAAAACCTGCCTCATTTTGTGAAGAAAGTGGGCACTCAGCCACATTCTCAAAGTGAATTTGGAATAAAAACAACTGGCAGAAATAATTAATTAAACAAAAAAAGTTATTCAGATTATTTTCCTGTTGAGAGATGCCTTCTTTGTATTTACTACAATGGCGATGTCTTTTTTGAATGTAGAAAAAAAAGGAAAAGAAAACTGTTAAATAAACACTTTACAACCTCTTTCATTTCTAATAGCATAACTGTAAAACGTATCCTTCCCTGCAGGGCTGACTGTGATCATTTCACTTGTCCAGATCAGGCGGGCGAATGAAAGCAGATGCCGGGAAGCATCATCCTGGAACCAATATCCTGTTCCTCTCTGCCGTCTTATATGTCATCTCCTTTTCTCCCTTTCCCACCTGCAACTTTGTAATTTTAAAAAAACATTAATATCTAACACCCTAAGATTCCTTAGCGAGGGTGCCATTCTTTCCCATGCATTAATGAATGATGTCAACTGACAAATAAAAAAAAAAGAAATTTGTTTGCCTCTTGTAAAGAAAAAAATAAACACAAAAAAAGACCAAAAGCAGTCTCCTTTTCTCCCATTTCCTTGTCTCTCTCCACTGATTTTCAAATCTTTTCTCCACTGTTTATGTCTTTTCTTCATTACTTATGTAATAGAATCTGGCAAAGTAATAAACAGATATGGAATGAGCTCAGTTCCACTGACTTAAGTGGCAAATATGCATCATACGTAATAAGGTCTAAAGATTAACCTCAAAGTAGGACTGCACAATAAACTGTGGACTGCTAGGCCAAAAATCTTTAATGAAGTCTGAATATTGCCCATTTTGTGGTATTCCTTTTTTTTCAATTTAGACCATTTCCAGACCAAAGTGATCACGAGAACATGAAAAAACACTTTATCCTAAACTTATATATTTTCCAACGTCCCTACACCATTATCCATTCATCTCAGTCATACATTCCTCAGTGCACTAGAATAACTTCCTTCTAGCTGGATAAGATGTTTAAACAGGATTCTTATTCAGTCATAAGGGCAAAATAGCATTTTATGGCTTGTTAGGCCACATGAAAGTGGTAATTATTTGACTTGCCAAATTAAACAAAGTAATAAAATTGCACAAACTGCTCCACTGTGTCTTTGGAAACGCATGTTTTAATCTTATTCAGCCAATTATTCCTTTTCCGCAGTACAAGCAACTGACTGCCACAACATTAAATGGACAAAATGCCGGGGATTTCCTCTGACATGATGACAGTCCATCACTGGACAATGTTACTCATACAAACTTGGTGAGAATTTGCATACAGCACAGCTCCACCGAAAGGTTCTGAGTTGATATGAGCTAACTCTGCATATCACTGAGCCACTACCTTCCTTTGGAAGCATGCCGCTCCATGTGCAAAGAGTGTGTGCGTCTTGGCTTGACCTGTACAGTATGTGTGTCCATGTGTGTGTCCTCCCACCTTAGATGATACTGCTTCAAAAAGCACTTTGGGGAGGAAAAGAGTTAGAACGAGTTGAGAGAGAGGATTAGGGAGGAATACAAATAGGCCAAAGATAGTGATCAATGACTCGACAGAGGAGAGGGTGAAGAAGGGGAGAAAGGAGGAAGTGATGAAGAGGGATCTGAAGACGGGAATCAGACATGTCCCTAACGACCACTCTAAGGCAGAGAAGAGGAGAAAACCTACATGCATTAATTAAAAAACATGCAGCGGCACACGCTTATCATTGATGGGAGTTTTTGACTGGCATCATCCCTCATTTTGAGAAATGTCATCCGTGGGGTGCCTCCCTGTGAATCATTTTAATAGAGGAAATACAGCTGTGTGTGTGAGTGTGTGTGCAGACAGGAGGGGGTGTAGGTATTGTTTGTCACCAGATGAACTCGTGGGGTGAGACTAATGAAAAGTGCAGAGAGAAGGAGGGAGGCATTTTAATTGGCCTCTCTCTCTTTGTCTCACTCCTTTCCCTTCTCTTCTCGGGGAGAACAGCCAGGAGATTGAATGTTGGCTTTACAGAAGTAAGAAGGGATTTCTAGCATCAGCACCGCAAATGCCTTGTCCTACTAATTGGTCAATAACACATCCTGTTACATACTTTGATGCGGTGTTACACATAGGCTGTTTTAATAGCAATAGGGATGATAGAGGATTTACAATTTTCACGTAATTTGTGAGTCACTCATAATCGTTCATTGCCTTGTGTTGTGGTGTCATGTAACTGATATCTGCTTATAACAATATTCAGAAAAAAATTATCTCAGATGTCTTGATAAAGTTAAGATGAAATCACACAAGACTTGCTCAGATGTAGATTTTTGTGATAAGCATGGTCTGAAATGCCATCATGACCATCAGTAAATCTGTTCTGACCCATTTTAACCTAAGAGAGTTTCATTGTACCATAAGACCCAGGCGTTTTTTCACTGTCTAAACTTTAATATGAGCAAAGATCTTGCTTTCATGATTAAATAATTCCTTGGATTCCACAAGCATTCATCTTTTTTTAACAAAATGATGAGACATTTTTTCAGCTGTCACCCAAAATTAGATGTATATTTGACACATGGTCATGTATTATGAGTCATCCTCACAACAGCTTTTCAATGACACTTTGCTAGAAGGGAAACACTCCCGTTTATGAGCCCTTTTGAAGACTAACCAACAGGATTTGCCTATTAAACAATCCCTGCATCACAAAAAAATATATGACATTTAGAAAACAGTAAAATAAATTGATTATGAACATACATGGTGTTCACGTGCATACGCACTCATCAAATTAAAACGAGCCCTGTTCACACTGTAATCTGACAACTCTACCTGAGGCTCTCCCGCTCTGAGGGGAGGGCTGCTACAAATCCCCATATTCCTGCCCCTACACCTCCCCTCCTCTGCTTCCCCATTTCCCTTCAGCATTTTGTTTTTCAGTAATCGCAAAGTTAGCTGCTAGCTCTTCCCCTAGGCGCCATACTCCACCTTCCCCTCCTTCCAATTCTTTTCCTTCTTTTTTCCTCTAGTCTTCCTCTCTGTGGTTGCCAATATCCTGAAGCAGAGAGAAGAAATGTGGAAGGAGTGCGAATGTTTCTCTCTTTTCCTGCCCCTCTCTCTCTCTCTGTCGCTCCATCCCCCTCTCTCCACCACTTCCTCCAGCCCCATCTCCCTGTCCTTCTGTTATGGCACTGGTTCATCCTCATGTATATTTATGCTACAAAGCTGAAGAGTCAGGCAGACTTAAAATGAAAACTCAAACTAGAGAGCGCTTGTGTGCTCGGGTATGTGTGTCTGCGTGAATATGTACTCTTCTATCCTTTTTGGATAGAGGCGTCTTTTTTTTACATTCAAGGGTGGAATTCCTCTCCACTTCACCACCCGCCGCCCTCCTGTCTCCTCAGCGTCCCCATTCCTCTCATCTCCTCCCCAAGTTTCGGCCACAGACAGGTGGCTCGTCTTTTTCAGTGCCTGACGGACATGTGTCACCCATTGACGGAAAGTGACATTCTAATCTAAAGTAGTGATTCAGAAAACACCCACGCACAAACACACATACAGTACATTGTATACACACACACACACACACACACACACACACACTTCCCTATCATGTATATCCTGTGGCTACAGTGAAACGAGCAGACGCTTCTGGGTTTAGCTCATGCACATCACTGCAGAGCAGCAAAAAATCTCACCTGTCTTAAAGTCTCCCCACACACTCCCACACATGTAAAACCCACCAAACACAATTTGATTCTCTTGAATGGCCACAGTGGGAGAATGTGACCACCAATTTCAAACAGAATTCCCTGTGCAGAAACGTTTTATCCACACTCCACAGACCCTGAGGTGTTTTTTTCCCCCTCTTTTTAAAAATATTAAATAACTGCAGGAATTATGGTTTATATGTGAGTGTGTGTGTGTGTGTGTGTGTGTGTGTGTCTGTGTGTGTGTGTGTGTTTGCTCATGCAAGCGTGTGTGTTGAAACAATAGCTGTCTTGAGAGGCGGGCTGCATGGCTGACTCTCCTTTAGTTTCCCTCAGAGGAGGAACGTGGGAAAAGAGGAATAAGTGCCATTCATCTTTTCACTGGCTCATTCACTACCTCTCTTTCTCTCTCTCACCTCTCTTCTTCCTCTCTTTCACTCCACGTCTTTGTTCCCTTAAATGGCCTCTTTACTCCTGGCTAAACCTCCATTTGAGATAAATACCCTCTTGCTGTACCCCAACACATATGCACTTGCTACACAACACACACACACACACACACACACTCGCACAAGCTTTCACAAATACTCCCTCTGTGCACCAATGCCAGAGCTAAAATACTCAGAAATACACTCAAGGTAAAATCTTTTGCTGAGGTGTCTGCCGACTGACACTGTATTAGGTAAACATTCCTTATTTTCAGTACTGCACTGCCATCATTTACTGTTTTTGGAAGTTGATAGCAGAATGAAAAATCTAATCCAAGACCACTGACCCGACATGAATTCATCCTCTCAATTCCACTCTGTCTCTCTCTGATGCACATTATCACACACCCATCACCCTCAATACCTTCACATCCTTGGCGTTCATGCGTGTCCCTTCCTTCCCCACGAAAATGTCATCTATATCCACTAGTACGTGCCGGTCCAGGCCCAAAGTAAGCTTCCTGTCAGTGAGGTAGGAGATGGCATCCACCAGGATGAGTCTGTGAAGCCAGTAGCCCAGTCCCTGGCCAAATAGTACCCTCCTCACCCCATCATACAGTCCCATGTCCTGTACCACAGTGGCTTGGAGGCCTAAACTAAAGCCAGGCCCTGGATTATCGCCACTACCTGCCCCTGCTCCCTCCTTCGCCCGTGCGTGCAGCACAGCCTGGTAGGTTGAGTGATTGGAGGAGAAGGAGGTCCAGTCCTCCCCAAGTAAAGCCCCTCGATCTGTGCCAGGCTTGGTCAGGTGGAGGAGAGGTGAGCTAGACACCACACAGCAGTCCCAAAGTGCCTGGTTGGTCCTAAGCACAAGCGGGAGGCCTCGTAGTTTGAGGAGAGGTGGGGAGTTCTCAGTGGAGCGGTAGAAACCTATGATGCCCACTCTGTACTCAGTGCAGTATTGATTCAACAGCTGTCTGTTCCATGTGTCCGCATGTGCATACTTTAATAAATTCTCATAAATGATGAGAGAATATCGTCCGCGGCCTTTCTCTGTCAGTGGCGGAAGGTCGCCCTTCCCTGAGGCGATCTCCATGCGAAACTGGAAGTGTGCTGACTCCAAAATAGCCACAATGTCTTGGCCCAGCTGGGAGTACTGGGACTCCACCAGCACCAGCACAACTGGGTCAGTGTGGACATGTGTGTGAGGAGCGTTGGGAGGGTACGGGTATGGAAGCTGATGGTACGGGGACAAGGAGAGTGGCTGGGAGCAGGCAGGTTCGGGGGATTGTCCAAGCTGCATGGAAGGGGAGGAGTTCGTAAACAGAAAGTAGGCTGACAGGAGGAGGGAGACGAGACAGCAGGAGGCCAGCAGGAGCAGGAGCCTACGTAAGTGGCGACGGAATCGCACGGCCACCGTCATCGCGTGCGGAGGTGTTGTGCGTGGGAGGAGGAGATGTCTTTTTCAGTTTGCTGGCGCTGAGAGTTTGGGGGCTTGAGGAGCCCAAGAGATTGTCTATGTGTGAAAGGAGCAAAGCCACTCAGGGGTGTGTCATGTCACCATGGCAGGTGGAGAAGGGAGCAGTGCTGGATGTCGGGGAACAAAGGTCTTCACTGAGGAAACGCAGTTGAGGTACTCTCCTTCCAATCCTCACGGAGGAATCACTTGCAGAGACGAAGCGAGTGATGATTAATGTCTGCAGAGAAAGGGGACAAGGAGAAAAGAAGAAAGAGTGAATATGTTGGGCAAGGTTGAATAGTATGCATTAGTTCTCTGTGTGTGTGTGTGCTCTCGGTTGTGTGTGTACCTAGGTTGTGCCACCCTGGGAAATGTGAGGGCACAGCTGGTAACTACAGAGCTGATTGAAAACAACTTGCATCCTCGGGGCTTATCCAACCTCTGGCACATACACGCGCAAAGTGATACCACAGTTAAAAGCACAAACTAAACACAAAAGTCAATCCTCACAAATATACAACAGCTGGTTGTGTGCTAATATGGCAATGTGGGGAGGTGGAGGGGAGCTCAACTAATCAGTCCCATAAAGCTCTACAGAGAATTCCTCTAATTGCACCAAACTCTGAGCACTTCTGTCCTATTTCTGAACCCAATCATCTGAAAATACCACAAAATTAGAGTTGGAATCCTTTTGCCAGGAGCACTAATCTGGGGGGAGCCTATGACAGTACAAATGAAATGGAGAGCAAGAGAAAAGTGCAAGAATAAGAGAGACAGAGAAAGAGAGCAGAGAGAGGAACAAAATGCAATGAATTATAGAAAGAGACAAAAAAGACCAGGATTAGCATCTTAATGTATGTGCCGGGAGCCAGGGAGAAGAAAAGATCCCACAGCATCTCTTTCTCTCCCTTTTCTCTCTACGCCTCACTCTACCACTCCCTCTATCTTTCTACACCCCCTCTTTCTCTCCTTCTGTCTGTTTGAATATCAATAGTCTTTCCTCACGTTCCCCATCCTTCTCTCCTTGTTCCTTGCCTTTAGAGAACACACGCGAAGAGAAGGTCATAGAGGAGGGACTCCAGTCATATTCCTTAAATATGATAGCAGAAAAAGGAAAAAGAGAAGGCAAATAACTCTATAATAATAATAATTAATAATATATAATTTTCTTTATAGCTAACACGGAGTCAAAAGTAGTATTTTTTTGTTAAATAAAATGTGTGTCATCTTAATTGGTACTTTAATGACTACACTAATGCTGCTGAATACCTTCTTTGGTGTTGGAATTTTGTTACACACCAAAGGTGTGGAGGAAATGATTGTGTCTTGTACCAGGAAAAGAAGTGCACACTTACTCAGTCTTAGACAAGGTTGATTCAGACCGGTGTTTTGAGATTTTACATTAGGAAAACAATCAAGTGTGACAGACAGCTGGGTGTCCCAACTGAGCGCTGCTTTAACCTGTTACTACAGGTATGCACGTGTCTCACTGTGAGGAGCCACAGGAGGGCGCTGGAATTGGATTAACGCAAGAGACTTCACATGGAAGTTTTCTTCTGTCATTTTAATAATTAAAACTCATCGGACGATGTGAAAAAGGCTGAATATACTACGCATATAAGTCGTCGTCCATGCATTTTGGTGAAATGCTGCATGAAAAATGTGTAAGACCATTTTAAAATTCAAATCCTAATTGTAAACCAAAGAGGTACTCAACAACAAAATGAACAGTGTCATTTTTTTAAAAATTGAAATCAGTGATCATAATAATAATAATAACTGTTATTTAGGCCTTTAGCAGCAATAGTTTTTGAAAGCCACGAGAAAAACTATCCAGCGTTAATTAAATTAGATTAACAGTGAAGGGTCGTGGTGTTGAGTATGAGAGAAACACACGCCAAAAAAAAAAAAAAAAAAAATTAAAAAAATTAAAAACTGGAGGAAAAAAACAAAAGTAATGTTAATAAATCCAGTCTACTCTTGCGTCCCTGTGCTGTTTAATCTCCAGCGTAAAACGGGGAGCGACCCGCAGCCCGAGCGCCGCCGACTGCCCACCGCGCTGAGAGGCGAGCACCGGCACCGGCGGCAGGTGCTGCTCCCGGAGAGTTTCCCCATCCCCGCTCCCTCCGCGCCGAACTTCACGCCGAGAGGCGAGCAGCGGGTCGCCCACTTACCTCCGGCCGCGGCTGAGGCGGCGCCGTGCGGGGAAGAGGCGCTGAGCGTGCGGCGGCGGCTGCGGGCGGGTCCGGGGCTCCGGTCTCGGTGGCGCACCGCTCCCGTGTGTTGTGGACGCTGAAGCCCTGTGCCATCTCCCCCCTTTCTCTCTATCTCTCCCCCTCTCCCTCCCTCTCTCCCTCTCTCTCTCTCTCTCTCTGCCCTCCACTAGAGCAGCAGATGCGGGCAGCCGGAATGATCCGCTCTCCTCCCCCCTTTCACCATTCTTCTCTCTCTCTCTCTCTCTCTCTCTCTCCCCCCGCTGTCTTCTCCTCTCTCCCGCTATGCCCACTTGTCCCTTAATCTCGGCACTCTGGAGGTGGAGGCTGGGCGGCGAGGAGACGTGGATGGAGGTGGTGGGGGGGGGGGGGGGGGGTGCACCGGTATCAGGCTGCCCGTTAACGACTGACTGCCGCGCGTAAACGCTCTGGGTTTGAGAGCGCCTGCACAAGTGGAGGCGATCGAGCGATGTCGGGAGAGGGAGAGGTGGAGGGAGGGGAGGTGAGGAGAGGGGGATCGGCTTCTGATTGACACAAACGGGCCTTTTTTTTTTTTTTTTTTTCTCTCTTTCTCCTCGGGCATCAGCGGCCACGGGCCCGGTAAAAGCTCACGGCCCGTTAGGTGGTGTTGAGTCGGATGAGGGATGTCACCGGTGCGAGTTAATGGCTGGATCTCTCTCGCTCCATGCACAAGTTGTAGCACCCAAGGTTAAAATAAATATAAAAAAAAAAAAAAAAATTAAAAAAAAAAAACAGAAGGAAGAATAACACAAAAAAAATGCGTTTCCACGCAATCAAGGGTGGGATCAATCACACAAAACACTCCTGATAGTCACTGTTCAGAAACCAGTCCTTCATGCATGTTCACCCACACATGAATCAGACCCATTAGGTCTACTTCTCTGCCATGTCAATCAACCAGGCGCAGCATGTCTATCATACAGTGTTTTTAACTTGATTAGGTGTTCCCTTCTCCCTTCCTACCAGTTCATCAATCTCTCTAACCTATTTGCACTGACAGACACTCACTCACACACATCTCAATGGAGCTGGTGGGCCCCTCATTCACATTGTAATGGCCTTACAATAGAGCTTATTTAGTGTGTGTGTGTGTGTGTGTGTTAGAGACAGAGAGAGAGAACACAAGTCAGAAGTGTGAAGAAAATGTATGAGCCCAAGACAGACGGACACACAGTTGTGCTGTCAGCTCACGGAGGTTGATGTTGGTGCTGATTCTGCGCTACATACAACATTAAGCACGTAGAGACCCCGTAGAAACACACACAGATGCATGCCCACACACAGACAATGCACATAATGAACACAGAGCATTGAGAAAGAACCAATTTGCCTGCTAATATCATGCTCCTTTTACTTAGCCGTTACTTAGTTTGAAACGTTTACACATTCTTGGGTCACATTCTCACTGGAAATGTCCCTGTTTGTGTCTCTCAGTTAGTGTAATGACTAAGCAGTGGTGCTGAGAAACAGAGCTTGAATGAAATATAACAGCCAGAATATCATGCCCTACAGAATGGAATCCAGAGATAATGAAGGTTTGGATTGGAGTGCGATTGTGTTTGTATGTAAATTAGTGTCAGTGGGTGAACTGTAATTAGAGAGGCTGTTCACCAATTTCCTCCACATTACAAGCTAAGAACCACTTCTGCTATGGTGCTAGTTGGAGACAATAAGCCAGAAATGAAAACTAGACAGCTGTGAAAGGGCTGCAGTGTACCACGTGTACGTGTTTCCATGCATGTGTGTGTTAACCCCAGAGATAATTACGGAGACGTTCCCTGCCGCAAACAACAGAACAATTATGCACGCAGACATGTAAGCATATGGTCCCTCTGACACACACACACACACACACACACACACACAAACTCATGTACTGACACACAGGCCAGGGCGCAAGTGTAGAAAGCACAAACAGTGGCGATCAAGTGCAGAGACAGGAGCAAGCCTGCACTCTGCTCAACGATACACGCAAGGATGCAGTCACTCACACACATGTGAGAGCACACACAACAAAGGACAGGAGATGTGAAAAGTGTCGGAGCTGCCATGTTCAACTAGCACTCTGACAGTTAAACAGAGGCGAGCAACAGACAAATGAGAGAGAGCAAGCGAGAGAGACAGAGAGCGGGAGAGGGAGAATGCTTGTTGTCTTCATCAGAGGCTTTTGTTAAGTGAGAGATAAGAGAGGAGGAGCGACTGATTCCCCCCCTCTTCTCTCTCCCCCGCTGAGAGCTAAATGGTGGCTCTGTGAGTCTCTAGTCCTTGTGCGAGGGCCTGAAGAGAGCAAATGGAGCTCGAGTGTAAAAACAGGGAAAGACATTATGATCACGATGCATCACATCATCTCAGGAGTGAGGGCAGGAGGCATCCAGACAGTGCGACGTTCCCGCTGTACCCCCTCATGATTAAAAACAAAACAAAACGTTGGACAGATTGCTGCACGCTTGCACTGAATACATACTAGACCCTGAGCCCTGGCAGTAATAATTAGACTCTTCCCTCCTGGCTGTTTCCACAAAGCGCTGGATCTATGGCTCAAACTAGCAGCTCTCTGAGGTGTATCAGCTCACTGCCTCCCACAGTGTAAACAACAACAAGCTCGAGCTGTGCTTAGGTGTGTTGGCTGCTTGACGCTGTTGCTATTTTAATGATTCCTTCTCCGGCTCCTGTGTGTGTTTGTGTGCGCGTGCGCGTGTGATCGAAACCACCTACCCGCTCCTGACCCCTCCTCATGCCTGGAAATGTTGATGGATAGTTGTTCTCTTAAGAGCTTGGAGGCTAAGTGAAAGCTGTCCCCCCCCCACCCTCCCGCCTCCCACTCCTCATCCCCAAGCACATTAGAGGGAAAATCTTTTGGCCAATCAATATAGCGCTCACATATTGATAAGGCAAAGAGACGACAGCGCACACATGAATACACACACGCAGAAAAAGAAAGAGATGTTCTTCTTCCATCTTTGGGTCTAGTGTATAGAATAACCAGACCCAAATCAATCTATTACTGGAATGCTGCCAGTAGCAGGATTACCATAGCAACATACACCAGCAAACTATACTCTGCTATGAATAATATCAAACAGCAGTCCCAAATAAACTTCTAATTTTAATCTAATCCATCCCTCAGTAGAATATGATACTCCTATATACTCCTACATCATTGTTTATATGCATACCCATAATTAAAAATAAGCATTTACAGTGAAAGTGGGACCTGGTTTAATTTTTAGTTTTAAAGCACAATTCATACATAAAAAAATCAGTAAGAATAATAAGAAGAGTAAAGTATTATGAGAATCAACAAAACTATAAGAAACAAATATTTTTTCCGCAATTCCCCTGAAAAAAAAATTATTAATGCTTTGTGTTTATATTTTGTCTTCATGTGTGTGTTTCTGTGTGTACATATGTAGAACTCCAATAGAAACAAATTCAATATATTTTTATTGCAACTTAAATCTTCACTTTCATACACACTACTATAATTACAAAGTAAGAAAAAAAAATCAGTGTGTAAGGATTTTTAATTGTGTTAATGCATTGGGATCAACACTATTTAGGCCAGAACTGCAATTGGTGAAATATTTACATAACAGTTTGTGGTTAGGAAAAAAAAAAAAAAACACCATGTATCTACAGTTCAACCCAATGTATACGTGAGTTTATCTATCATAGTAGCGTGTTTTGGTAGGTGTGTGTTTTTCTGTGTGACTCATTGAAAGACAGGATGTGGTTCGCCAATAAGAACATAGTTTTTGACATATTCAGGAACAATATGGTCTCCGTACAAACAGAAACACACATAAATGCGCACACATACCCACAAGATCATGCTTTAACGCCCACACATCTCTGTAAACAACCCAACACTCCCACACTTTTACAAGCCACAGACACTGGCAGACTTGTTGTTAGAGTGACAGAGTGAACCTTCATTTCATATCATGTCAACACTTTATCTCAGCACTGATTACAAGTGATGCTTCTGACAGGCATCATGCATGAAAAGGCTAAATGTATGCTGTATTGTTTAAGAAAACAAACTCAGTTCTGCCAGTGTTGAACAAAAGTGCTCACAGCATCATACGGTCATATGACGAATTGAAAAATAGAAAATAGGAATGAGTGGAGAGAGTGTGAGGACGGGGGAGGATGTCAGAAAGCACAACAGTGATCAGATCGCACAGTGCTCAAGGGAAGGAGGAGTAAAGTGATCCATCTCTGTCTCTCTCTGACCTTGTTCACTCTCGCCAAAAACCTGACTTACAACCCCAAACTAAATATGATACCTTCTCCCTCTGTCTCTCCCTCTCTGCCCCCTCTCTCTCTGGTAATAAATCGCGCTGTAATTACCAGGCAGGATCGATAACAGTCACATCACTCCTCTCCCCTGCTCGTCTCCCTCGTCTGCAACTGACACTAACGTGTTCATCCCTCGCTGTATGCCACTGTTATAGATCTGTGAGTGATAGATCGCATCCTGTTTCGCCTGTGCACACACAAACACTCATGCAAAACACAGGTACACGCTCAAAGGCCGCACACACAGAGGGATGAACCCGTGCAAACAGACACACGGGGCGGACATGGGCACTCACAACCACCAAGTATGAGAGCTGGACGCCGCAGGGGCCAGGCCATAGGTCTCAGTTGCTATTGGAGACATCTCTTCAGCTGAGCAACCAACAAAGAGTTACCGTTCTCTCCCAGAATAGCTCACTCGGCCCCCTGTCTAATGAAATGGAGGACAAGGATGAGCCTCACATGGGCAGTCACGCAGTGTGAATTTGGTGAGTTTGTCTTTGATAGAGAAAGACAGTGCATATATATATATATATATATATATATGCGTGTGTGTGAGTGTGGCGTGCGCAGGTGTGTATGTGCATGGGTGTGGTTTCCATGCATAATCGGGCCAGTGTAATGATGTTTAATAGGAAATTAAAAATATCCCGGAGAGCAAGAACAGTTTTTACACCTCAAAATTGCTGACTTGTAATATTCACTCACACCCACACTTCCACGCACACTTGATGGGTGTTTGAGTTTGTGTGTGAGAGGGGGACAGTATGTGTGTCCATCAGCATATCATATCAGCATGAAGGAGGGCATAGATGGTTTGAATCACACATTCATTAATTATTTGCACTTTCAGTTTAAAATGTGTATGTGAGAAGAATAACAACAGAGGGTGTTTTGAAAATTAATGTTGTGACCGACTCCACTCCCAAGTGTTAATTCAAACCCTTTTCCACACGTTATATGCCCCAACTTAAATTAGTTTCTTCGTATTATGACCTGCTCACTCTTAACTTTAAGGGGAAAAAAAGACTCCTAAATACTTTAACTATTACAATGCCATTTTTAATTGTATTGTTCTGTGGTGTCTGTTGATAACTTCTGTAATCTTGCACTACCAGCACAACTCTAATCTGGGACAGACTGAGTCTTGGAACATTTTTGGATCCTAAATTAATTACATCTGTCTTAACATCAGGCCTTTTTGGCTGACTGACACTGGTTTTCACAGGAATTAAGATTAAAAAATGTCTTTATTGTCAATGCAAAGAACAACAAAATGGTTAGCCCCAATCTTTGATTTCATAAGAAATAAGTAAGTACGAATAGGTTTAAAAAGTTACATATTTTTATACTTCACTTTTAAAAAAAACTTTTCCTAAATTACAAACAAGGAAGTATAAAAGTAATATCTTTCTAACTGGTGCATATAAAAATTATCTTGTATTATTATAGAAATATTTGCAGGTAAATAACTATAACTACGTGTCAACTCATACAATTAATCAACCAATTAGTGTAAAGTGATGCAAGACAGACAAACACCACAGCTTATTTCTAATGCTATATTTATTGTTAAATCATACTAAGTAGTATTACAAAATGTAAATCACATGCACAGAATAGCACAGTATATAGCTTAACACTGAAGAAATGAATGCTGTGTGTGAAACAGTAACAGGTACTTCTTGAGTCCAGCACTGTGTGCGTGGGGTGTGTACTGCTTTGACTGTAAGTCTGGCTGGGAGGTAGATGTGGCAGGAGAGTTAGCAGTGGTGGGCAGTGTTCAGACAGGTGATGGCTCCAGGGACTAAACTGTTCCTGACTCTGAATTTGCAAACAAAGGTGAGGTAGCAGGAGTGGGTTGGGTCTGTAGGAACGTTTATGGCTTCCAAAGTGTTGTAGCTGTCCTTGATGTCTGGAGGCTGTGATCTCGTGATATTCTTTTATACAGTTTTGTATAATAAAGGCACTTTCCACTATAAACTCCAGTATCCTAGGAATTATGTTCATAATGGATGATTTCGCACCTCAGGGTTTACGTGTGGTGTGTGGTTTTACGTATGTGGTTTTGGGGCTCATAACTTCAAATGTAAATGTAATTAATTCGGATTCTTTACAACTGTGTCTATAAAACGAAAGCTGTTTCTTAAATTATAATTTGTTAAGATATTCCTCCGTATGGTGGAGTATAAAACAAAACAGCACATAATCATGGATGGAGACTCTATAGTCTGCTGCTGGGTTGATCAGATAGTCGTGACTTGTCAGGTTGCTTCTGTCCTGGCTGACAGTGCCAATAAAGTCCACTTAAAACTGAGCCAGCATACTGGAAGCGACACATTTCGCACCACATTTGTAGTTTCACGCATCAAAATCAACCATAAGCCCAGTAGGTTCACACTTCACTAGCTGAGACATTTTTTTTTAGTCTTGCAATGGGTGATTCAAATATACTGCAGGCTTCCACACAACCTTGGTCATCATTGCTTGGGACCTCTCACCAAAGGCGAAGGCGACAATGTGTGGAAAGTTACGGGTTTCAACCTTAAACAGGGCTTCTGTACTAAGAAGTTCAAGACATTTTTCTTATGATTAAAGAAGCACTCCACCGATTTTACAAATTTAGATCAGTGTACTCATCAGGGGGAGTGCAATTCAGCCTGTGAAAAACAGATGTGTGATGAATTATGTGGTTTATCTCAGTTTTGGGCTTTGAGACTACAAATTCTTATCAAAAAGCCTGTGTTGCAAACTAAGGGAAGGAACTTGAAAGCTTGGAGTTTACTAGCCAGGGAGAGTCAAACCAATAATATTAATAAGTTGCCTTATGGGAACTCTAATATCTGGCTTTTTTTGGATAAGTCTCGGCTGCATCGATTCTGACCATTATTCTTCTTCTTGCAATATTAAAGAATGGGTTTACAATTGTTCAAGTCTGTCCTAAGACAAGAATCAGCTGCACATATAAACACTGAAACAGATTTTGCTTGCTGTAATTATTCCTCTTGTGCTTACTGGACATTAAGAAATCCCTTTTGAACGTGCTTCCAACATAAGCAATGGCTGACAAAATCAACAGGCCTCGTTTTCCAAAGTTTGGCTTAAGTGAAGCTTCAGTTGTCAATAGAGTTAATAGGGGGATGGTAAAAAAGAATGTAACTTGATTAACTCAGACTGCTGAAGCTTCATATTAACTTCGGATAAACTTCCAAATGTATTTCTACACAGAACATGGACTGTGGATTTTGTCCCCCATCACTTACATTGGAAGCATGTTGTAATTTCCAGTATGAACAGGTGAAACCTGTTATGTTTAGATGGGCACCTGACTACCGACATGAAAAACTGTGAACATCTCAAATTGTTGGAGTGCTTATTTAAGTGTGTTACTTCCATCACAGACCTTGTCATGGAAACTGAAATCTCAGTTCTTGTCTACTGCAGATGAGGGTTGGTAATTAAATACCAAATGACGCAATAGTCAATCCTCAGAAGATCTTTATTGCTTGCAAGCAAGAGCCATAATCAGTTGCACAGATATGACTGAAGAGAGGCAGCCTCCCATCAGTTCTTTTACTTTAACAGAACGCACAAACTCATCATTAACTGTAACAATCAACAGGATTCACATGATCTCACCCAAGAAATTCATTTCGACCTTGTCTTTATCTTCTCTTGATACTTTCTTTCACATAAAGAGCATAGACCTTCCCCTATCATGCCTTATCATGTTCCAAAAGGTTCGCCACATGCACCTACTCCTTAACTCCCCACACATTCCACTGTCGGGGGCGAATATTTTCTCAGAACCATGTGAAAATGCATAAAACATCTATATTCTTTGTTCACAGAACTACTTGCATCAACTTCTTTCAGGACACTCTGACACAGGAAGAGGGCCTTGCTTAACTCTTTTCTTGTCTTTAGTTTCACAACAACCTGTATTTTGTAATATCATGATGGATAAATACTAAACACATCTAATCATGTCAGCAAAAATGTGCTCTTATTGGAAAACACATCATTATAACAAGAATTTCCCTTACACTTTTCACAGCCTTGGTGAAAAGTTGTGGTGGTTTCACTAGCTGTCTATATGTGTGTTAATGACTACACTGTTTAAAAGAATTATAGCCAACTGGGGAAGAAATTTACCAAAGTAGAAATAGACGAGGCAGGTTGTTCCAAAAATGTTATATTACTACATAATCACAAAGTACACCAATCGTGCATTGGGGTATTAATATTAAAGACTGTCTTTTCTTTTATGTACTTGTTTGTGTTTTTAATACTCACATGGGTAAGATATGAGAGATGAAGGGCAAACAAAGAAGAGTTGAAAAAAGTGAAAAGAAATGACTGAAAAATGGAGGTGAGAAAGATAGATCCTCTGTCTTGTTGGAAATGAAGGTGTACATCTGGACACACGCGTGCACACACACACACACACACACACACACACATACACACACACACACACACACAGGATGAGACCTGCAGAGAGTGTATGATTAACTGTTCTGTCAGAACTGAGAACTCTCTGGGGCGGGAAGGGCAGAGGAGGGGGAGGAACGGAACAGAGGAGAGGATGAATTGGAAAGGGATGGAGGAGCATTAGGAGGGAGGGTAAGGTCTCTGGGGTCTCTGAAAAGAGGTCTCGTGGGTATGGGGAGGCAAGCTCGAGCCAACTGTTGCTCCTGCAGCACTATGTGTGTGTTGCTTTTTTGTGTGTCCTTATGCTGTGACACTTCCCGCAGAACCCTCCTTGTGGACTATCTTCCTTGCAATCTATATGCAGAGCAGAATGGGCCCTACAGTATGGAATGCAGTTGCCATTAGGTGAATGATTGTGTGTGTGTGTGTGTGTGTGGCCCTTATCACAATTCTGCAGCGCAATACAGTCGAATGAATCTCCCTCTTTCTCAACAAATCAGAATGGCAGACGTGTAGCTGCGGACACACACACACACACACACTCACCCACACATACACAGCGCAACTCTTCTATTTTCTCCCATTCGTCACAGGGCTTGTTGTTCTAATGCCATGGATAGGTCTGCGTTCAGGGTCCCCATGCTCGGCGGCTGTGCTCATAATGACTGGCGTCTCAACATTTCTCACCGAGTGTGGGGGGTAGGCTGACAGAGGAAGTGAGAGGTCGACAGAAAAAAAATGGTTGAAAACATATTTAGCAAATGTAACTTTCAACATTTAAAGTTGACACAGCCTCGCGTTATCAAAGTGGTAGTCAGGTTATGGTGTGTCTTTACATCTGGAGTGGTTGGGAAATGCTTTAAGGTGCTGAACACAGCTCAAAGCTCAGAGGGAGAAGGAAAGCTAATCTCTCGGGGAACCTGCAGCCAGCAGTGAGAGCCTGGGGATTATTTACAATGCTACCCCAACCCCCCAAACACATCAAGACATGCACACTGACACAAAAAACAACAACACAGCTTTGTGATAAATTTGAACACAGTTGATAATTCCACACGGTCTCTTTATCTTTCTGTGAGAAGATTATGTTGTGCACATTGTAACAGCGACAATACAAGACTTAATTAACACTTTGGTTAAAAAATATTGTGTTAAAGCTAAAATGAGACGAATAGCAACTCCCCACTGGCTCAGTTTTCACTCTCTTTCTTGCTGTGTCTGCCCCTCATTAGATTTTCCTCTATCTCCCTTCTCCCTCTCTGCTGAAGTGTCTTCTTGCACATAACCACAGAAAACACTTCACCCCACTTTAGATCCAGAAAAGCACAGTTCTATGTGGTCCTTCTATTTGCTGAATGTTGCTTATGAAAGGGTATTGTTTGCCCACTTCAGCTGATATGGCCTCGGAGCTGTAAATCACCAGTTACTACTTAGCTTACTAACACTCCATTCAGGAGCGGGGCACAATAGATCCACAACACATTCATTCACACGCTCTCCCACTCCCGCCCTCCTGCTATTCAACTTTACTCTGCTCTTGCGTTCTCCCTCTCTCTCCCTCCACCCTCCTGCTACGCTAAGCTGTTTTCTCTCCTTCCCCTTCTTTCTTCTGTATTTCTCCCCCCATCAATTCAGCCATTCTAGTTTCCTGATGTGGTTTTGTCTGTTGTAGGGGCCAACAGTTTCCCATGCACCTGCCTGGTCGTAGATATGTCAGAATGCACACACAGGCAGGCGAATAGACGCACACACGTACGCGCACAAGCTCAGCTTTAATTTATCCTCTGAAAGTTCAAAGAATTTGTTAATCTTGTGAATAAATTTCGCCAGTAGGTTCCATCTGTTATTAGTGTGAGTGTGTGCCATTGTTGTGTTTGTGGAGAGGCCGAGACACAGAGAGCAAGATCCAAACTGCACCACAGAGAGAAGCCTCACTTCTGATTGGTCTTGACATTTCAACAATCTTTTCTTATTGGCTGTGGCACTTTCAGAGTATGCAGTTTCACTCCCTATCTGTTAGGTGTTGAAGCAGTGATTACAAACTCACACATGCGCACACAAACACTCGTGCAAAGAACACCAGCATTGACTGTCAGAGCCAATCACCTCAAAGTATGCTCTACGTCCATGCAGCAGGTAACAGCAGGGAGGGGAGAGAGGGGAAAGAAAGACTGAGAGAGATAGATAGAGAGAGAGAGATGCCAAGTAGTGATTTATGACCTGAAAAGACAGATTAACTCCACTGGCTGCCTAACTGGCCCTGAAACAAGCTGAATTACAGCCCAGACCAGGAGGAGAGGAGAGGTAGAGAAATGGAGGAAGAATGAAACTGAAAGGTCAGTAGTATGGCAGGATTGAGAGAGAGTGTAGACGACAAGATGGAGGAGTAGATTGGTATGGAGGAACTCAAAAATGAAAAGGTCAGAGGTAAAGAGGAAAAGCTAGATTGAAGGCTGTAGGGGGAAATACAGATTGAGAGGGTTGGGTATGGTTCAAAAAGAGACACTGGGAGATGTGGATTTTGTATTTGGCCCTCAAGTTTGTGTGATCTGATGAACCCTATCAAGCCATGTCAATTATGTCAGATTCCATTTCCTTTGCATTTAAAAAAAAGAAAAAAAGTAGGATAAGGTCAACCGCATTTCATCTGCGTCACGGCATGGGGCGAAAGCCAACATACGACGTGTAAGCAACTCACACAAATTCATTTGAAGCTGAAGCCACCCCTGATTCCACCCCAGCCCAGCCCCCCACTGAGCTGCACTGAAGCAATTTTCTGTTCAGATGAAAGAGGAAAGCAAAGAAAACAGACTTCAGATCAGGTGCTAGTGGTGGTGCTTTACTCATCCGACAAACAGTCTCGATCTGACTCATATTAGGGGGCTACACTTTAGCTCTCGCTGCAAATGAACTGGTGGATAAGCGGGGAGCACTTTGGTCCTCATTTGTCCAGTCTTGCATCGTTTTAGTCCAGCTAAATCGTGGGCTCAAGACCCGTTCACACCAGCGTTTAAAATGGCAAATTTTGGTGACAAAATCAAGTGATACCGATAGAACTACCCCAATCAATGGATTTACTCACAAAGACGAACTAATGGCAAGCTTGATGAACTTTGAACTCGCACAGTTGGCCGCACATCTTTTGAGTAAAGTGTCTCATTGTCCCGCTAGCAACTGAACTAATGAGCTGGCTAACTGAGGATTCAGCTGGCAATTAGCATGCCTGTTTTCCCCCCTGTTCAATAAAACTGTTTATTGAATAAAATGCCCAAAAAATCCTGAGAGCAAAATGCCTAGGGCATGGTAAGAAATAGAAAAATGCTTGGTTGAGCTTTTGTGACTTGGCTTGTGTGTTTGCGGTAAGCTCACCAGTTGGTTTCTAGGAGCAAAACAATTTGTGAAGACGTGTCGATGAATTTTGCGCGGTGCCACTTTCTGCTGTGACCTGGCCTTTACTCTGTAGGATCTGACAGGCAAACCGAAGAGTCAGTCAATGCTTAGTTGTAAGACAAAGTAAGAGAGAGAGAGGGAGAGAGGAGAAGGGCAGGAGGAAAAGACGGAGGTGAGCACATACGAAAGAAGCACTCAAAGCACTCAAATCAATCGCAGGCTGGCAAATTCACCAGACCCTTCCTCTGCAAATGTTGAAACCATAATCAGAGACTATTCTTGCAAGACTGACACACACACACACACACACACACACACACACAACCACATAGTTTGATACACAAAGCAACACAGGCTTGCTTTAAACGTCCAGCTGTCTTAATCGCTCATTTATCAGACTGTTTACAGTGACCACATCTGCACAGTAATCTGCATTCATAAGTACACCAACGGTGTCTGCAGCAGCTGGAAATATCCAAGTGGGTTCTTATGGCACAGGTTATTCTGTCAACTGAGACAACCACAGGCAATCATGTTAAAGATTAGGAAAAGTATAGGCTTATGCTCACACAACTAGTAATCCTGTGATACACAGGCAATTCAATTAGACAGATGGAAAGAACTATGAGAGCTGCTTCACAGAGAAAAGACCAGTGGAAATCTTTGCAGTCTTGCCACACTTTGAGCAGTGACATTGGGTGTTAGCGGTGTGACACCCCTGCTGAGGTAAACAGTACTTGCTGCAATACACTAATGAATTAAACTGGCAACATTCAGAAAATGTCTACAAATTCAGCTCCATTGGCTCGGATAGCCATTATTTGTGTCGTTTCCATTGCAGAAAAAGGTGAGACATTGACATATCGCCTTTACATTGAGTGCACTGTGTGTACTGGGTCAAGGTTTATACAAACCAGAGAGGTCTTGTTCTGCCACGGTGAGGGTGAACAGTGACTTGTGTTTGATTGTGGAACGCTGGAAAGGTCATGAAAGTGGCTTTGATACTACACTAAAAATACTGACTTAGGTGTGATAAACTGTAAATACCATGTAAACAAGAATGTCAATGTCTCTTTTCTCCTCCTTGGCCTTTTCCACTCCTTCTGTTTCCCACTTTAACTAAACCAGCATAAATGACAGAGACAAGGCTGTAAATACGAGCAGCTACCTCTCAGAAAGCGTTCAATAAGAGCTGTTGACAAATGAAGTAGCTGTTCACCAATTGCCCCAGGTCCTGTTAATGCTTCCAAGTTTATTAACTTACTGTTTTTATGGTTATCCTGTGCCATATTTCTGCGCACACACACAAATACACATCCAGTGACACGTCTTGTTCCATTAAGCGTGAATGTGTTTATGTGCGCCTGTGTGTGAGTTATGCGACCAGTCGCTAATTGCAGACAAATCGCTTTGCCGCACACAATCATTTCTGTTTTTTTGAAGTTTAATTTCACCAGTTGATTACCGGCAGAGTTTAGCGCCGCCATTCCTCTTCCTCCGCCACCGGGACGACCCATCCGTCTTCTCACACTCTCACTGTTGTGCATACATAATGAGCTCGCTCTGACGAACAGAGGGGTGGAGTTCATAAATCATGCTCTTGTTTGTAACAGCTTTTCTCTCTCTTTCCCTGTCTCTCTTTCCCTTTCAATTAAAGTAGCAGAGCCCATTCTAAATGTTGAGTGCCTAGAGACATACAGTCCAAGTAAATTATTTCCTGTATAGTTTTTCCGATTTGAGGCAATTTTGCTGCCCTTCTCCCAATATCCTCCCTTCTACACCTGCCAAATGACACTCCAAAACATTGGCTGGGCTTTTTCTACTCACACTGAGACTTTTATGTCTGTTGACTTTCCAATAATAAGTGCCATAAAGAGAGTGAAGTATAGACACAGTATAAGGACAGCAGTGGGCCAAGGATGAGGCTATAACATTGTTTATATCTGCGCACATACCATAGTTGATATTTCTGTGTTGTTAAATAGAACCCAGTGGGCTTTTACTGTGTATTGGTTATGACATTGTGCATCTGCTGGGTGAACAGAAACTTGCATTTCTGCCACAAGCACACACACGAAAATGCAGTTGTCGCTGACGAAGGCAACTGTCGAGCGCAAATATATTCACACACACAAACACGCAAATGCTATGCACATAAATGAAAAACGCAAGCGAAGCTTAGCATTGGTGTAACACAGTTTTTATTACTCACTGCTCTCTGTGATCGGAAAATAAACCCTGCAACTAAATTGATTTATTTGTTTTTATCACTTGCTCTGTTGCTCATCCCCTCCTTGTTTCAGATTGGATTCTCGTATAAACCCGAGCGATACACATTTTACAACCCAATTTAAAGACATGTTCAGAAAAATGTCAGGGGTGTGGGCCGGGGTCCGGTCGCTAGCGTGTTCCATTTAGGCTCAATTTCCTTCTGCAGAATGCTGTCTCTGCTCTTTACCCTCTGTGACCTCTTTGAAACAGCCTTCCTGGGTTAAGGAAAGAGCCAGTTCTCTTGGGGGGGGGTGAGCGCCTCTCCCTCCCAGCCCCGCTACTAACAGGTTCACTCTCATCAGCTCAATAAATAGCACCTTTTGCTGTTCCTATTCAAAATACCCCCTGGCCACCGAGGTTCAGTAATACAGTGTGTTTACGCGCGTGTGTGCATGAGACTCTGCGGCGTGGCAGGAAATATAGCGGGCGAGCGGCTGCGTATGTGTGCAGGCGTGCACCTTTTCTCTTAGTGTTCCAAATGATGTGGTAAGCTCGCCCTTGGCACGGAGAAAATTGGTGTTCGATCTTCAGCGGGGCTGGTGGGCCTTCAGGCTAGCTATTAGCCACGTGCTAAGCTGAAAACAATGCAAATACAGGCCCAGGGTCAAGCAGAGGATCATTAACAGGCACTCAGCCTCTTCAATTATACAACAGGTGATGCATGGCGGCATTGAGGGGATGCTTACACCAATTGTTCCTCAATAAAGCTCCAGTGACACACTCGCTTACCTAGCAAGGGGTCAAGGGAAGTGCACTACAACTGCGAATGTTTGGAGAGGGGGGGAAACTGACACTGCAGGCTATGTTATTATAAGCTTGAATGCAGTGTATGATGTGTGGCTGCCATTTGAGATACACTGATAAGATCTGGACAGGTGGCCGTTTCAAGAGATTTTGGAAATGGATGAGGGAGCTCTGCTCTATTCAGAGCTCTTATAGGCTTAAATTTATGGCGCTGCTTGAGATACAAGCATTTACTTTGATAATGGTTTTCTGGGAGGACACATGTCACTAGAGGGTAGGAGGAATAAAGCTACGTTCAGCTTTAACTCCAGGGCCCCTATCCATCATGACTGAGGTAGGTATTGACCACCTTCTCCTACTAAGGCTTCCTCCTATCTCTCTCCCTATCTCTCTCTTTCTTTCTTAAATTGGCACTTCTATCCAACCAAATAATCCAAAAGCACACCCACACTCACGCGCACAATTGAGGAGGGAGAAAGGCCTGTGATAAATAAGTGTGCGTAGTGTCGATGCTGGTGACCACTGATGTTAATTCATCCCGACTGTGTGCATTGTGAACACTAATAGACTCTGGCTGTGAGTGTGTTTGTGCATGTACTGTAAGCTCAGTGTGCGACTGTGGCTCTCTGTGAATCTCAGAGTGCATTTCACACATGCACGTACCACCATCGCATTTATCAACCCTACTACCTTCTCTCTAGTGATGTACCTGTGTGTGTGGTTCTATCTAAGCGCATGCGAGTATGCACAAGCGCAAAAGTATGCGTGTGTGTGTGTGTGTGTGTGTGTGTGTGTGTTTCCTCATGTGCCCCGTAGATCTGGTTGTTCCAGTGATTCTCTTTTTGCTGACAGGAATGAACACGCTGTTGGGCTGGGAGTGCGGTGAGCCGAGACTGGGAAGGAGGAGGGTGGAAGAGAAGGAGAGAAAGAACGACAGGAGAGGAGAAGCACATCGGACACCACCTATTTATCACCCTGACTCTTTCCGTCCACTGCCAAGGAGAGAGAGAGAGAGAGAGAGAGAGAGAGGGGGAGAGATAGAGAGAGGGGGAGAGAGAGAGAGAGATCGGCCAGATGAAGACAGCAAGGCTAGAGCGATAGAAATAGAAGGTAAAAAAGAGAGAGAAAAAACAAGGAATTGGACTTGTATCTCAACTTTAAGGCCTGTCTCTATGCTTGTGTTGTTCCCCATGGCTCGCGCTTCCCTCATAGCCCGGTAGCCCACCCCCCGCTCTCCCTGCAGCCCTACCCCTCAGCTGATTTCGTTCAGCAGCAGTGGATGAATAGAATAGGAGGGGTGTTGGGGGCGGTGTGGGTGGGTTGGTGGTAAGGGGCTCTCCTCATAGAGAAAGCTACTGTTACCAAGGAGAGAGTGAAGGAATGTGCATTTCAATAGAAAAAAAATTATCCAGTGGAACAAACTATCAAGAGAGAGATTTTTACCTCCAATAAAAGCTTGATGATAAGGTGGTCGATATCCAGCAAAATGTTGTGATCTTCAGCTACAAAATTATACATTTACCGTCCATATCCAAACTCACTCTCCACACCCTTTTTTATGTGTATATGTGTATGTGTGTGTGTGTGTGTGTGTGTGTGTGTGTGTGTGTGTGTGTGTGTGTGTGTGCCACAGGGCATACACAATAAAGGTTTTTATGCTCACAAACCAATTTAGGCCCTGAAATGAGATCTAAAGTACCGTCTCACCACGCTCTCATAATTAATTGAAAAGAACTAAAATAATGATATCTGGGGAGTTATATTGATAGCCATGGTTTATTTCTGACAGCTGGCTCATACTGAGCCCTGAAACACTTTTTATTATTAAACCAGAAAGAACAAAAGATTTAAAATCTCCATGGCTGCTCAGCATGCCTTGATTTTATTCTGGTTACAATATATTCACTGCGATTGTCAGTGTGTGGATAATGAGAGAGAGAAAAAAGGAGAGAAACAGGTAGAGGAATGTAAGGTCATGTTGTAACAGAGCAATATTATCATAATTTCAAGGATTTGGCTCAAAATGATTTGATCATTATTTATTTTACTTGTTGATGAGTTATTTAGGAAAGGAGAGAAGGAAAGAGAGAGAGAAAGAGAGAGAGCATTTTGTTTTGTGGGCATTTGGACTCAGGCAAAGGTCCCTACCACCAGTGGGGTGATAAATTGCATGGCTAAGAAGAAGGGACACCTGTCAGCTACCCCCTACCTAGACCAACACTACAAAAGAGACATACACATGTGTGCTCACTTCCTCATACTCACACAAATCCTGCACACAGAGCTCACATCACACAGAGCAACACTGAATTGACTGGAGGAAGCCGTCACCTTGAACTGTCAATTCTTTCATCTGGAACATGTACTGAGCTGTCAGAGTGCAAATGAAGTGTGCGTTATAAACTTAACCGTCTATGTGTGTCAGTGTGCGTGGGCTTGCGTGTATTTGTGCGAGTTTTGTGTGTGAAAGCTTGTGAGACTTTTCGGTGAGCTAGTCAGAAGTTGCGACAAGCAGGAAAAGAGAAGTGCAAAAAACTGAGTGGCGTTTGGTGGTGGGCTGTTAATCACATAATGATTCCTTCTGTAGTACATACACACACCCACACACAAACAGTATATGCATGCACATTGTGGCGTGCAAACACATGCACACAAATATAGATTTGTATAGGACATAAATAAAGTTACCTATATCAATAGCTTTTGCACTGTTATTGCAACTTATCACAATACAGAACATGTAAAAATCTAACATAATATAAAAGTAATTAGCAACTACGTTAGCTGAAAAATGTTACAGAGAAGAGTATAATAGTGTGTGGTTAATTGTTTATTGTTTATTAGATCCCCATTAGTTTGTAACTGAGGCTGTTTCTAATTCCTGTGGTCCATTAAAAAGTAGTGTAAAAGTAAAATAGGGTAGAGTAATGTAGAGTCCAAAAGCAGTGCAGCAGAGAGCCGGTACAATATTTTTCTTTATATCCACATGCAATAACAGTCATACGTTATCTGTATGACGTTAAAGCCACTGTTAATGTTATTGGTAACAGCTGAGGTTTTCCTACTATGACACAAGTCAATTACTTGTGAAAGAATTACAATTTTGCTTGTATCTTAATAGTTACTTCTGTCCTTGAAAATTCTGAATAATGTAAAATTGGCATTGTGCACCTAGTTATGTTATTAAAACACAGGTGCTTGTAAGGATATGAGTAAGCCAAAGATGAATGCATTCTAATTTATGTAATTAATTACTTTAAATATCACACAAAAGTCTGTCAACAGATCATTACATGCAGATTTACTTTTAAGATTTAGAATTGTTCTGAAGTACATTCATCTTTCCTCAAGTTTAAAGCAAGAGACACAAAATATGTCTGATTGACCAGCAATTATTGACTGTCTTCAACAGCACCTGAGGTCATTTTCCAAAAAGTCAGCTTTTACAATATGTTTTTTTGGACATCACAGCTAACACAATTGGGCAATATTATTAAGCTGCCTAAGACAACAGAAATCAGAAGCAGCTTTTGGTGGAACATACTTAAGTGCCACTCAGGCAAAGTTGCTACTTATTTGAAAATGTGGATATTTTTTTTAGAAAAACACAGTTTTAGATGACTGATAATAGTATCATAATTACTTGGAAGGGAGCTGATTTTCTTCTCCACTGTTTGTGTGTTTGCGGCACGTTTTGGACTATATCATAACTATAAACTAATTAACTTCTCATAGCAATTGGCCTTTAGGGTTGTGGCAATGTACACCAGTTAATTGTGTGCTTCTCAGCAAAGGAAAAGAGCCAAATCCTCCATTATCATCTCTCATCTCAGTTCTAACAATAAAAAGACCAGAAAAAAGCAAGTTAATACCCTCATCTGTGTTGTCACCAAGAGTCACAACCTTACTTTTAACATTAAAAGTTATTCCTTATGTGCATTAGCATTATTAAATATTAATAGAAATGAAAATGAAATCCGCAAAGCTGGTTTGCTATTTCTCATCTGTGAAAATACAAACTCATGTCTCTTGACATTTAGATATTTTACAGCTTTAAGACGGCAACAGATTGCAACCACACATGCCTATTAACATTCCAGTAATTCATTTTAAGTCTCTCTCCCTCTTCCCTCCCTGTCCTTTTTTACTTTACATTCTCTAAGGCTGAGGGTGCTGTACATATTATAAACCGACATCATGTCACTTGGTATAATCATTGTTTGATGTCTTTATATTTGTTGGTATTTTCAATTTTTGATTGCCTTCAACCTGTGATGCCTTTCTTTTTTCATTAACACAGTTTGTATGTGTTTAGGCAGGAGATGAAGATACTACATAAGCTGTTTGACCCAGCAGTATTTAATTAGTAAAATCTTTTCTCACCAATTAAATTTATGTCTAAAGCTATGCAGACATTTTGCTGGATACAGAAAAATCTTGCAGTTGTTACTTGTTGCTTCCCCTCTTCCCTCAATCTTTATGAACTCTATGCCTAAAGTCATTAGATAAATGAACAGCTGAAATTGCTCAATTAATCATGGGTGTTGGCCAGAAGTAGCAGTGCAGCCACTTTACTATATTTCCTTTAAATATAGCCTAGTCATTTTATATTACAAATGTGGCATTCAGCAGAGCCATGTTTGCACAAAGTAACTGGAATTGAATTATGCGGAATACCTCAGCAAACCTTTTATTATAACTATTAGTACTAAATATGAAATGTGTATGTACTTCAAATTGTTCAGAATACATTAAATAGTGGAAGCCGCATTATAATACTAGCTGAAGTTGAATTATGCATGCAAATGTTGAAAATATATTTCAGATTTACTGGTTGTTTTATAAAGCCTGAGGTTTAAAGAAAACTGTATTCTTCTGTATTTTTACACATTAAGCATTCTTAAACATTCTTTATTATTTATGATCTAAACATACTTACATGAAATACCGTCCAAGTATTCAACACCACAGCTTATGATGCATGACAGACGATTTACATTAATTTGCATAGTGTGCAGGAATCCCAAAGGATTTCTTATTAAACATTTCCACATGGTC
Organism: Lateolabrax maculatus; assembly: GCA_031216445.1. Classification (NCBI taxonomy): domain Eukaryota; kingdom Metazoa; phylum Chordata; class Actinopteri; order Acropomatiformes; family Lateolabracidae; genus Lateolabrax; species Lateolabrax maculatus. The sequence goes on from CM062204.1 coordinate 13,372,525, forward strand.
CACTCCGTTTTATCCTGCAAATCCATGCTGCAGGATTATTATGGGTGAGGGGCAAAAAATAATGAATTTGAAACTATTTAAGCACATTTACGACAAAAGGCAAAAAATAAAGGAACATGAACATTTTCTTTAGATTAAGGTTTTAGTACATTCAAAGGCTGCACAGACCTGCATCAAGTACAACACACATTGCAACATTATCATATTGTCACCTCATAAAATTATTTGTGAGATTTAAGAGAAAAATAGCAAATGATGCATGGTTTGTACATGTTTATTGTGTTACATTTTTATTCAGCAGCAGATGTAGAAAATATGAAAAGAATCATGATTACAATTATACATTCAAACTGTTGCTAATTATCATCAGCTATTACTTTGGCTGTGCTTTCAAATGTGTGCAATACTACTGTATACAACGTCCACAAAGGTTAAATAAATGAATGCCTTTGTGATGTTTAGCATTCCCTGTAGCTGCTGGGTTTAAAAATTGTTGTTTGCAAGATTACACTTTCAGTGCCATTATCAGCGGGAGATGGCTGACAAATTAAGTGTCTACTGACTGACATGCACAGACTGCTGTGTGAAGGCCTTTGATATTGCCACCATGGAGGAAAACAATTTCATGAAATGTGTTTGAAGAAGGTGCTTAAACCACAAATGAATCACGCATCACAAGTTTCACATATGTTGAAGTACTGGTATTATTGTCATTCAACTTATTTATGGTCATATACTGTATAACCCTGAGGCATCACAGTGCAGATCACTTCAGGGAATCTGGACCCCTCATCTCTCTGTTACCATCTCTTTCTCTTCATGCGATTACATAGCCGGCAAAGCTGGCCCGAAATTCAGTGCATGTCCAATAACAGTTCAGTAATAAATGATTGATTTGCAAATTTGTTCCAAATGTTACCACCAAAGTACCATATTAACTGCACTGTTACCATGCCACACAATACTAAACAAAGTAGTGTTAATTAAATTAACACAGAAACACAGAGAAAACCTGGGAACAGGAAGTGTTGTTCCAGCATTGGAGCACTGGTCTCTGGGCTTATAATGAAGTTGTTATGTATAGTCTGTTGTGTATTATGTACTTAATGGGAACATATAAACCAGCCCCAGCCCTAGAAATTACATCCATATTGGATGATTCTGCACCTCACGATTTATGCCTAATACCTTCAGTGCTAATACAGAAAATGGCTTCATCCTAACCATATTTTATTTGCCCTAAACACAATCTTTCCCTGACCTTATATTGTGGAAAGCCAGAATTTTTTTAATGTTTGTAATAGATCTAAAAAGAGTTGAATGTAATCCAGGATTTTGCAGAACCATTCATCTGCATTCTCTTGTGGCAACAGGGTCGGAATAAACCATGTGTAAAGGGTGAGATGTGTGGGGTGGGGGTCAATAGGGGCCCAATTATAAATGAACCGGTTGTTCCGAAGAGCCACAGTCGCAGGCAGGGCAAAAAAAACGGAGATAACAGCACATATTTTCAAACAGTCTCTCCTGGACATTTATTGTTCTTCACTCAGTTATTTGCATGAAAAGGGACAGAAATAGTTGAACTTGAGAGAGAGCTTTCCCACCTCTGAATAAGCCAACTGACCAATATCGGTGTGAAGTAGGTGTGAATGTTGGATTGTCGGTTTCGGAAAGTTACCAAAATGGTTGGACACAGCTCCCCAGTTGGAAGCTGGAATGGTGTTGTGGGAGTGGGTTTCTGAAACTATTCCACCATTGGACAACCCGTTCTGTGTGCGTATACTAGTCATTTTAGTATCAGGGGAGATGGAAGAAAGAAAAAACACATTACCTTAAAAACTGTAGGACTAGAGAACTGAACACGTGAACAAGTGTCAGGAAAATAAAATAACCTAAATATTCTCTATATTTCAGAACAGAAGTGGTATAATAAATAAAAACCTTTGTATTAAATTATGAAAGTCAGTTCCTGGTACTGTAGCTCATTTGTTTCTTGTTACTTTTCTGCATTTTACTGAGTGTGAACTGCATATAGATATTTTGCTGTATCTGTTTAAAGTAATAGCTGACAATCTGTGCTTGTCCTCCATCACTGCTTCTGTTATCCTTCAGCCAGAAGTCAGACCTGACAGGGTGATTCATGTGGAGGATATAGGTGCACTGTATGACTTATACATCCTCATGTGACACACCAGACACCTGTTTCATAGGCAGTGGTAAAAATAGCTATCTATAGGGAAACCAAACAGACACAGGAAGACTCAAAAGCATGCTGGGAGACAGACGGTATGAAAGGCACAGCTTTCACACACTTTATCAAAACAATATGGTCATGCTTTTGGTCTTACATGACCTTCATCTGGAATATCTTGATACAAGCTAAAAGCTTGACAATTTGATTAAAATTGTGCTCGGACAAAGTGTGCAGAAGCTGTTTGCCTTTTAAAGTTCAATACAGCCAAAATTTTGATCAAGTGTCATGGTTTGTCAGTTCTCATTGGGATGCAGTTATTTCAACCTGATTCCCTTTAGATCTAAAAAAAAAAAAAAAAAAAAACCTAAATTTAATTATTATTGGGGGGAGCACTGACAAAAGAGCGTTCACTGCAGAAAAAACCTCAGCGCTTGGCACATTTAGTGGATGGCTTTGGGGCATGTTTGTGTGACGGCATGATAAATGTTAATAGCTGTGTTAACATACAGCAGGTTATCAGCTTGTCATTGTTAAACAGCTTTGATTGCCATTTATATAACTGGATAAACACACCAATTAAAAGGAAAATGATGTGCAAATAAAGAAAAAGTGGCTTTTATTAGACCATACCGTCACCAAGATCTGTCTTCTGTCTCACATTCTCAGTGTGTTGGCCACGATGATCCCTCATCCTCCTCTGCCTCCCTTCACAGTCTTGTGCACTGCTTCTCTACCGCTCTCAGTGTTTACTGGGTGCCTCTTGCTTTCTCCCTCTCCTATCAGACAAACACTATGTAGGATTTTAAAAAGTTACTGAATCATTAGCCATATCATAATATTACACTCGATGCTCTCAGACCTTTTGCCCTACGCAAAAAAGAAGCCAGGGGCAAATTGGTGCTGAACAAAACATTAGTTTTATATGTCTGTTGTCTTGGTAACAGAGAGGAAAAGAAGTCAATGCAGAAAATGACGGTTTTACTAGTGAATCTTACTTTTTAAATTGTTTATTTTGGGAAGGGTCCATTGTTTCTCTGCCAAACACACACAAAAGTGTACCCACAAACATAGAACCACCCACACATGCATGGTGTGTAAAAAAAAAAAAAAACAAACACTGAAATTTATACTGTATCTACAAATATGAGGTGACTTCCCTTTGCAATCTTGTAAGTTCTGAAGGGAACTTTTCTTATCAAACAACTCTTCCCTCCTCACCCCCTCTCTCCCTCCCTCCCTCCCTCTAACCCCAACCTATCTCTCTTCCTTCCCCCGTGTATTTGCCTCTCTCCTTGTCTATTTCTTTCACGCAATGAGAAGTTTCTCGATTTTCATTTTGTCTTGACCCATTTTAAAGAGATAACTGTCGAGTAGGCAAGATTAAAGTGTCTTGTGCATATGCGAGAACAACTCCGTGTGTGTGTGCGCTTGTGTATTTGTGGATGTTTAAATCTGTGTTTGCAGTGCAGAGATAGATATTCTTATCATTGGGACTTGAATTATCTTGATTAATAATTCAGGTGTTAACATCCCAAGTCCCCCCCCCCCCCCCCCCCCCCTTTTGCACTGTATTTTCCTTTTCATTTTTTATTTGATCTCCTAATTTTTCATGATTTCTTTAGGAAATGCCTTCATAAAACAGAAGCATACATAGTGTATCATAAGCAATGATATCTGCCTTCTACTATTATCCCTCAGTGACTGCAAAGTATAAAAGACAGTAGAACTTCTACAGGCTGTTTTCCTTGCTTCTAATTTAAGTGATTTTACAATGTGAAACATTTATACAGATAGATACAATGGATACAGCAGTGTTGTAGCTAGTTTGACAAAGTTTCAGCAGAGTGCACAAAATGGCAGTAAAGTCACACCACAGTGTTTAAGCGTATCTATTCTGGTATCTGTGGTTACGTGGGAATGAAGTACGCTGTCTCCTCATGAATTTTATATGAGAGAATGACAGATAGATGGGATCAATATGCCAGCCATATTGAATGACTTTAATGTTTAGTAATGACTGCTGATCTTGGTTTAGCTTCTCATAAACAAGAGACAGACAATGCATAAAGCCAATTTGTAAATTATATACATATGCAAAGAATTTCCACACACACACACACACACACACACACACATTCATATTCACAATAACATGGAACTCCCTTGAGTGAGGTACAGTGTGCTGTTTGCAATATTTGTATGAGATTAAAAAGAAGAGATTCTGATTTGAATCTGATTCGCTTCAATGTTGAGTTTAATATATACATTTAACATCTGTATATTGTGTTTTTTTCTTTATTTCATAAATATTTTTAGGTTCAGTTGCAAGATGAGATCTGAGGTACGTTCAAAAACAAATCCAAGTATGAAGTTCCCTCTCAAAGCTGGCATGAAACCTCCAGTTGTCTATTTATGGGAGTAAGAGAGAGCACTGTTTTCCTCTTTTCCCTCTACGTCTACCCTCCCAACTCATCCCAAATGTCATGTTGTCATGCCAACATCTCTTCTAAACCAGGAGACAGGAAATGTTTGCATCCCAACAGCACATTCAAGCACACACACACACACACACACACACACACACACACACACACACACCTGTATTTGCTGAGCAAGTGAAAGCAGACACCCACGTCCACCCACACACATTCACACACAGAAACATACACACACAAGTGCTCACATATACACACAAATACTTTAATGCAGATATTCAATAAATTATTCTATGATTACATAAACATGCAGTTTATTATTTGAGTTTTAAGGTTTATTCTTGACTTTGGAAACAGCAGCTTAACTCAAAACAAGACTAGATTGAAACATATGACTCGACCGTGTATGGTCAATATGCTAAATCATGGACTAATTTTTATAGTCGTAAATAATGTGAATTCCTGGATTTTTAAATGTTTATCTACTTTGCGGTGCTCATTTATTCCAGGTGGAAATTAAGGCAGTTTAGTTCCTTTTAATTATTTCCCTTTGCTTATGATTGCTTATGATCTTGCTGTTGAACATTTTCAAACTTTGTAATGATTGGTCTGGGTCCGTTAGTCTCAGGAATACCGTAGAAAATCAGATTATCTTGCATGCTGTTAGTTTGCAGGTCCAAGATGATTTTGTTTTCTCTCATGATGTTTTCAATCTGTTCGGTTGGAGTTTTAACAGGTGACTGTAACAAGTTGTCTACTTTTTCAATTTATGTGTTGTGATTGTGGGAGTGTGTGGAGTCCATGTTATCTTGTTGAAAGTAGCAGTGATCGCTAAAGGCTTTCAAGTCCGATGACTCCTGCCATGCCAATCCATAAAACAGTTTTGTTTTAACCCTTGTGTTGTCCTGTGGGTCGAGGTGATGTATCATATGTTTGTGTCATCCTTTTCCTTTATTCTGTTTCTTACTCTGTTCCTATTGTCATTTTCGGCCACCGGGTCACCTTGACCCAGAGGACAACACAAGGGTTAATCAATTGGTTTTCCTTGTATGGAATGCTAGTTGTGCTGCCTACTGCTAGAAACAAGGCCCCGTCATATTCAATGTCACCTCCGTTGTTGGGTTCTTGCGATACTAAAGCTTCCATCTCTCTCTGCGCCTATTTATTTTGAAACATGGAGATGGTGTAATTACACCACTCAGTAAGTCAAGGAGAGACTTTCAGGTTTATAGGGATGGCCCAGTTTTGCTGTAGTCTAGCCAAAAACTCTCTAAACATAAGGTCAAACTTTCTTGCTGTTTCTGAAGCACAAATACGGTTGAATTATAAATAATGAATAATATTAGAGAAGTAATGTGTGCAGAATGTGTGTTTGATAGCCATCGCAGTTCCTTGCCCAGTTGACTTTGTGCTGCAGCAAAAGTTGAACCAGGTTAGACTTTTTCATCGGCCGACCCTGCGTTGACTGAACTCCCAGCATTGGTACCTTTGCTGCACCGACAGAAAACAGAAATGTGATGTTAAAAATAGATACAGCTTGAAGTTTGACATAAAGATTGATATTATGACATAAAACTGAGAAGGATATGAGGTAAGGTACGGTGAAATGCAATGCGTGTGTAACATGATGAGACAGACAAGTGAAGTGAGCTTTCAATGGCAGATCAAGGTTGTGCTGAAAAATCAGAGTAGACTTTATTTGATATAGGAAGGAAATGGGAATGTGATATAGATGTGACTTGGGAGAAGAATGGGACACACAAGAGGCAAACAAACTGAAAAGGACAGATGCTTGTCATATGCACAAACAGCAAGCACAATGATAGTAAAACTGGATGATTTGACATGGCAGATTTTTGTAGTTTGCATGTACAAAAAGCTTCGAAGATAAGAGCAAAAGCTCAGTTCTTTCTGGTCACTTTGAGAAAGGGAGGAATTGAACAGGGGGAGTCTTCGCTAGATATTGTATATAGAAAGAAATATAGGGGGATAGATGTATAGGCCAAAAGAAAAGAAATCCACAAAAAAGTTATTTTTGACGGATGTTCTATCTTTTGTGATGAATATTTAATAATAAACATAGTTGCTGTTGAAATAATGTTATCTCTGGTTTGTTACCAGAATAAATTAGAGTTATATTTAGATTTGTACAAGTGACATTTTAAACACTCAAAATAACATAGTAATTTGTCTGACAAGTTAAGCTTAACATTATGCTTATGCTTCAGGTTCATAGACGTGTACAGAGGGAATTAAAGGATTTAGTCACAAAATTCTTAGTTGAAGTGTGTTTTTCAGCCTTTTGCTGAATTCTGTTTCTATATCAGTTTTTGATATACCGTGGAGGTTAGTGTGACACAAAATTCTGCCATTTTGAATGAACTTTATTTAAACTGGCAGGCGGTTCAAGTATTGAACGCAAAACAAGAACTTTCCACACATATAAAGACAAAAGCAGGTATTAAAAAGGAAAAAATTCAGTGGTAACACTCATTGCCTGCAGGTGGTGCAAGTGTTTCAAATGAAGCTCCTTGTTTTACCTGTAGGAGGCGACAATGACATGTCTACACTTGAAGATCTAAAATGTTATTTTTTTTGGTCATGTCTCAAGCTGATCTAACAATAACTGAACAGCTTCCTATTTTAAAGAATCTGGAGCGTGCTAAACATAAACGAGTGGGTAAATGTTCATTGTGAGCGAGTCACAAGCCCGATTCAGAAAATAGCCTACGTAAAACCTTAGTGTAAGTATGATGTTACGTATGTATCTCTGCACTCATATGCCTCTTCAGCTCCCCTTAGGATCCCCTACTCTTTGCCTACATTTCCTGGTTTCAACAGTTGCTAAAATGGCAACAAGAATTAAACTCAAAAGCCTTGTATTTCTACAGTCATTGGTAATAGTAGAAAACTGCCTCCGGAATCTTTTTCATTTTGTGCTGTTCTACAATGCTATTTCTCTATTTTAAAGGAATTAAGGTATGTGTATTTGAAGGAGTGCAAAGGCCCGTGAGCTGTGCAAAAGGAAATACAGTGTGCATGTTTCCATTTGGCCCACACATACAAGGATGCAGCTTTTCAAATTTTAAAGGTGTATTAACATACAAAACATAAGCATAATATCGCACTGCACAACCACAACACTGTGCTTGAATCAGGAGCGATTTTGTGTTTGTGGGAGAGAGAAAAGTGTGAGTTTGTATACAGTATTGTAATAAAATGCTCAGACTCTTCATCTTCCATGACTTACAATGTATCAGGCTAAGATCCATTTGGTAACTTCCCAACAGTTGACTCATCACAAAGGTCCCACTACTACTCTCTCTCTCTCTCTCTCTCTCTCTCTCTCTCTAACTCTCTCTCACTCTCACACACGCACACACATACACACACACACCCACACACACATTATCATGAATCAGCTGATGGTTAAAAGCAAAAATTATATTTATGACTGTATACACATCATTCCAAAACTCATTATTCTAAGGCCTGTCTTGGCAGGATTAATATAAGGCCTTGCAATGTGTGTGTGTGTGTGTGTGTGTGTGTGTGTTCTGCAGTGGTGTGGAGTTTGTGGACTGATGGAGGCCTGATTGATTTGATAAAAATGAAAGCCATTGATTCTGTCATGAATTTACAGCACCTCATTTACATAATTCAGAAAGCTGAGTTGCATCTTAGCACAGACATTAATGGAGTAACAGTTCTCCCCTGCAGTGCCCCCTAGCACACACACACACACACACACACACACTTATATCAGCCCGACCATCAAAATGCACTCCATGAAGTAAATGCTTACCAAGCAGTCAGATGCTAACATACACAAATCACATTTGACGCCCATTTGAAAGTTGTAACATGTTTGAAGCGTAGTTGTTTATGTGTTGTGTAAAGCCATACAAATAATGGCTACCGTTGCTTTCAAAGCCTTTTCTATATTGTAGATAAATGCAACATGTCAACAATTGAAAATTACCAGGTAATCATAGCTGCATTTAATTAACTATAGCTCTAATGAAGGAAAGTGCAATGTAAGTAGAAAATATGGAAGCATGAATGATGGGTAAATCACAGAAACAATATTACTTTGTCAAAGATGTTCAGCCTTTAGTTGGAAATAGTAAAGTGAGAATTTCACAGAAAATTCTGGAAAATATGTTACGTTATCCAATAACAATAAGAGCATGACGAAACGTCCCAGTTCAGCCAGGCTTGCCAGGACTCAATGACACAATTTCCAGTGCACACCTTACATTAAATTAAAAAATCAACTTACACACATTACACATGAAAAAAGCATGTATTAGTTTGTACATTGGTCTCCACTGTGTTGACTTGTTGCCATGACACCGAATCAGAATTTGAGTGTACAAGTTTGCCTCGCCATCACACCTGCTGGTTATGTCTGTTAGCTCACACAGCAGTGTAATATTAGTCACACCTGAAAACAAAATGATTAAAAATTAAAGACTGCAACACATTTACTCACTTCTTCACACAATACCCCAAAATCCAGATATTTTGCAGTCCACAACTGTTTACCTGTCTGCTGCTCATGCAAAAATCAGTTTGGCTTCACTGGGGCGTTTTTTTATGACATTTTTGCTTCATCATTACTGTTGCTGCCTAATTAATTCCCCCATATGGTCAATGTCCATCGTGGTGATGTACTGAACCTAAACCTAATGGGTGGTGTGGTTATGGCCCTTAAAGAGGCTTGTTATTCCAGGAAATGTGGGCTGAGGGGTGACATATGGCAATGGGACACTCCTGTTTTGTGGCGATAGTGTAGCAGTCCTGGAAAGGACCGCTTCATATTCGGCCAAAAGGGACACCCTGTCGGTGCCATGTTAGCATTGTTGCTTAGAGAGCAGTCGGTCCTGGATTTGCAGCTGGGTCTCTGCTAACATGCAGAGCAGCATGGATGAAATGCATCAAACTTGCAATCACTGACTAATAAAGTCTCAATCTTCTTTTGAGATTTTACACCTGTTCAAGTCCTTTGTAAGTATATTGGTTATAATGTCCTGATTTAGGTTTAAGGTCTTTTTTTTAAATTTATGAATAACCAATTCTAACATGTGTATATATGTATTTGTTCATGGTAATTTTACAGTGTGTTATAAAGCATTTATTAACTGTTTATGCACATTTTAGAATCAGTCACACGTTCAAAGGTGTTTAGACATGTCGAGTGTGAATAATCTTTTGAAATAGTAGTTTGTAGTAGTTTAAAAAGAACTGGCAAAAGCTAATAAGTGGACCTTTAGTTAAGCTCTTTTGTTGAACTGTTTGTAAATGTCATTAGTGGTTTTGTTTGTATGAAAGTTATAAATGCTTCACAGGAGGACATAATTGTTGGCAAATACATTAATATTTAAAATGCTATTATATCTTTTTACAACTATGTAGTGTATAGCACATTCTTTTATAGTCAAATAAACATTTTGACATCATGCCAAGTAAAACATATTTACCCTGAGGTGTCAGCTTACGACAGGAAGTGTAAGAGGAAAAGACAGAGAGATAAAAAGAAGAAGTGATAGTTAGAGCGCACCCATCCAGTAACCACCCAGTCATCCACAGGCAGCAGGAGAAAGAGTGAGAGAGATGGGGGAGAGAATGAGTGACAGACGAATGAATGATGCTGTGAAGCCCTCTGTGTTGCTTTAATTGGATTTGAATGGGCTGTCATTGTGTGGAAAAATACTGTAGAGAGAAGAGACTGTTGCACATGTGTGTGCACACATATCCACAAACACACACACATACTGTATAACCACAAACTTGGCAAATCCCAGAGTACTTGGAAGAGGAACAAAATGTATAATTTCAAAGGATGCATACGAACCAACATGTTTTAGTACAGTTAATTTACGGCAAATCAATGCAGATTTGTTTCTGTTTTGTTTGGCATAAGATAAAGAAAAGCTTCTGTTGTAAAGAAACACCAACCAAAAACAGATGCGGCTTCACTCACATTGTAATGACTCTTAAGGTTATATGAAAAACCTGTATTTAACTGTTGTAATGGATAATTATAATTAGCTTCTCAGGAGATATTTGATCTGGATGAAAGCTATAATAATCCATTAATGATTTCACCTATTAAGTCAACGTCATTCACATTCATTTCATTCTAACACAGTAATTAGAAGTCACAATCCATTTATTTTATTATTCACATACCACAAACCTTCAACAGGGAACAGAAACTCTTGTACCTCAGTCCATCATTTCTGTCTGTGCTGTGACATGTTGGCATTTAAATCAACTTGATATGCACTTTGCTATTCAATGGCATTTTTGTGCCGTGCTCACCTGGCATTGCACAAAGGTGGGAGGTAGGGCAGCAAAATGAAATACAATGAGTTGCATGTAAATGAGGCATCACAAGGCAAGGTGTTGGTATTTATTTGTGAATTAAGTCATGGCAAAAAGAGCCCCCAAAGACCACATCTATTCTCAGAGCATCTGCAGATAATGTGGCGCTTCCACTAGCATGCAAAAACACCAATCAAATTCCTATTGAAAATAATTTCACACACCTGATTGCCCAAAATACTTTTTGAACAATATAACACTAAAACAACATGTTTATACCCTGATAACAGTGAGACAGGCGATAGCATGAGATGGCACAGTTCTCTGAATTTTGTTTTTTTTTCTTCTCCCTCTTAGCATTATGGTGCCATTCATAATGATGGTGTCTCTTATCATTGTTGAGCAGATGATTACCAATTATATTATATATAGGTCTACCTATTGATCCTGTAATTTTCAGATAATGTGATCTATGAAGAATAATCTGGCTGACATCAAGAAATTGTCTGAACATCTGAACATAATAAATGTTGTGACTTTAGTTTAATTAGTTTATCAACTGAAAACTATATCAAAGAGAAATTCTGTATCATCTTGTCAGGTTTGGATAAAGTTAGTCATGCGTTGATTCCCTAACATGAAGATGAATGTAATTCTTTCTTTTCTTGTTTTAGGCATAAAGCCCTCCATGATACAGCTGCAGCTCAGACTTATACTTTTAACTAGACTGAAGAATGTAGATCATATATCCAGACTCCCATGGGATCCCCATCTCTTCAGATGTGGGACACTGAGGTGATTAGATGTCCCAATTAAAACAGGCCAGCAATTTTCAAGTATTTGTCACTATGTCCTGACAACTCCCATATCCCCATTAGACTAAATGTAAATTTTAATGATCAGAAAATAAACATTTAGAAGTGATTGCTGTATTAATTTTGTCAGACTTATTCAGAACCCAGGACAGGTTGGATCACTGTTCTAAAAACACTCTCTGTCTATGACTGCTTCTATTAAAAGAAATAAAAATACTAAATACACTTAGAAGAGACAATTTTGCAGTTTTTAATGCTGAAAACCTGGTGTTATTCCTTCTGATAACAAACACGTTATAAAGACATGTTTTAAAACAAGTTCTTAATGCATCTTTGTTGGTCTGACAAAAAACATTTTTAATTAAGCTCATACATCTTGCCAATAAGATTTGTATAAATTATTATTAATGCGTTTAGTATCAATATCAGTCCCTCTAGGAAATTGCATTCTTGCATTTGCAACTTGTAACACTTAACTAATCTTTGCATGATTTACAAAAGCTTGCTATTTTACCCTCATAATATTTTCATTGAAAATTGATAGTTTCATTAATAAAAGGAATGGTTGCACACTTATAAAAAAAAATCTTTTTTTATGGGAATGAATGGCTAGGAAAATGTGTTTTAGCAGGGAGAGGATATTTTAGCCACAGTAACCTGTGCAGTAAATCTCTCATGGCTCAGCAGGTTTCAGTGTGAGCAAGCTTCTTTTATATAGAGATATACTATATACATAATAAAATTGCAAGTGCATTTCGATATGGTCTTACTGCAACAACATTATCACACCGATTCATCATTAATCACCATTGCAATTGCATGATGAAATAGTGCCAATGGAGTTCTGAGGCTTTTAGGGTATTACTGATTGTATTTTTCTGATAAAAAAAAAAAAATTTTAATCACTCAGTTTAAGAAAGGAATGTATTGAAGAAATATATTGGACAACAAAGTAGCTCTTATACTAATAAAAGCAAAAATATAAATATTTGTGTGCAAATAACACATTAGTTTTCAGAACAGTGTATAGTATTAACAGTTAAAACTGTCTGTAAGACTCAATATTCTAACTACTGTATTCACTTTGCATGGAAATGGGCAACCAAGGTCAGTCAGCTTGGGGCTGGTAAGAGTGAGAGGGTTGATGCTAATCACTCCACCATATCAAAATAAATATTCTTCTGGGTGTGTATATGTATGTGTGTGTGTGTGTGTGTGTGTGTGTGTGTGTCAGAGAGAGAGAGGGAGAGAGAGAGAAAGGAGACTCATAAAAGAGGAAACAGACTGAGAATACAGTGTTTGTGTTTGTGTTTGTGTGTGTTACAATTATCTAAAAGCAGGATGCTACTAGCTCGATCATCCGTCATTCAAGAGTGATATAACCACAGCATCAGAGACAAAATGACACAAAATATCTTTAAAGCAGGCAGAGTGAACGGCAGAGGGGAAAAGAGAAAAACAGCAGGAGAAAAAAAAATGAGTCATACAGAAAATAGGAAGAGGAGAAGTGATCTAGAAAAGTAGAGAGGCAGGCACTGATAGAGAGGGACACGGACTATACAGTAGACTATAACAGTTGGAATGAGGGATCAAAGGGGAGAGAGGCAGTCTGAGGGAAATAAAGGAATGAGGTAGTATTGTCTTCCAGAGGATGAAGTCATTTTCTCGAGACACAATGTTCCTGTTGCTGTTAAGCATCATGGGAAAGAGCTGACAGAGTAATGGATCACCACTTGCAGAAAAAAAAATCTCTGTGCACTCACACGTGTGCACATTTAGACACACTCACACACAAGAGACAAAGGTAGAGTGAGCTAAACTCACACATTCAGTCACCATCCAACAGGCTCTAGTCTTGCAGCAGCTCCGCCTCTAAGACTGTGACTGTGATTGGCTCTCTGATTCATTAATACAATATCTCCCAGTCTGTTCTCTAGTAACTCATCATTATCTACTACAGTATATAGTCCTCCTTTTCAGGAACTACTTTAATTCAACAATTGTGAGGTCGTTCCTGATTTGTTCCTCACTCGTTTCTTGGGAACTGCTCACACTTCTCTACCATATTGTAAGTGCTACCCTGTGTGCATTAGCATTTGTGCACAAATGTGCTTGTGAGTTATCAGGTTGTAATTATGAGGTAAATTACTGCTAATGATTCCAGGCTGGATTTCAAACTCTAACATCTGTTGAATTGGATGGATAAGCTGGAGGATTAAATACACATATGTTCACACACTTAACACAGACGTGCATGTGTACACACACAAAGCATTGTTAAATTTTCCATTTTGTCACCTAGGAGTAACTATTTGGTGTAAAAACTGTGCAATGGTTGCTGTGTATCTACCTAGAGCAACACATTCTGCCAGTGTTTCTAAACTGAGCCGATGGAGCTTCAGAGCACTTTAAACGTCTGTGTCATATCCCTGAGGTGTGCCCTGAGGTGTACTTGTCAGTGCAGACTTCTATTCCCGTGTACAATGATTACTGCTACCGTTGTCCTCATGTAAGTTGTCTTAAAAGAGGACATAATGTGTGACCAGGCTCTGCCGCACAGTGGTTAATGATGTTAGTTTAAAGCAAGGTTTAAATCTCAGCCCTGGTTTCTTTAATGTGAAGTTTGCATGTTTGTCCTCTGTTTGTGTTGGTTTCCCTCCTCCCATATCCAAGTCAGCTGAATTAAAGATTGAAAATCGCCCTTAGGTTTCAATTTGTTTGTCTGTTTATGCATTAGCCTACAGTACACAAGCAACCTGTCCAAGGTGTTTTTCTGCCTTCCCTAGGATTGGCTCAAGCACCCCTGTGACCCTAAAAATGAGTAAGCTGGTATAGAAAATGAATTAATGCTGCCTGGTTGTATTGCACTGTCTCAATGAACTGCTCTGGGCTATTATTGTTTCTGTTCACTCTGCTGTGCGCTGATTTCACTGACCTGCATTCATGCACACAATGTATATGTTTGCACATTTCTCCAAGTTTGTGTTTCTTCCATCTGATAATATGGTCTGATAATGGCATCATGTATTGTATCCAAGCAACTTTCATCTGTCTGTTTTTGAAGGTGTAAAGCTCTGTGCACATTTGTATAAATAAAGTAATTTGACTTATTCAAATTGTTTGAAGTTTTATTTTCTCATGTAGAATTTATTTCTTCACGTTTGCTTGTTTATTTTAGTTTAGTCAGTGAACTCAGTTTAGTTGGTTTTATCTTAGCCATTATATTTTTTCCTGTCCTAGAATGTATGAGATAAAGAAGCAGACAGTGAGAGGGGAGAGTGTGCAGTCATAGGTGGGTCTCAAAACTCCACACGCAGATGGTACCAAATCTGCACGTGTCAGGTAATGGCTGGACTGAAAAATGCGTGCGTGCAAATTTAAATATCAGTTAAAAAATGTGTCGACTACTGAACATTCCTTAGGTTTTATTTGTTTGTGAAAAATTGTTTGACATTTATTCAAATGGTGCATCATTGTGGATAGGAAGATGCTTGCGGGATCTTTTTTTTTTTCCGTTTGAGAGGTTTCACAATACTGAATTTTTAACAAAATGTATATAAGTCAAAAGTACAAATACATAAGGTTTGTGCTTTGGTGACTCAAAGGCTGGCAGAGGCTTTTCACTGGTGAACAGAATGAAAATGTGTCAAGAAGTGTTTGGAGACATTTTGGTATTTTTGTTATTATGCATATTGTAAGGTTTTACCTCTAGTTTTGGGTGTTTATAAATTATACCAACCACAATGAATTTTCTCTAAAAGAAGAACAAACAACTGCACTTAAACTTTATGTTGATAAGAAATACGTGTTTGCTGTACTTTTGACAGGACTTGCGTTTCGTTGCTCTGATTGGTTGTCTCCACCCGTCGGTAACGCCCCTTTGAAATCAAAAATGAACTGAGAGGTTCCAGACTAATATGCATTTGCAAATTAGTTTGGCAATGCCAGGCTAGCAATGACTGACACACATTGATAAAACGTGTCAAGGCAACACAACTGGGCATCCTTGAAAACACACCAGTGTTTTGCAAACAAGCCTTTTGATAAACCTCTTGAATTTTTAGGCAGACATCAGCTTCCTTGAGGACAGTTGCTAATCCAGGTCCGTGCTCACTGTGTCTCTATGTTGACAGCTGCATTCACTGGGTGGGAGACAGGAGCATCCATGAGCACTCGACCACACAACAGCTTGACTGAAACAGGTAACTGCCTGTATGGTAGCCACGGCAATTTGTGAAAACAGCATAATTTAAATGTTGAGTTCACTCAGTGTATCTCACCGCAGCAGGTGGCTAAACTAGGTGTGCCAAGTCCTGTTTATCAGTAAATAACATCATTCACTTTTATTTGCTCAACAACATTTATTTTGTTATTATTTCGCTTCAGTTTACAGTGAACATTATCAGTGATTTTTGTTATAAGTGATTTATATATGAATAATACTAACCTTTTAATAATGCATTTTAGACATTCCTACACATGTTATATTGGCATTCTCTCTGTATAGCTATGTTAACAGCTAGTGATAAACACCAGAGCATACGTTACCTGCAAACTGAACATTTCTACTCTCTCCAATTGTATTGGTCATTCAGTTATTTGTTGTATTCTCAATATAGTCTATATTAATACATCTATATTTTTCTGCAAATAATTTTGTCTACAGCAGCAAGGACCCCAAATCACCATGTGTACAGCTTCATATAATTGCTAAATAAATGAATCTTTATAGATTTTACTTCAAAGAACCATCTATACATTCCAAGCATATGAGGCATTCAGCTTGTAATGACCTGTGATTCCACAGCATCCACAGACAGGGTTAAATTGTTTTATTGGCATCTATACGTCATGAGGCTTTCTGGCATGGGGATGCAAACATGCACTTTGGTGCCTCTCTCAGACACATATAGACGAACAGATGGACAGATTGATGATGGAGAATCAGGCGGATGTACTATCTGATAAATGAACAACAAGATTAATAGCTGGAGAGAAAGACAGAAAGAGAGGGCAAAGAGAGACTGGCATGCATATGTATGGACAAACAGATGGACAGACAGTTTGAACAGACAGACAGATAGACAGATGGTGCTTCTATTAGGAAAAGCGGGCTTTGATGAGATGGACAAACAGACTATCAGACAGACAGACATACAGACAGAAACTCTACTGGGATGCACTAAATGGGCAGACAGAAAAATGAACAGGCTTGACATTCTGATGTAGAAATGGGGCTGTGATGCCCGGGGCCAGGTGAAGAGAGGACGCCGTATCTCTGAAGACCATCGACATGAGGAAGGACTCAACTTTAAAGTGCGTATGCAGATGTGTGTGTGTTTTCTCACACACCTGTGTGTGTGTGTGTGTGTGCACGCGTGTTTGTTAATGCGCGTAGTAGTGGTTTGTATTTGTGTAGTCTGTATGTGTGTGCATGTGTGTGTGTGTGTCTAATACTGCTCTGGCCATTACCAAGGTACTAGATGAAAGTAGTGAACATGGTGCCAAAACAAGGTGCTAAAAGACTAAAATACTAATGGCACAGAATTTGTACTCTCACGCACATGCACGTGCATACACACACTGACACACACACACACACACACACACACACACAGGGCAGAAGGACAACAGGGACATCTGTTCCACAGTTTTATCTCCTTTCTAGCAAAATGTTCTAACGGGACACTGTGATGTATGAAGCGAGCAACAACTAACCTTATTTTACAAAATGTTGAACTCTAAAAATGCCACCCTACACTCCCCTAAGCCCAATATAAATGACGAATTTTATTCATTTAGTTCATCAAAACCACACATGAGTACAGTATGAAATAGGTATGGTAAGCATAACAGGGGCATTGGGGAGGAATGTATTTGCTGCTCTGCACAAGGTTTTGTTTTTTTGACCTTGCTGAATTTTGAAGCGTATAGTTTTGAGGCCTGTTCCTATTAAGCAAAAGCATAAACATCCATTTGAAGGCTTAACAGGGAGTCGTGGAACTACTGCTTGTGTAGTGTGTGTCCGTCTATGTGTGTATCTAGTCCCCCACAGGCCCTTAAGTGGTGTGTATTTATAGAGAGTGTGTCTCTCTGAGGCCCAAAGGCTGGTTATATGAGCCCCTTCTAATGGCTAAGAGGAGAGGAAACAGCCACAGTCATGTTCCCACAAAATAGACACACATGCATGCACGCATACAAACATACACACACATACACGGATAGATTAGATAAGGCAGTTAGACGTGCTGTTGTTCTGGCCGCTCTTGGACAAACTCAGGCCTCTGAGGGTAAAACTCTGACCTTTTTTACATGAGTAAAAACAACGCAAACAGGGTAGGTCTATACTTTAAAAAAAAAGTGCATCTGCAGCACACTTCAGTGCTGATAAAATGCACAATTTAAGTCAATATTATGATTTAATTTTATAAATTTATGCTTGGCTGGCGGTGGATTGTAAGTGGTTTTGGGCAGGGAGGGCAGGGATCTAGGCTGACTTCAGGCCAAATGGAGAGTCTTGTGTGCGTCACTTTACTTCATCCCTCTTCCTCTGTTCTGAAGCCTGCAAACACAGGTGTTTGTTGGTTCCTCTTGTCCTTCAGCTGCACTGGGGTTGCATACAGTAAATGAGGTAAATGAAGAAAGAAGGGGCCATATGGCTTTGTTTGGATCTGTACACAGGCCAGCCAGAATTTGTGCATGCGTGGGTGTGTGTGTGTATTTGATCTGTACGGAGACCAGGCAACGCTGAAACAGCAGCAATTTAACTGATGCTCCCACCATATGGTTAGAGTGATAGCATTAGAGAACCTGCGCTGAACCTGAAAAAGAGACAGAGGGAGAAAGAGGGGGTAGGGTGGACCAGAGCTAGAAGCCAAGATTTGTAGAGCAGCCCCATTATGGTACACTGGTATGCAAATCATGCACACAGACACACATACAGACACGAGTGCGTGAGAGCACACACGTACGCTACATAATGTCTCTACAAGTGTGCAGGCACGTAAATGCAAATTAATGCATGTGATCATCACACTGACCAAAGTGTGCTTGCAGGGAAATACTCACAAGCTTGTGCACAGGTGTTTGTGTGTGTGTGTGCATGTGCAGGCGCACGTGCGTGCGCACACACACGGACGCATAAACATAAGAGCAGAGTTATCCTGTGTGTTTCAGCAATCTGGGTGATTTATGCCTTGAATACTGCAGTGTTTTAGGTGGGATCTCAGGGAATTCACAGCCATATGTCCTCATTTTACTCCCTCTCTCTTACACACACATACACACACACTTTTAAATGCATACCAATAGACACACAAACTCACACTCATGTACACAGGCACACACACACTATTTTCAGCTTAAAGGGCAAGGGCAAAAGAAGAGTGTGTGCAGGTTTGGGAGTGCGAAGCAGGGGGGATAAGGGCTATAAGGCAGACAGTCAGAATTTTCTGCTCCAGTTAGAGGGAAATTCTCGGCTCCTGCTGTAGGAGTCAATGGACAAGTGGGATGAAAGGACGAAAGGTGACAACATGTATGCTGTTATAATGGTGGTAAACTGGTGCAACTGACTGATAATACCCTTCCTGATGAGTATGTGTGTGTGGTGTGAAAATTGGACGGTGTTCAACTCGCGACTAGTGCGTCACCACCTCTGACAAATGGCAAATAAATGTCCTTTACTTAGAGAGCCTCTGGACTGGACTGAACTGGAAAAATCTAATGCAATTAATTTCATCAGGATACACTACTATACCATTCATTCATTCATTCATATCATTCTGATACCAGATATGAGTAAAATGCCATAAACTCACTGTTATATGTATATACTGTATGTTATTATATAATATGATTAAAAGGTACAGTTGGATTGAAAGAAAGAGAAAATGAGAAATATCACAAGTTGCTATAAGAATGATGTAAAACAGTACAGTGGTGTTGAAGAATTAATAATAAAGAATAGATGAATAAAGTAAAAATAGGTTAGGGTTAAGCTTAATTTAAAGTCACAAAACACTATAAATTTTAAAGATACATAAATACAAGAAAAAATAAAAACTACCAGTAATGTAGAGCTTCAGAAAGTTATTTTTTTGTACTTGTTTATAGTATTTCCCACCAGCGCAGTGCTTGTCTCTTTCAAACAAACAAACAGACTACAAAGTGTATTTCTCTTCTTTACATCCTAGAAGGATAATTCCAAATAATGGAAGTTCAGCTAAGGCTACGAATTACTGGAGATGGGTAACATTACTTTTTCAATGCCGTCCTGCTGTATAATAGAACATCTTCTGCCACCTACATAACACAGAAATATGATCATTAATGTATTCCATGCTTAATTATTTCTTATGTAGGAGGGAATTAAATTGGTTAAATAAGACGCTTAAGAATAAAGAACAATAAATAAAGCAATTTAAAAAGGTGTGGGAACATTACCATATTTTTTCAAAAAGATATTATGCTGAACTGAAACTTGACTGATCTAAAATACAATTATATTTAGCTGAAATTAAAAAAAAAAAAGTTCATGAAGGCAGTAGCTTACTGTATATGGTTCCTGTAAGGATTGGCTGAGAGAAACACTTTGATAAACAGGAGGCTCCTCCTGCAGACAAAGTTAGTTCATAATCAATTAAACCACATTTACAATATTTCTATGTAGAAACAATGTAGACAATATCAACACATTATCATAATTATATTAAGATGGAAATATTGACAGCCAAAGTTGTTCAGGAAAAAGATAATCCTCTGAAAACAGACAAATCCCCCCTCTGTATTCTACTCAACATGGTACAGTCAGAGGTCGCCCCATAAAGTCCATTGGAATCCCCCACTTCCTGTTTAATTGTCTGGACCTAAACCTGGGGGCAATAAGAACTGAAGCTCATGCTACAAATATGCGGGTATTGAACGTATTAACAAATTAATTGGGTGTGACAAATAAACGTTTTGTTATTTCATTAACAGTTACTACTGCTAGTTAGTTAGCTAAAGTGCTTTTGTTTAACTTATGTGAACATGTTTAGATTCAGAGGCCTATTGTGCCATGAGGATGATAGACCTGCAGAAACTCAAGTGCGTTTGGCAAGTGTGCAACCAGCTCTTACAGGGCACAGGTTAGCACTGTGACAGTTGAAACACCACTTAATATTTTAAATTAGGCCCAGCTCTTCAGTCCAATGGTTCCAGCTTGCAGCTGAGGTTTGTCACACAACTGCCCAAAAACTAGAAACCCAATGAATTATAACGTCAAGAGAGGAGAAACTCTGATGAATCATCAGTTGAAAAGATAAGAGGAATTTTCTTGTGCAGTGATATGGAGAGCACTGAATCCACTTTTCAAATACATTAACCATCCTTGAGCTACTCAGAAGAGGTGTTTCAGAAGGTCTAAGTCACCTTCACTGTGTGAACAACCCAACGGTATTTTAGCAGGCAGTCAGGGCTACCACTCGCAGGAAAGAGCCACGATTTTTGAGGCTTTAGGCATCTTCATCTGAATTTCCAAGTGTTAGAGAGGCAACATGATGTCAGATTATGTTGTTTGTGTGTGTCCTCAGCGGAGCAAGATGGATTAGCCCCCAGTTTAACCCATCTAGTGAAAACACAAGCTGACAGCGAGGCTCCCTGAGAGAGAGGAAGAGATCTGAGGTTGAATTCTATTATTGAAATTGTATCCCATCTTAATATAGAAATTGTATCTACATTCTGCGAGCCATCATCTTCCATCTCCTTCTCTTGTTCTCTCTTTCCCTCTTTGTCTCCATCCCTTTTTTAACCTCCCGGTTTCTCAAAGGAGAACTGACAGGCTGGGAGTGCAGGCTGGGGCAGACAGAAATGCATTTAGTTAGAAGGGGGGCTGACTGGGAGAAGATGGAGATTGTTGAAAAACTAGAAGGGATGGAAGTGAAAAGGAGAGGAAGGAGAAGACAGAGAGAGGAAGAAAAGGGAGAAAATCTCAAAATTGTTTCTGCTCATCTAGCTCAGTGCATTCCACTCCTCCTCAATCGCTTTCGCTCCTCCCTGCCTCCGTCCCTTTCTTCTTCCCTTCCTTCAGAAGTCTGAAATCTCCAAGGAAGCATGCTCGTAAGGCCTAATTTATTTACCACCGCCACCCCAGCTGTATCACTTCGTCATTAATTTACCACTGTCACATTTGTGTGAGCAGTTGGACACCCGGCCATGCCATGCAGCAGCTACACAGAACATACATGCAGTGAATCTCATCCATAAACATGTACTCTATTATTACTATTCCCTGCAGAGTTAAGGCACTTGGTATGGAACCACTAATGAGCCCCGATCTGACCTATATATTTAAATCATAGATTTACTTCTGCTATCAGCTGTTTTGGCCATTATCATGAATCTGCCTAGTTTGCTGTTACACGCCACTACATGAGACTAATGTGTTTTTTCCATTTGTTTTACAACTAAGACCACTTTCCATGAATGTGAAAAAAGGGGGAAAAAAAACCTTCGCTGAACAAGGCTTGTTATAGTTTAAGATAGCATTCTAAGAATTTAGACAAGTGTATGCACCAGAGACACACACACAGTGATGAGGTGTGTAAATTAATCACCACTCTGATCACAGAGACCAGGCCCCACCATGCTTGGTAATTATACATGTATGGAAGACAGAGACCCTCTGCTTGTGTGTGTGTGTGTGAGTGTGTGTGTGAGCGTGAGTGCAGGGAGAGGTAGAAAAAGAAAATGTATATGTGTGTTTGAGTGTGAAGTTTCCAAAATTTCTCAGCTCACTTGCCTGGTACATATTCAGGCAAGTATTACATTGATTTTGCATCACTGGAATAACAAAGTACATTCCAATTCATTAAGATACTCACATCAAGCACATACATTTATGATGAAAGAAGATATTAAAAACTTGATGGAAAGCTTTCAATAATACAATGGTGTAATGAGGCAATAATTCTCAAACCAGGAAGGGTCTTCTACAAAATGCAAAAATAATTTAATTTATTAATCAATAACCATGCAAAGTTCATTTTGGGCTCTTACAAAATCATTTAATTTGTCTTGTTTCTGTCAAAGCAGTTGAGGAATATTCAGCCTAAATGCTTTTAAAGAGCATCACAGAAGGAAAAAGGGAAGTCATAGATGGTTTTATGGGGCTGGGATTAATGAGGTGAAACTGCAATAGCTCGCTGGATTTTAACCTTTGTGCATGCACAATGTGCAAGGCACGTATGTAACATAAGCTCTGCTCTGTGGACCTTTTAATGTAATCCCATCTTCAGTGGGTTGCAATGTAGATGTCATGGTGTAGATGTTGAAAGTATCTCTCTGTGCTGTGCAGCAGAAAAGGCCTCAAGTACAAAATAGATCTTTATATTGCTTTCAGACTACGGACTGATGGGTTAAAGCTGCATTTGCTCTTGATCTGACAGGGTCAACGCATGACGGCTTCAGGACCGTCCTCCTGACCAGGGTTGAATGTGAGTGGAACACTGATCTGCTTTGGTGAACATGCCTTTCTATCTATTTTTGTTGATGTTATTCATGTTTTAAATGCCAATTAAAATAACAAAAGAGCAAGCCAAAGAGAGCAAGAGCGAGAGAAAGCACAAATCTGGGACTAAGATAAACTAAACTGAAGATTAAATTCTTTGTTTAGCCACATTGAGCTGAACAGTTATGAGCTGTGGCAGTAGTTTTATGTGAACGGGTCACTCAGAGATTTTTCTGTGCTAAAGGGGTAAGAAAGATTCATGTGGAATTTATGGACAAATACTCTCTAATAGCCGCACTGCTTGATATAGTAAAACTGAAAAGTGGTCCTGAGCACACTATGTTTCTGTGTGGTGGAGAAAGAGGACATAATGTGTGTCAGAGAGCAAGATGGGAAGGGTTAAATATTTAATTATTTTTACTATCCCCTGCAGTGAATATCCTCCATTACTGAAGTTTCCAGTGTATGTGTGTTTTGAGAGAGGGTGTATATGTACCTGCATGTCTACATTTGTCTGTTAAATCTTTAAGTATAAAAATAAAACCTGGAAAGGGCAGAAGATGATTAAGACTGAAAACAGAGTGATGGTGTCTAAGATGATGTTATTTGATGGATAGTGAGAATGAAGGACAAAAAAACACACCAAGACAAATTCCCCTCTCCTCTAGTTTTCTGGATGTCCATGTGTATTCTTGTCCTTTGAAGGCTCCATAATTACTAGCATGAAACTACTGTAATTAAACCACTGCACCACCACTACAGAGACAAGTTTTCTCCCATGAGTCTGGTGCCTATTGCTTGGATAGTCACTCTCACGAACACAATTTATTTTAATGTTCTGTAAATTTATTGAAATGTACATTAGAAGTTTTCCATCCCATTGAAATGGAGAGCTTTTGCTCTGCTGGTTCCCTATTGAAAACATACAGAGGTTCACTAACACAACACAACTGTTATCAGAACGTTATCCTTGTATTGGTTGCATGTCATCTTGTATGCCTGTTAGTGATTTTGTGTGTCTTTGAGAACACCATTTCATTTTTAAATCAGTCTAATCTCAGGACAATTCCCTTTCATTTGTTACTGCTAATTAATTCATTGTATCACTGTCCACAGTAGCCATTCAGTAGAGAATTTTTTTCAATCCAACCCACTCAACTGCCTGAGGCTTTCTAAGTTAGACACCAGTCAATACAGCTGAGTGAGTGTTTGTTTGTCACAAAGGTGAAAATTTACATATATACCAGAGAACAGTTTTTAACTGACAGTGAAGAAATGCCAAAAGCATTAATGCATACAGTGCACACATAAACAGAGAGGCAAGTGTACGACCACATTTTACAACAAATTATATATTTCACTCAAATGCCAGAGTCTTTACTTTCACCTTAATAAAATCAGCCAAATTTGTGAGTCTGAGTAATACTGTATGCCTGCTGTGTTCGGTGTGTGTGTGTGTGTGTGTGTGTGTGTGTGTGTGTGTGTGTGTGTGTGTGTGTTTGTACATGTGTGGGCATAGATGTCACAGCAGCAGGCGGGGAGGTGTTGATAACTTATTTGGCATTTTGACAGTGATAAAGGACATGTGTTGCCCTTAGCGATGCAGAAAAACACACACAGGCATCCAAACACGCAGTAACACTCAATGTATGGCAGCCAGATTTTTATAGAATGGGTTTATATATTCAAAAAACATCTGTATGGTAACAAAATAAATTCTCTACCTCGCCCACATCCTACTGAAATAATTCTCGGGGATGTACCATTATTTGACAGGAAGCTGCTACAGTATGGACAAAGAAGTAGAAGCCCCCGACCGCAACATTTTCTCAGACTTACACTTTTGGGCTTTTCAGCTCTCGCTCTCTTTCATACACACACACACACACACACACACACACACACACACACACACACAAACAAGCCCATTCTGTACAAATATTTTCACCCACACAAATATTGACATGCACAAAGGCAATCACTTAAGGCATGTTGTAGCATACATTCGCTGGGCAATTAAACAAGGAGATGTTTCATAGATCACAATTGTTCCTGTAGGGCAATAAAATGGATGCAAATTAAGCTTTTTAGTGTCAGTACCGCATGTCTGGCTTGTGTACATATTTGGCTGTCACTGTGAGCAAAAGAGGGAATTAAAGTCTTGCTGTATCTTCAAAGCGCTAGATAGAGTGAAGAGTAGCACGCCCAGATGAAAGTGACACTGGTGACAATTGCACCTCAAGGCACACAAACTACTTGCCCACAGCCCACACAAATACTGTATGTGCAACCTGCTGCATGCAAGAGGAACGTAATGAGAGAAGTTTATGGGGGAGGAGGAAATGCTAATCACAAAGTTGCCCATTGCAAATGTGGAACTGAATATTAAAGAAAAGGAAAATAAATGTTGTCCAAGGGCGCACGCAGCATGACAAGACACAAAGTCTGGGTGTAATAAAGCATCAGTCCCACAATATTTACCATCCTCTCCCCATTCCAGCCAAGACTGCCGCATTTTATTTTTCTGTTGTTTGTTTTAATCAGGGTGAGCTTTCCTTTTTTCTGTCATTTCAGTGAGTTTGCTGTCCCATTTGCTGGAGCACTTGCTGGGAATTATCACAGAGGGGTTCTGCCGCAGTCAGAAGCAGAGACACAGGAGCCCACTGTCTCTTTATCAAAAAACTGTACACAAGGCAAGCCCCCTCATGTTGAGGGTGTTTTAGAAAAAGTATTGTGGATTATTAACTCATCACATGACAAGTAACATCTGTTTAGGTTATTCTTTGCACTCTTTGTGTAGACATATTTTGTGTTTGTGTGTTTGTCTATTACTTTTCTGTCTTTCTTTTGATGGTTGTGTGTCTGTTTGGTCCCTTATCCACCTCCCCTGTTGATTCTGATCTGAGATGAACCCTTATCCGATTGGATCTTTCTTGCTCCCAAGGGGAGGGTCTGGAAATAGGCTTATCCTCTGATTGGATCGTTTGCCCCTGAGGGAAGGGTACAATGGAGGTCAAAAGGAAACCACGCTATCTTTTGGCTGGCGCACACAGGGGTCCAGTATTAACTAACACACACATACACATACTAAATACATCAAGGTCTCCAGGGAGATTACAGTGAAGAGTTGATGATGACTCCATAGAGACAACACCAAAGACATAAGAGTGTGATAGCCTCCACAGACACAAACAAACAGAAAACCTGTTGACCTCAACAGGCTGCCAGACAAACAGTAGCTATCCAGGATTATTGAGGATCAATCAGCAATGTGTTGTGTTGAGGACACTAGAGAGGGGGACATGGGCTTTGTTCCAGAATATGTGGTTTGCTTTGTGTCATACAATATTTCGTTTTTTAACGTCGACTTTTCACTTTCCATTTTTCCTAATAATCTGCAGCATCAAAATAGTGAGCCACTGCAGTGCCAGCACATATTAAACATTGTATGAAAGACAGATGAACGTTTTTGTGACAGATTAGGTTCTGACGAGATAGGATCAGGTGGCTGAAATTATGAACTATTTTCATAATAGATACAACCCATAAAGTGAAAGCTAGAGAGATGCAAATATCTCAGGATATCACAGACCACAAATAAAAGCGAGAGACCTCAGTGGGTTGATAATGATATACTAAAAGGCACAAAGTCTCCCATAATGTGGAAAATATTGTAAATCCATAAATAATGTCAAGAGCACAGTTAACCAACTTGAGGCCTGTAAACACAACACTGATATATTATCACCTTCTAAGGATTTTATGGCAAACGTGTGCATGAATGTTGCAGACCAGCAGACACATAGCAACATAAGCAATCATTTGTGTGTCATCATAGTAGTAATAGTTTCTGTGTCTGGCTCTTTAGCTGCTAAATGCTCCGCTATGTTTACCAGCTAATCCTTAACTTTAACTTTGTTTGTCTGTTGTTTAGTGCTGGGCAGGTAGTGTACAATGAGTTTACCAGAGCTTTTTCACTGAAAAGTGTTGCGTCTGGAAACAACACTGAACTAAAACAGTAAAGCTGTAGGACGGTAAACCATAACAATGCGCAGAAAAGAACCCAACAAACTCACAAGGGTCGTCACTATGAGCTAAGCCCATCATATTATACTGTAAATAGTCATTTGATTTATAGTTAATATAAAAATGTTGATATACAGCAGCTTTAAATAGGTAGGTCTACATAAGGGGTTTAGGAGGTTGCATAGTTCATTTATGGTCAAGATGATTGCTCTGCTTGTTTCCTGCTATAATAACATACATAGAATTGTTATCTAGATGAACAACAGCTCCAATGTTGAAACAAAAGTTGCAGGTTTCTTAAGGCAAATTGACTAGTGCTGTGTTGGATGCGTACATGTAAGTACGAGACGCTTCCAGCAGCTTGGATGGCTTCTTGTATAAGCTGTAGGTCATTCTAACCTCGACTCATTATAGTTCACTGTATCTGAATCTTTAAC
The DNA here is from genome assembly GCA_031216445.1 of Lateolabrax maculatus. Taxonomy (NCBI): domain Eukaryota; kingdom Metazoa; phylum Chordata; class Actinopteri; order Acropomatiformes; family Lateolabracidae; genus Lateolabrax; species Lateolabrax maculatus. The sequence goes on from CM062204.1 coordinate 13,400,247, forward strand.
AACATGGCACCATGATACCTGAAGACCAATTTCTACAGGACTCACGAGTATCGGAGGAGAGCTGGCATTGCTGACCTGCACCTGTCCACATTGAAGACAAATACAGGTAAACATGTCTTGAGGTGTTCTGGAGCTCAACGCTGGACTCAATCACTTCTAACCATTAAAAGCTTATGTAATCATTGGTATTTCAGGGAACGAGTCAAAACCCAGCTAAAGGAAGACATACAAGTGTAGACATGAGCTTAACAATCAAAGTTGATAAGTTAGTAAAGTTTTATTTTAGTTCAGTACTTATGAAGTCAGTTGTCTCCATAACTAACTAGCTGGTAGCTACCTCACCAATCAAGGACTTACAATTTTTAGAAACATCAAAGGCTCCCCCTTGACAACATACTGGAGTTGTGAATTTTTTAATGCTGATGGTCAAATATGAACTAAACAGCTGTTGAGCACACATGCAGGAAATGTGTATGCGCACAGATGTCCCCAACTCTCTGTCGCTAGAACCCCCTCCACACACACACACACACACACACACACACACACACACACACACACTCATGAACAGTTGGTGTATATGTAACACTTGTCTGAGAGAAGATAGAAATAGATCAAGCCATGGCTTGTCATAGCAGGAGTTAGCCATAATGACAAGAGGTGTTAGAGGAGGAGGAGATGGGAGGTGAAGAAGAGAGGAGAACAGAAGCAGAGAGAGGTATAAAAAAAAACTGAAGAAGGGTAATGACAGCGCATGTGGGAGGGAGGTGGAGAGAGATAAAGTCAAGAAATGGGGGAGAGAACAGGTTGCATGACTGTAGGAGGGATTCAAATTAAAAGAAAAAAAAAGAAGGTATGGGAGAGAATAAGAACTTTTGTTTTAACAGGGTTGAGAAAAGACTAAGACTAAAGAGCAAAACATACACAGTTCATATGATGACAGAAGATTAATCGGCTACAACTTTTATCTAATCGATTTAGCTAATCCCGGTAACACCCTAAAATACAGCCTGAATTTACAGTGTAATTTTGTTGTTTGAATCAGGTACTGATAGCAGGTACAGACCATAAGATGACTGGCCAAATTGCCAATGCAGTGGGTTGGTGTTCGACCTGTTAAATCATCTGTAAGTACATTACTGTACTCCCATAAACTCATTATCCCAAGATTTTAGCTTCCTACCCCAAAGCTACATTGCTGTACCCAAGAATTGGTCATTTTGGGAACATAACCCATATTATTTCCATGTTCTTCAATAACATATACGTTTTGAGAGATTGTTTCAAAAGCCTACTGTACCCCTGCTGTTTTAGTAGCATACCGTAACTGTGAAATACATTACACCATTTACTTTATAGGTTTTGCAGAATGTAAGTATTGTTAACACCATTGAGCCCAAACTTCAGTTTTGTTTCCCAATACTGTACCATGTATTTACCCAGTATTTACAAAAAATCCTCTCATCAAAAATGCCCAATTACTCCCTTGTTCTCCATAGTCCTGTATTCTTCCACTGTACCTACATTTAAGTACCAGTAGGAATAGTGAGTATTTTATTGGTAACAATTTCATAAAGTGAAATTACACTGTAAATTGCAGGCTGTTGAACTGTTACCAGTTTGTCTTTAATGCAGACAAATGCCGACAACGGTATTATGAACAACTGACACAGGTTGTTGTCTAGTGATGGAAAAATTGTCTGTCTTGTTGGCTAATTGGTTTCAACAGCTGGAGATTAAAATCCATTGATACTACTTACTATTACATTGTGGCCTGAAATGTTTTTCCAGCGATTTTAATGAAACAAAGTCAATTTGTTTACCTCTCTTTAGCTTTGACAGAATGACCCCTTATTTGAAAGAATAAATAAACTTGCTTCTGCAACCAAGCAAACAACTTTTCAAGCTGATTTTCCCAGTCAGTTTGTTTACTTCTGAGCTTTATGTTCTCCTCCAAATGTCTGCAGAGGATGTGTCAAGTTAGCCCCAGGCAGGCTGCCAGCTTACCTGCAGAAAGTGTCTTCTTTTCCATAGAAATAAAAATAAATAGCCATGGTGTCCACAGAAATGTATTGGGTTTTGTGATGGATATCTTCCCCTCTCCACTCTGTTGAATGTCCTACTTAACCTTCTGTTCTTCTGCTGTTTAGCATCCCGGCAAGAGAACCAGCCCGCACTCACCCATGCGTACCATCAACATTACAAACACACATGCAAGGTGCACACACCTGAACGCACAAGCAGGCACACAAAGACACAAACAAAAGAAGCCATGCATAACAGATGTGTTATGACAGGTCTGATGTGATTTTTACTTTCTAGGACATGAGGCACTATATGGCACTGAAAAAAAAAAATACAGATATACAGATGTGTTTAATAAGTTACGCAACCTCATCTAACAACCTCGCAGCTGAAGAGAGGCAAAGAAGAACCACAACCACTAAATATTTTACAGAGAAGTTGAGTCTAAAAAAAGTGCAGACTAATAAAGATAAACAGGTAAAGACAGGAGCTTGTATTTTAGAAATAAGAGAGACAAGTGAAATAGAGACAGAAAATGAGAGCTGGGGAGTTACACCGGCAGAGGTAGAGAGAACACCCTATTTGCTAACTTGGTGGAACAAAAGTCCACTTTTCAGCCTGATGACAGGTAATCGATGAGAAGAACAGGAGAAAATATGATAACATGACAGAACAAAGAGAGGCTGGACACAGAGGTAATGACATACACATACACATGCACTGGCACACACGCAGGCAAACAAACACATACACAGAATTTAAAGGTCATCAGCAAGTCTGACTACCCAGAAGACAGCTGACAATCAATAGAAGAAAGAAGAAGATGGAAAAATAAGCAAGGGGGCTGTTATTTGGGTATTTGAGTATTTTGTTCCCTTAGAGACGGGAAAACTTGGTTGTTGTTTCAACTGACCTTCAAATGGCATTGGCAGTCCAAATAACATTGGAAGACATTTCATTACATTTTTCTCCCTTCTGTGCAGACATTTCAGCATTGTAAAAATGAGATTAAAAATATATAAACAGTAAGTACAAAAATGATCATCTCTTGGTATTGTTTTGACATTTTTTTACACTTTGTAAGTGAGTAGAATCTTCTGAAATTGCATTTGGCATGATCTCTCTCTTTCTTTTGTCTGGAGTAAGATTTTGTAAGATGTAAGATTTTATCTTGACTCATGCAGCTGTTCTGACTTCTGAAAAGCATGTAGTAGACATGTCTTAATCTATCATCAGTCAGCAGCCCCGAGAATCTCTGTCCATCTGTTAAAACCACTGCCACACCAAAAATATTTACATGAGGGTTTATGCACGTGTGTGTCTGTCTCCATGTTAAAGAGACATTAATATCAAGTCTGTGGCAGCACTCCGTGAAATGAGAGCTCTCATCCATTTTGAGTGATACTTAATGAAAGTAAAATGGGTTTACACAAGTGTGCATTTCCTTGTGAGAGCGTGTCAGTAAGAGATTATGTGTGGCAAGGATCAGTTGGAGTTTGTTTAGGTCTATTATTGTCACTAAACCATTCACGTTATATTGTTGCCACCGAATTAATGTGATGTGCAGTTTGTAGCCTTTTGATGTGGTAATTTTGTTCGGCTGAATACACCTGAAACGTTTCCAAGATACAAAGAGGCCAAGAGGAATCCCGGGGAGCCGTGCAAGGACATGTTTCAAGGAAAAAGGGGAGAAATATTAGTATGTAGCTGATATTTCACCCTGAGCGGCGAGGATAAAATAGGTATATCTGACGGATTAAAGCTTTCTGCTGCAGCTGGTGGCAAATTCTTTTCTACCTCCGGGCATGTAGAAGAAGCCTGTACAGGTGCTGTTAAAGTCTTGTTTGTTTAGGAAATAAATGTGGAGTACGCCAGCAAGCATAGTCCCAGCTAATTATACACACAAAATGTATACATACACACACACACACACACACACACACACACACACACACACACACACACCCACACACACACAGACACAGTGTAATAAATGAGTGTGCTTAACCTCTGTGTCTCCAGAAACACACCCTCACCTCCTTATCGGGGGCAGGTGACACAAACGATGGTGGCTCTAGTAGTCAAGCAGAAAATCACACAGTTATTGGGGTATTTACTATATATCACACTCACACCCACCCACACACATACACACACAATGAAACCAGGCATTCTCTAGGGACGGTCACGTCTCTCTACTTGATAATCTATCTCCATTAGGCACAAGTGATAGGTTCTGATTAATAGGGGCACAGGCAATAAACACACACATACACAAACACATAGAATTACTGACATAAACTCTTATTAGCCCAGCACCTCCATCAGCAACACAATCACAATGATTTATTATTGTTGTGTCAGTCACAAATGAAAATACAATTTATACAATTAAGGTATGCACTTCTATTCTATTTTTTGCCTGTGTAATTGTTTCAGTTGAGTGAAAAACAAAGTGATAATTGTAAAAATTTTTTGATGGTACCCCAGAGGTTCATTCATTCTTTCATTCATTTATTTATTTAATAATTGAATATTTTTTTCTTAAATTGTTGAACATATAACACTTATTGAAGCATCCTTAACTGATCCAGCATCCATAACTATGGACAGTTAATGTCAATAACACTGTATAACATAGCTGTATGATAACACACATGAAGAAATATTACAGTGCACTATAAAGGATTTATCATATCATTATACAGTATATATATATATATATATATACTTACAAATCCGTTATATTATGTTATCAATTATTCATTAACTGTTTATACACTAGTTATGAATGCTTTATAGGAGGAGTTACAACGTTGTAGTGTACTATAAGCAATTTATTTAATTTTTTTTTCGACTACTTATAAATACAAAACAAGGGTTAAAATAAAGTGTTACATGTCAATGGTGGTGATAAATCATAAATATGGTACTCTTTACTGTTTTATGTGATGAAATGGCAAGAAACGAACAAACTGTTCAGAGTTGACCATTGGTGGGATGTCACAACTGTAAAAAAGTATAATCTAAATCTTCAGATTTGCTGTCTGAGGTTCGTATACTGTTACATACGGGCTGTGTCCCTGAGAACTTCCTTGTTCACTCAAGTCACATAACTCTAATTGACACATATAGTAAAAGAAAAGCATTGCACTGTGGGAACTTTATCAACATGTAATGTACATGGTGTCAACATACATTTGATACTTTCGGATTCGGACGCTCAAATTTAATTTGAAATGTGTTTATTCACCCCAAACAGCCGTTGTACCATCTATCCAGATGTTAGCTGTATCTAGCCAATGCACCAACCATCAACTTCAAAGCTTTTGGTTAACACAAATGTCACATGTCATAGCCATAGAAAAAGGAAAATACAAAGAGTTTAAGATCATACCAGTGGGTAGGATATATGAGTCTACAGTGTTAACTGATAAAACACTTGGACACTTATTGTTAATGTAATGCATCCATCTATCTGTCTGTCTGTCTGTCTGTCTGTCTGATCCCACGAGCTGTCTGTCTCCTTACACCCCTCTTTCTACCTCTCCCATCACTTTCTTGGCTTTGTACTCACCAACAGATCCAGCTAAGCCTTTCCCAGTCCACCTTTCATTATATAACCAGAAATAGATTTGAGTCAAGAGTTTTTCACAGCGAGCCCACAATACAAGCTTCTCCACTCTCTGTGACACAGCCTCTAGACACAGCAATTTCATTTCTGCCCATGTCCAGCTCCTTTCAATCCATATCTGTTCTCCCAGTTGACATGCATGCACATTCATGTATGTGGCCTGTGCACACACACACATATGCACAGACCCACATGGACACACAGACAAGACCATGCAGTACACCTACATGAGACAACAGTGTATTATTTCCCCTGTGACTTTGAATGGCAGGGTTGAGTAGGAACATTGAACCAGATGCTCTTAAATCCTGTAATGAGGAAACCGGCCAACCACACACGCAGGCAGGCACACACACACACACAGACCCAATAATCTGTTAGACACAATGTCGCTCTTTTAATCCCGATCCCTCTCTCCCTCATAATGATGACACTAAGACTCCCTCTCCTCTATTGCAACTAATCATTTATCTGTTTATCTCACTACGCACACTGAGAAACACAGATTGCCTTTGTGTTGCCGTCTGTTCCATTCTAACAGGCCAAGAGCAGGACTGACAAGCTGGAGAGCAGAGAGACAGACAGATGTGCCGATAGACAGATGCCCACTGATCTGGGTTCAGAAAGCGCCAGTCAGTCCAGTCATACTTAGCAGTCAGGATTAAGTTTGGCAAACTAAATGGGGCATGTTTTACAATGTTTCCATGCCATCTGAAAATTAAAAATGTTTGTATGTGCATGTAAGTGTGTGTATATATGGGTGTGGTTATATTTGTGTCGGAGACTCTATGCATGCAATGTGCAACCCAACAAACAGACTCTGGTAACCAGGCAACTGATTCACTACTAAATCTTTTAAAACCTCAGATACTATTGTCATTGTTTTACAAAGAGCACACAAACACACACATGTGGATGCACACAGACACACAAAATCCCAATGTAGCAAGTGTGGTATACTTAGAATATAAACACACCATTTCTAAGATGCAAAAACTTTGAAACATATTCTCTCCCAGATGTGCAGGCATCCAGAAATAGACGACAGCGAGAGCACATCACACGCTTTGTTTAGGCCTAACGATTGAGACGGGTGAGACGTTGGACGGATAGATAGATACTGCATGTATGCTAAGTGAAAGGGTAAGGGGAGAGAGAGAGAGAGAGACAGGGGAGAGAGAGGGGTGAGAAAGGGAGGTAATCACAGTTCCACCCAAACAGATCTTTCTCTAGCATGGCTGGGCTAAAAATCAATAGCACTTCTCCTTCTCGCTCGCTCTGTCACCAGTGGTGCCCAGAACAAACTTCAACACACACATTCACACACACACACACACACACACACACAAACTGTTTACGGAGGGAGATAAAGCATGCACACATATAGACAAATGCACACGTGAATACGCAACAGATGATGCACAGATCACTTTAACACGCTCACACACAGAGTCACACCCCTGGGCCATCTAACTGCCACCAGATATGAAGGTTTGATCAATACAGTAATATCAGTGTTTACTCCAGCCACTCTCTCTCTCCTTTGCTCCAGCTTTCCTTTCTTTTTCACCGTCTTTTGCCTGCACAGAAAAAAGGAAAAAACACCCACATTTATCATAAATGTGCAAAGCTGACACACACGTAGTTAGTCTGTTTGGATGTGAATGGTTCACATGCACACACACACACACACACACACACACACACACACACACACACACACAGAAGCGGTGGAGAGAGTCAGTGTGAATAGGAATGAGTTAGTTTCTGTTCTACCACTTGCATACAATCATGCACATTAACACCTAGTTTTTATTATATATTTACCGAGAGTGCATCTTTGTGTGTCTCTGGATTTGCATTTGTACACACCTGTGTGTGTGTGTGTGTGTGTGTGTGTGTGTGTGTGTGTGTGTGTGTGTGTGTGTGTCAGGATAATGGCTTGTTTGTTTATTTGCCGTTTGACACCGGTCCGCCCTCTCCTATTGATTAGTGCTCCTGCCTCTCTCTTTAGATCTCCTCCCAGTTGGCTGGTTATGAAAACACTATTGTTGGAGAGACAAGTACTTTGCCTAAAGGCTTCGAATGCCCTGTGCTGGGATTTCACAGGTGGTCATAGCGAGGCATAGATAGATTATCCATGGGTGGAATCGACTGGTCAAACACCAGTTGTGGTTTCAAAAAACCAGTACTTAATTTTCTTTCTGTCACTCACATTAACTAACACTTCCTGGTTTGCCATTGCCTTGTCTTTCTCATTTTCCTTCATTTCCTGCACACATTCGCATGTACATCCTGACAGCCGCTCAGACAGATCTGGTGTGAAAGTCTGATGTCTGTGGGCTGGTTGAGTAGGTGACATATTGCAACTTGTCTCGTAAGTCTAAAACAAAGTACCCCTGGTGCTGCCAATAAATCTATGGAAACCATTAGCGGATGACTTGGGACTCAAGCTCATCATTTAGCGACACACAGACATTCACACTCAGTCACACACACACACACACGCACACACACACACACACTTTCCAACCCTGCACAATCCAAATTTTGCAGACGTCCATTGTGCTTGTGCATGGTGTTACTCAAAGCCCTCTGCTTCCAGCAATAGATTATGGGTAATCTCTTTACAGCCTTAAATCTGTTTCATCTTTACCTGTCATCTAAACCCAGGTATTCACCCTGTGCCCCACAATGCAACTGAATCACAGAAACACTAAGCTTTGCAAAAGATTCTTGTAGGCAGAGAGTTATTTATCCACCTTGTGTATTATATGATCCATCTATTTCGGTGAAAATGTGAATGTAAACAAATCTAATCAGAGCTGCTGAATAAACAAGTCCTCACTATCCTATCCATCGAATATTTCCCGACTCCTATCAGAGAGATAAACACTTCTCCTCCATTTTCTCCTCCTCCCATCTATCTATCTCTCCTCCTCCCCAGCAACCCCACTCTATAGTCTCTCTCCACCACTAACTCCTATCTCCATCCCTCCATCTTTCCATTTCCTCACAGCGCTTACCTTTCTATCCCCTCTGCCTCCGTCCATCCCTCGAGGAGAGAGATAGTATCTGTTTACCCCTCCCCCCTGCATCCCTGTCCTCTTGACCCACGTGAAGGACGAAGCAGCCCAAGCCAGCAAACTTAGCTAAGGCCTAAACGCTTAAGAATAATCCCCTTTTGTTCTTTGTCCTTCCTTGAAACATGCCTGGGCTGGACATTTTTCCTGTCGCCCAAACTCTCTGTGCACCTCTAGGGCCTCATTTTTGCGAGTCATTAGCATGTATTACTGTCTCCTTTGCCTCTAGCTTCAAGTCAAACTCATCTCCAGAACTCCATATCTATCTATCACAGCTCCATAAAAGACCCAACATCGTCAAACGCTCTGCAGAGGGTCATGTTAAGATAAAACGAGAGGGTGAAATCCAATCCAATGCTCCACTAATTTGTGTGAGAGGAATGAGGACGAGGTGACGAGTTGAGAGAGGACAATCATGAGAACTCAGCAAGCAGTGAAACCCAGTGTGATGGTTTACTAACTGCCACAGAACGAGTACACAGGAGGAGGCTGTGAATATTCCAACTGATTAAAAGACAACCTGAAGAGTTATGAATCTTTAAGGGAACATGGGAAAAAGATTAGAAGAGAAACTGAACTGAAGTATACGGAGAGAACAGATAAACGTATCCAATGTAAACTAAATAAATCAATCCTCTACCTCCATCAAAACAAGCAATGTTTTGACTGTTTATGTGCCATGTCTCTACTCCAATACTCTGTTTGCCTCATCCAAGAGCATACCAAGATTTGCACTAAATACTCTCGCTCTTCAGTGCCAAATTAGATTCATCTGGACGCAGCACAAACACAAATAGATTTAAAAGCGTGCAGGTTGTTTTGGCAAAAGAGTGCTGTGCATAGTGGCTAGGCTGCTACTTTGTCAGCTGACTATTTAACAATCTGTGGGCAATGTAGTTGTTTAAAGAATAAACGCATCACTGGCGGGGTGACCTCAGTACAACTCATACTCATTCATACATGCATATCTCGAGGAACAGATGAGTGTTTGTCGCAAACTCACAATGCTACCGGGTGAGACACATTCCCGCACACAGAAACACACACTTTCCCCTCGCTCACGCACACACTAAGAAAGCCAGATGCACTTAAAATGCATCCTTGGAGGTGAGCATGCACGCCAGCACCATCCGTCGAACAAAACAGTGGTACCACTGTACCTCACCTCTGACTACAGTAGGTCAACTGCATCTTTATTCCAGAAATCAGCCCTATTAATAATTCAAACATCTCCATCAATATTTCAGTCATAAGCAGTCATATTTCTGTCCTGCCTGTAAGACTGAATCATTAATGGCCAACGGAACTCTTAAAAACAACAAAGCAGAGAGTTGGTGTTGGTGTGCGTGTCTGTCCATCCAGACATGTGAGCTGCTGACCCTGGGCACGTCAGCACCCTTTCCTCACTATAGCTCACCCCCCACCCTCAAATCACTTCTGCAACAGTGATTTAAGACTCTGGGCGGCACAGTCTACGCTGCTGATTAAAAGGAAATTAGTCTTTATTTTTAAACCGCATCATCAGTTGAGACTTATCTCCAGGCCCTCACTGGGAAGTGCCATGATTTCATGCTGAAATTGCTTTTTTGTGCAACTATCAAGTTTTCAAAGCAATTTACTGGAAGTGTAATGGCTTTCACATTGTTGTGTAGTTCATAAAGAATGTCAGGCCTGACTTAAGGCTGCAGTGACCAGGCAGCTTTGGAGCAATAAACAACACTACTAATCCAAGATGAGAAGTCAAAATAAAAAATTGTTCTCCTTGTATTTCAGCAGACAATCTACACTAAAGCAATTAAGTTGCATAAAGATTTAAATTACATGCATAGTTTAACAAAGACCAACAAAAAAGGACAAATATGTTGCATATCATTAAAAAAAAAAAACTCTTTAGAGGTGAATTGGTCAGGATTGCCACCACATGAAAGCCATACCAGCGTCACTAACACGAGAGCTTGCAAAATTTCTTCACAGCTCCCTGGTTTCATTGTCATCAGTATTCACTGACCAGAATGGATGAGAGTAATAGCTGGTAAAATGGTCTGACTGTCACAGAGCAAATTACTTTCATTTCAACGCAGCACCATCAAGGAGCGAAAGCCACTGACATGTAAATAGGAGACAAAAAAAAGAGAGAGAAAGGCACTTACACAGAAGTCATTGACATGTAAATACAAACGGAGGGAGACGAGAGATGGGGGGGGGGGGGGATAGAGCGAGAGACAGAGAAAGAGAGTGACAGAAGGCTTTTGAGTTTTGAAGTGCTGTAATGGTCCTCATTCTCATTCAGGTGTAATTTAAATGAATAGGTGGGCAATTTGATTGATAGAATCTTGGGTGAGGCTTTCGGTTCTGAATATAACCCATGAAGAATGGAAATAACACTCTGCTCTTTATGAGTATCCCTATCCCTCACACTATCTCTCCTTTCCAGCCAAGTGTAGCGCCACCCATGTGAGACGGAGTTGTACACGAGTCACATAATATCCTCTCTTTGCACCGAAATGGCTTCCTCAGCGTGTCAAGCTCCGTGCTCCAATGGCTGTCTCTGTTGCATCTCTTGCCTATGCTGTATGAGTGATGACAGGGAGCAACTGGCTTCCATTGGGATCTAATCAAATGTGAGGGCCCATGCGGCTGCAGCCTGATAGAGAGGCGCTTTAACAGAGCTGCTCAAGGGAGACTCATCCATCAACCTGCAACCAACCAAAGAGCACCAGGCGACCGCTGGCAATGATGGAGAGCTCGCTGACTGACTCAGTGGAGGTGTGTGTGAGTGTCTGTCTGCACTTGGGCGTGCATGCATGAATATGCAGGTGCAACAGATATGCAGCACGAGGGGAGATAACCATGTTATCCCCTGCTTTAACCCAGACTTTAAAATGAGTTATGTTTGACAGTACGGATATCTGATATCTGACAAGTCTGGTAACACAGTTATTTGACATCAGATGAGGTCAGAACACGGCAGCAGCAAAGAGTATGGCTCATGAAATTTAGTGTCAGTATTGCGGTCTTATCAGTGACTGAAATCTATCAGTCATCTATTAAAACAGATAGATGTCCATTGCTGTCTCTTCTCCGAGGCACCGCACTGTTAGGATGCCAACCATGATTGATTTTTTCATTCTGTGTCCTAATAGGTGAATCAGCAAAATGACATCAGCAAGCATTTTTTCTTTTGTTTGTTTGTTTAAACCAAGCAGAAAAGTGTTAGAGTAGTGGAACCAGGAAAACTCCAGATATGGTGAGTTTACCTTGTTTGAACCTATCTTTTTAACTTACAGGAAACACTTTCAGTGGAGCAAAGAAAAAGAAAGAGACTGCGTGAACAATAGATTCTGGGAAACAGATCATAGCAAGATTATCTCTTCCCTTAGCTTTTGGGAGAACGGACAGAAATATGAAAAGCAAGAAAACCCAGAGCGAAAAAGACAAGAGAGAAATGAAATGAAGGAACATCTGATAAGGATCAAATGATTTACTGAGTTCAAAATAAGGGATAGGGTAGAGGGTGTGTGTGTGTCTTCCTGTTTCTTTATCAGTGCAGACAGCAGGCCTATGAGGTCAGTACCTAATCACAGTGGAGGTTAGATTTCTATCTGACTATCCCTCCCTGCCCTATCTTTCCATCTCACTACTGGCGTCTCTCAGCTACTGTCTGAGAGCGGCTGTGGGGCAAAGGATTCAGATAATATTAGTGATATGTTTCTATGTGTCAACACACAGAAACACGTGTGTGGAGTGGAAAGTATTTGGATTTTGTTGGCTAAAGTAAGTAAGCATGGGAGGTTTAGCAAGGGCAGCAGTGGGTGTTATGTTTCTATTCAAGCATGGCATTGACTTTATGTTTATTTAGTGCTTATTTATTGTGTACTTAGTCACATTACCTCTCCACTGTGTCCCTGCAGTGACACAGCTATAATTCACTCCCATAATTAAATATCTGGCTGAAAACTCAAAAGCCTGATTTTCTCCAATTGAATTCCCAATTCCTCACAGATACGCTGCATCAGCTTACAGATTCACTGAGGCTCTGGGTTGGACGATGTTTGGAGGCAAGGAACGAGAGTGAATATAAATATATATAGAGCGAAAGGATGGGAAAAGAAGTGGGAAGAAATTGTAGGAGGGAGAAAAAGAAGGGAAGTTTAGAGAGGGAATAGGAATTCAGAGTGGATACAGAGAGGACCAGAAAATAAATTTGACAGAGAGAATTAGATCAGAGAGAAGCTGAAAGATGTAGATTTTTGTGCCAGGACAACATTTGGCCAACTCTCTCCTTCTGGGTGTTGTCCAGGCACTTAGAGATGGGTGACACACACTGGCATCTGTCTGTTTGTGTGTCTCGTGTGTGTCGTGTGTGTGTGTGTGTGTGTGTGCGGGTGTGTGTGTGTGTGTGTGAGAGTTTATGCGTGGTCACTGGAGTTTAGAGATTACCGCGAGAGGTGAGGCCAAACTGACAACAGCTGCTGGCATACAAACCATATGACATTGATTTATTTTTGATTCCAGCTTAATACCCTTTCCTAACCCCTTAACTTACAGACACACTCGTACACACACACTCACAGACGCAGTTATAAGTCAGTATGATTGACATAAAAGCTGTCATTCTCTCCCCTTGCTGTCAGGCTTCTCTTATCTCCATGGTGACACAGTGACAGGGCTCCATCTATCTCAAACACCCTGACACAAACACACACAAACACACACACACACACATACAGACACACTCACCCGTATGTACAAATGCATGCGCACACATAAGGCCTGCATGGATTTAAATATAGCACATGTCAATTATATTTGCTTGTTGCAATTATTTAGTGCCTCCATTGGTCTCTTTTTGGCTTCTTCTTATCTTTGAGGCTGCTGAAGGGACCCCGTCTCTCCACACGGATCATTTAACTTTCATTTGAAATCTTACGCACACACACACACACGCACTTGAAGGCGTCTGATGTTTGAACCAAATTTTACCAAGGCTTCCACTGATGGCTGGGCCACATCTGTTGTGCACAGTTTGTGAACAGAGATTTAGTTATAGAGGGAGATTTAATAGGCGTTACAGCTGGATATGTACTTGGCCATAATGACAACAGCAGTCCGCCTCCACACAAGACACTACAGAAAGCCACACACACACACACACCAGATATTGCAAGATCTTTGCATCAGTACTTCAAGTTGAAACTTTAGTCCACAGGTCCATCAGTTGTTGTTCGAAGCAGAGTGGTAGTTCTAAAAAAAAAAAAGGATAGAGTTGACAGAAAGACATAGAGATAAGAATGACGTGACCAGAACAGTTGATTATGGAATACTACTACCCTCTAGTGGACAGAAGAGTACACTGCAGGATATTTTCTACCTCACTATACACATCTCATGGTACTAGTTACACTGACCAGTTTTTTTATCAAGCAGAAACTGTCCTCAGTTGTATTGATCCCACCCTTTCAGAACATGAAACATGCGACTAATCCTACTTTCTACCCCTCATTGGACTAAAAAAGAAAAAAGAAAGTCAATGAAAGACAAAGAGTAAAAGAGGACCAAAGAAAAGCCTTTTGCAGAGTCTTTCACAGGCCATTTGATGATGATTACTCCTCTCATTACATGCGCAAAGACTTGTTCCTGTGGTGCTTATCTAGAGGGAAACAAAGCTGCACGCAGCGCAAGCTCACAAGCTCAGTGCTTTCGGAAGAAAAGCAAATATTTTTAGCTTTAAGAGCAAAGTACATACTGCACACACTGTAGCACCTCGCTTTGCTGTAATAACACCAGCCAAATCCCAAAATACATGTTAGGATTTGGGCTATTTTTGTTCGAGGGAACAAGGCTGCAACACAATTCAAATGTGAAAATGTGAATGTTGGAGTGCGAGGACAATCAAACAATGCATAAGGTCAAAGTCAATTGACAAAGAAAATAAGACTCTTTTCCAATGTGAAATGATTTCACATCACTTCATTGAATCAATTGACCTTCATAGATCTTTTTTTTTTTTTTTCATTACATGTACGGTCAAGGTCAGTTTAGTTGTGGGTTGATTTAGCGGTGGGAAGTGTCTTTCAGTCCTCAGGTTGCAAAGAAATATTATATACTTCTGGGCTTGGTGGTGGTGGTATATGCAGTGTACACATTAACATGTGCTGTGACAGAGATGAATAGACCCTGAAGGAAGGCCATCATTCATTTAAGCTCATACAAGCTAAGTCAACAATTTCAAAATTGGCATTCATTCTTAGGTGTGTCAGTCACACACACAACCACACACAAGCTGGGTCCAACATTGGCAGTGAAGCGCACACATGCAAACCCCTCTATATCCTCTATCCACTATATCCTAGAGCACACCCTGTTGTGAAACTATTGACAATTCCATCACTTAGATCTTGTTTAAAAAGGGAGGACTCTTAGTCCATACAGTAAGCCCACTTAGCCCAACACAAAGTCTGTAATTGCTCCTGAGGATTGTCCTTTGAGGTGGAGAGGAAAGGTAGATAATAGGCACTTACAAGGTCTGAGGAGGGAGGGGTGCCTGAGAATGAATGGAGGATGTCATGAATGATGCCCACTGTGCTTTCTGTGATATCAGATTCCTCATCAACACCAGCCTGCCCTCCATTTCTTTTCCCCTTCCTCCCTCTGATAACAGAACAGTACCTGATTTGGTCACCAGCGACGACAAAAGAAAACAACTTCAAGAACGTAAATTAAACATACCTGCAGATGCTTTTGACTGTGGGTGTGTGTGAGGTCTCGAGTCCCCTGCAGGCGGCGTGAATAATTAACAGGGCCAGTGAGCAAGGCAGGGTACCAGGCTGGGTGTTTTGTTACCCCAGCCTCATTCAGCACGAGCATACAGCATTAGATAACCCTATCTATCCACTCAGCCTTATGTGCGTGTGTGTGTGTGTGTGTGTGCAACTGGCTACTTTAGATGATTCTACCATTTGATACCTACAAAACCTCTTGCTGCCTGGTAACAATTCCCGACAGAAAGCCTATACATCCCCTGTCAAACTGAGACTGGCAGCATCGACTGCTGTAATCAACATCAGCCTTGTCGAGTCTCAAAAACATTGACTATATGTGCTTGTCTGTTCAATATTGTTGTACAGTGGTACTGACAACATGCAACGACCAATTATCTACTAAGAGAAGCAAAATATGTTGAGTGAATAGACATACTTTAGTAACTGCAGTACAATAGTGCTTTTCTCCACTTTTCATTCACTGTTTCATCTTTAGATTTCAAGAATAAAGACAATTTAATTTGAGAAAAGAGTTTCAATCATCTCTGCAAACAAAATATGTCATTTTTATTCAGCATTAGTATTTTGTTTACATTGTTCTATTTACAATATGGACACACATGACAGGACAATTGAGAACGTTGTCATTTTAAAATCAAAGTAAAATGAGGTTTTTGGTGGACACATCTAATATTTAGCGGGTAGGAGGAATAAAAAGACAAGAACACAAAGAGCAGAAGACACCAGTAAGTCAAGAGTAAGACACAGAGGTGGACAAATGGAACAAGCAAGCTCAATATTGATGACGGAACAAAGAAAGTCTTCAAGCTGATGAAATACAAACATCACAAGAACACAGACATGTCAGACTGCAGAGTAAGTACAAAAACATAAGAGAGATGTAAAGGATGGGCATGGTGGGCAATTAACATGTGGGCTATAACAACATTAATACTGAAATAATAATTAAAAAAAAGATATATCTTCACAAATATTTTTTTTTTCTGTCCAGACCCTGTTCATAGCTTGTGTAGCACCTGCAGACCCACCTACTATACCCAACAGCTGAAGTTGTTATAGATGATGATGATGGTGATGATGATGATAATGATAATGATTCAAGTAAATAGTCTGTGTTTTCCGCAGGGCTGGGTTGGGCTTTGCAAGTGTAATTGTAGCTCACAGGGAAAGGAAGATCATGAAGCTTTTCTTAATTATCATACAGGATTCATGAACACACAGTATCCATGTTGGTTGGATGTTAAGTCCTCACCAACTCTGACAGGTTAAGTGATAGCATTTCTTTAAATTTACATTGCTAGTGTCCTTGTGTGAGGCGTTGGTAAGTTGATAAACAATCTCTTCGAAAGTGTTTGCAAGTTTACAAAGCAGATGTATGTAGACTCTGTTGCTGGAGAAATGGAGGAAATTACAGTGTGTGTGGCCTGGTGGTTTGTTAAACCGTTCAACTGGAAGTCTCGTGTTCATGAGATTTTTATGTCCCATGTCCACGAGCACCTGCCCCTCTGAAATGTTCATCAGCAAGATACCGAATCCCCACAAACTCTAAAGATACTCTTCCAGCTTGCCCTGTACTTTGATCTCCTGACGGGGGTTCAAGAAAAGAGAATTTCAATGCAGGGATCAGTGTCACTTTGACACATTATTATTCATTGTAGAAGTAGTGGGAAATAAGTCACTCTTTCACCCTTCTTAAACCCTTCCTCCATCTGCATTAAGAATTAGCAGACATGGTGGCCAAGAAACAAGAATAAAATAACATGTAGTAGATTGACACATAAGATGATGAAAAAAACTGCTGAAGGCCACTTCAATCCTGTTGAAAGAAAAGAACATAAAGAATCCTTTGCATGGGCATACACTCAGTATGATGACATGACTTCACGGAATAGTAAAAAAAAGCCAGTGGTTGTTTTTACATGGCTCTCAGTGGGCTAACATATACCTCTCCAGCGTTATTTTCATCCATACACTCAGTATGAAGCTGTACAGTGATCTAAAACACACAAGCATTGAAATAACAACAAGCACACATACACATGTAATCAAGCATACGGCATACACAACCATCTGCAATATAAAAGGCCACATAGAGAATGTGAATCATTCAAACTCAAAGTTAATATAATTACATAGGGTTTGCCTAGCTTGTATATGAACCTCAACATCTAAATCGAACAGACTTAAACTTGCAGAAGAGAAGCATTGAATCTACCTGAACAGTGTGTTTTAAAACTAGCATCTGCAACATATGTTAAAAATTATCCAAGAAATGAATCAGAGGAATGATGCTCAAAGTCAAGTGTAGCACTAAAAATGGCAATCACGTGATGAAACCATACTAATAAATAAATAAATGAAGGATACAGAATTAAAATATGGGAGTGATGAAGCACGTAATCATAAATCAATAATGCTCTGACTCATCCTTGATCACCTGACTGGATGAGCCTGAACACATTTCTGATCTGCCTCTGCCTATCCACAGTATCCTCGGTAGTTATCATTATTATGTCTTGTGATATTAACATCATCACCCTTTTCACACTGATAAGCCAAACAGCTTTCAGCGGAGTTATTCTCTGCCAGAACAAACTGTCGGTCGAGAGACAACTGGAAGGCTGCACAGCTAAGTGCAGTCACAGGTTGGCACTACCATGTGAAAGGGGAAACATTGAAAATATACACTCTGATTAGTTTGATAACAAGACTACCATGAATACTGTGAATATTGCACCTGCAGTAACAGTGTACAATGACTGCTGCTGTCAGTTCTTCTTTTTGTTTGTTTCACCAATAAGAAGCACACGAGGTTAGCTCAGAGGAGGGAGTGTACATCTACTATCATGCTATCACATCACTGATACATGAAATAAATTAAAAATAAGATTATGGTCCATCATTAAAAGGCATTTGTACAGTAATAAATAGATTTGTCCTCTATTTACAATTTACCAGACAATTGCTGAAGCAGAGTTTGTGGTTAAAAACATTAAATCCTAAATATTTCAGTTATTGGTTTGTTTTGATGTGTTGTTCAGAGGATGAGGGGTTGGCGCTCTGAGTTTTTCCCCTCTTCAGCATCCTTCTACTGGTAAGGAAGACAACAGAGGACATGCAGGAGGGAAGACGAACATGAAGAAACAAAGTCCTCCAATGTGTCTTTCCTGTGTTTCATCCTTAATGAGTTTCCAATTAGGTGTTGTATTGCTGTAGCTGCTGCTGTTAAGAGTTTTCGTTAAATTTGCCTCAGTGCACACATACACATACACCCACACACACACACATAATTTGAGCACCCAATGCCTAGCTTTGTCCCCACATGATGCATTGCGTATCCTCCAACAGCCTCCTGCTTGCTCTGAGAAGCAGTTGCCTCTCGACGCAGACCTAAGAACAGCTTTCTCTCAAAGCTTTTAAAAACCATTGAACCAATCCTAGAGCTGAGTCCTTGGGGCAACTTCTTCCTCGTCCTTCTTGGCTACTAATTAATCTTCTTCTCGTTTTTTAAGGAGCCGTTGCGTTTGTGCTTCCCATTGGCCACACTCTCGCTATGGCAATGTCCATTGGCGATGTTACCATCATCCCTGGAGACGCCACTGCCTCTGCTCTGGTCCCCGACCTTCCCCCTCAGCAATCGTACCAACCGCCGCAGGGCAAAGACGGTCAGAGCCAGGGCAGCCCCTACTGTGAAAATCACATCCAGCAGAAAGTACTGGTAGGGGGACACCTCGTATACGGTGGAGCGCAGGTGGTTGGCACCTTGGTGACGGAGGATGTAGCTGATCCAGTAGACGGCCCTGGTCACAGGGTGGCCTGGCTGGTCTTTGTGAATGTTGGAGAGGAGACGTGCCTGCTGGCGGTACCTACGCAGGGAGAGACAATGGTTGGAAACGAGGGTATACAGTGACAAGATCACAAGAAGACAAATCTTTATGGGCAGCTTTTCAGCATACTAGAGGGCACAGACACATGAGAGTACAACAGTATGAGTGTTGATACAATATACGGTCACCAGATGGCACTGATAAACAATACCACCAATATACAAAGCATTTGTGTGAGACTGCGCATACAAGACCTATAAATCTAACCTGCTGTCTTTGATGACGCTGGTCAGGGCTGTGTAGAGGTCTTCCTCGCTCATGTACTTCCAGTGTAGCATGATACCCATGCCTTTGGCTGCCACACGAGTCATGGTGTCATAGTGGTCTCCGAACAGGGGCACGCCGACCACCGGCACACCGTGATACATGGCCTCGTAGATGCTGTTCAGGCCGCCGTGGCTCAGGAAGGCCCTTGTGTTGGCGTGGCCTACATTACAGGAGGGATGAGGGATGTTATTTTTTCATGTTTCAGGTGTTATGTTCATTAGTCATTTTCTGACAGGGCACTGCGTTGTTTTTTCTAGATTATTTGCAGTTTATACAGTAGATCCCGCAACTGCTGCACACTCAGCAGTATCTCACTGTTCCTCCAGGGAGTACGCTCTACAGTTAGATGAAGAAAGGAGATATGTGTGTGTATGCGTGTATCATTTCAACGGTATAATTAACAAAATACTTCACTCAGTGTTTTTATGAAGGGAAAATTTCAATGTAAAAGCTTTACTTTCTCTATACCCATTTTAACTATTTAAAAAAGGTGTAGTTCACCTCACAGTAAAATGTAATGTTCCTCTTAATCTGAGCCCTACATATTAATCTTCATAGTTTCAGTATGATTAACTAAAGTTTGAAAGTTTGTTTTTTTGCCACTCAACAACAACACTCCTATCCAAACAGACACAGTTACTCACAAATTCAGATTTCAATTATAAATGTATTTCCTCTCAATAGATACAGACTGTTGGATGGCTTACTTCTGTTAAAACTAAACCTGGTAAACTCTGTGGATTATTGTGGGTAAATTGAAAGGAGATGGGGATGCTTTATTTATTAAACTGAATTAAAGTTTTGATCATTTGGCCATCAACAGTTGATGCTAAAAAACCACAAGAGAGTAAGCTGAAATATATGTTTTATGGTTAACTGTGGCCTTGAAATGCCTCTAACTGACCTACTAGAAAGCCAGACAGGCATAACGTTTCAGTATTTGCAGTCCTGGTTAACCAAGGTGCTATTGCAGAATACAACGCTTGCTGTCAACATCTGAATGTTGTTATACATTCCTCATTCCAGACAGGCACAAAGTGGCTTACACATTCACATTATACCCACTGCTGTGGTTAATAAGCAGGTCACTCACACAAAACCTAGTCTGCCACACCCACAGTAAGAACATATCATATACAGACACCAGGGAACAGTTATGTGTCAAAACATGCCAGCAGTACGAAGAAATCAGATTCTTGAGTAGCTATTTTCAAGCCCAGCATCTTGGTTCATTTTAAGGGGTTCACGAATGTTGTGAAATACAGTCCAGTTGTACGGTGCAATATACAATCAATTCTGTAAACCAGTTTGACTGAACTAGAAGATGAAGTAAACATTATGTGGTGTCCTCTCAATGTACTCACCTAATAAGTC
Source organism: Lateolabrax maculatus (assembly GCA_031216445.1). Taxonomy (NCBI): domain Eukaryota; kingdom Metazoa; phylum Chordata; class Actinopteri; order Acropomatiformes; family Lateolabracidae; genus Lateolabrax; species Lateolabrax maculatus. The sequence goes on from CM062204.1 coordinate 13,421,299, forward strand.
ATTCTGAGGCATCCAATCAACAAGCTTGGTGTTGTTGCCGAGGTTACTAGGTGGAACTCCAGAGAATCTAAGGAAGGAAATATAAAAAAATAAAGCAAAGAAAATACAATGCTCAGATAGTTTATCTCACATTTTAACTGATTATGTTGTCATCACAGGGTGTGAACACCAAAACATATTTCACTCTACTTATATTTAGTCAGAGTGGCGCACAGTATTTCACATTTATTTGTAATGTGTCAACACCACTGATTGTGGGATAACAGTGTACACATACCACTTGGATTTAAAATGGATTCTCTGTTACAATATGTACAGTACAGCCTACCTACAATGTTGTATTTAATTGATTATTTTATAATGGGGCATGGCTCTGTCACCAGCAGTCAAGTTTCAGTTGAACAATCTGTTGCTACAAGTAACCCCTACAGGCACACTTCTATGGCAGTTATAGTTTAACTGAAATTGTTACGTCAACCACGTCTGATCTATAACAAAACAAATGTTGACGGACATTTTATCTACTCCTTAAATACCCTTGTTGGAGCTTTATCTTTAAGCACTCTTTTATAACAACTGTTTAGTGACTGTTGTTAATACTTTGACATTTTGGATAGCACATTGGATATATCTCATAGTGTAAAAAAGACACGTCACAGTGTTATGTGGGTTTAGGCACGGGACTATTTCTACCAGGCTCAATAACTTTCATAAGACTCCTCTGGTTGCCTGGCAACCTCATGGTCGCCACAAGACTCCAGAAAGTTACAACTAAGAAAGCAAATCAGTGTTTTTCCTAAAATTTCAAAATAGTCCTTTAATTTAGCTTTTCTGTGATTAATTTACTACTACCCAAGTTAACCATTGATATTAGCTGTCGAGGGTTAATGTATTGCAAAGACAAAATTTCAAGTACTGTTGGGCCAACTGTTGTGCATGTACTCTTTTTACTTTTAGCTACTCTTGTGGACTATTTTTACTAGATAAATACTATGTTGACTTCATTTGGGAACTTCATGCTGATCTTTCAATGGTAATGCTGTTTCTTCTTGGCATGAGGATCATCTTTGCTCTAACAATTGTTTATGGTGTCTCTTTTTCTGATTTGCAATCACTATCAGTGAATTTGAGTTTGTCTGATCCAAAACTGTTTTCAGTTTAACATTGACCAACTACAGCCTTGAACCTTTACTGTAAGCATGTTTAGTTTGCTACACAGCTGTGCACCAGTACATGCAAAGTGAAGGCACAGGATGTACTGTATGTATAGTGTGTAGTTCACAAAAGGATGTGGTATATACAGACGGCTAAATTAATCAATTGAGTCTAACATTTACATGAGGCAAAAATTGAACAAAGGGGAACTCAATGTTGATGTGATTCCCTAAACAGGGCTTCAGTTGTTTACTCACAAACATTTAGGTTTCTTCACTCTGTTCTCTACTGGTGGTGGTGAATGTGTACAGTATGGTGTGTATGTCTGTTGGTGTTGGTAGTGTGTGCGGATGCATTTTACGGCAGATGCATTTCGCACTAAATATGCGTGCTACATTACAACCCCCATCCGTCAATCTCTGTCTCCTTTCCTCCCTAACTCAAACTCTTTCATCTCTCTTTCTCTCTTCAACAAAGCACCAATTCACTGTCCTGCCAATCAAAGCCTACATTCATGCAGCCAATTATCAATGACACGATTCATTTGACTTGGTCCTTGTCCCTTTCATCCTTTTCCATCCTCTTAGTTTGGAATGGCCACCGAAAACCAGATTACCATTCAATGTCACATACGGAGTCTTTAGGTTCCTGCCTATAGCTCATTTTTTTAGATCATTGTCTCACTTCACCTGTAGACCTGGTCAGATACCTACATCTGAAGCATCATCGTTTGATATTTCACCGTAAAAAGCCAGTGCTTGAAAACAGTGGAATGTGTTTAATTTGCCGTGGTCATTTTACACAATAAAATTTTGTAACAAATTATTACACATTACTACATGTTGCTTGCCAAGGCAAATCCAGGACCCTTCATTACAACACACAGTGTCCTCTTCCCCACACCCTGGCAAGCTTTTTAACAACCACCTAATTGTAAACAGACTGTGCAACCACAGTCTGATCCTTTTAGATCACACGTGCTCCTTTTGTGATCTCCAACCCCAAAAATGCAGTTATCTAATGCAGTTGTCTAGTGAGAGTCTGTTGTTGAACCCTCCTTCTAGCTTGCCAGTCAGCCGCTGAGGATGATTTTTCACCCGCTCAGATCTGCAATGGTAGGTTGATATTTCAGTAACTGTATATCAACAGACTCACTGTCATCTGTGTAACATTTACAAAACATACTTAATATCCTCCTCTGCTTTATGATTCCGATCAAATTCAGATTATCCTTGACTGACTTATTATGTTTTTTCTGGAAAAAAAGAAAAACAAATTCCATTTGTCTCCTCCCTTCTTATTGCTCTTATCTCATATGCTTGCACTTCTCAAACTTAGATAAGAAGAAGTCAGAGGAATTGGTAAATTTGTAACTTTCTATCTTAACTTAATCTTTGCACTTCTTGCTGTTGGTTATTTGTCATGTGTGGGTTCATGGTATGTAATGTTAATAAACTAATTCACTCATTAACATTCACTCAAGAGTCTTGGCTGTATTCTTTGTTAAACACCTTTAAATGGTTAAAAGGTGACTTTGCCTGTCACACACAATGTCAGAAGGAAATGTAAATGACCAGCGTGAAACAATAATTAACAAAAGTAAAGTTAATAATGAAATACAAATAAAAATTAAGACCCATGCCAACAAAAAATTCAGTTATCCGTCTCCATTTGGTCAATAAAAACACACATTTTGAACCGCAGTGTTAATGATAATGTTAAAAACTAAAACTGCCACAAAATAAAGACCTAATGAAAGGTGTGTCAGTGTAATTCTGTTGTTTGTTGTTTTTGTGATATCACTGTAACCTGTGTAGTGTGTTTGTACAAGTGAAGACCTTAGGCACCAGCCACCAACTGCTGCACACAGGAAGTTCAAATATTAACCCAGCTACACCTTATACCTACAAAAAAAGTCTGGTTTGATGGTCGCGGGTATATATAGGGTATATATTTACTAAGACCAAGGCTTTGTTCCTGCAGTCTATATCAGTAATGCACTATTTTGACATACCATACTACACTGACCTATATAAACAAATTTGATTGACTGACAAGGATTATGCAACCTCAAGCCAGTCCACTTGGATGGGTAATTAACTATTCTTTAGTTATATGTGTGATAAGAATTCCACAAAAACAATGAGTATGAATGTGGTGAATGAATCACAAACTTTGTTAAAAGTTAAAGTTTAACAGGGTGATATATGAAATTTCAAAGCACTCTGAAGCTAGGCATCACTTCTTTTTTTTTTCTTCATCTATCAGTCCCACTTTACCCCCTCTTATTTTTTGTGTTTTCATGTTCAGGTCATTTTCAAAGGATTGTTGCTTTGCAAATGTTTACAAGAGATTAGATTTTTCAATCACACCTTACTGGGCAAGCACAAACATTGTAGAGGACCTCTTGTTATTAATTCATCCTGAACGCATACTGTAAATGTTTGCATTCATAGGGTATCACACTGTGACCGACACATGCATGCACAGACACACAGATAGTTTCCCTATTACAGACATATAATTTATGTCTCAGAACTGCAAGTAAGGATGTGCTGAGCTTGCAGTTTGCAGTTTGGTGGCCAGTGTTACATTTTTTTTATCATCATTTCATATTTTGACATTAATGAACAATGTTGATAGTCCACAAAGTCACTCATTTTAATGGAGCAGTATCCTATTCCTAATGATTTTACATCTAGATAGCCTTATTTGCCTGCATCTGTGAGGTACTAGAATTTCTGGTTTTGACACAAAGTAATTTGACCTTTCACTCAGATCCACAACAAACAAACTGAGAACACTGAAGTCTACAGTAGAAAAATCTACAGGAAACTCCATTCTTCAGTAAATGTGACATGAACAGTTATCTCTTCTGTACTGCCACCTGTTGCAATCTGTTTCAAAATCCATATTTCTTCCATCCCATGGCTGCTACAAATAACCACTGTGGCTAACAGTAACACCTACCGCATATTACAGGCATTTAAGTTTTTGTCTGCATGTTTATGAGTGAGACACGAAAAAGCAGTCCATGTGTTCAACTGAGTACGTTTTCTGGATAAATCACTTATCTTATGTGACTTCAAAATTAAATAAAATGAAAGGGTCTTTCCACCTTTAAAATGGAATCGATCATCATTACTTTCTTTTTTAAGTTTACCTGGAAAGAGACAAAAATCTCTTAAGGGATCACTTATCCACTGTGTAATGCTGTTTGGTCAACTGGACGACCTCGGGTAACACCCTGAAGAAAATGTGAGGTGGTAATCTGAACTTTGGGCTCAAGATACAGATTTTACAATGTGTCACTGAACAGAAGTAGTGCACCGAGTGCTGAGTGGAGGAAAGTCAGTACCTTGAAGCTCACTAGAAAATCCTGTTCACATCTGTCACAGTGACAGCTATGTACAGTATGAGTGAAAGTGAGAAAACAAATACTTTACCTCCAGACGACACGCTGGGGCAACCTGGCGAGGGCTCCTGCCAGTTTGTGAGCAATGTCATGGGAAAGGTATTTGACCCCAGCTCCAAACGACACAACCACAAAGCCATGCTCTGCTGTGTCATTCACCCATGCTTCAAAATCCTGTGGGAAAATGAGAGAAAGACAATGAGAGCTACAAATGTATATTTTGTAGAGTTTCTTTGATAATACAATGCAACACCAGTATGCTGTTTTCTGCTACAATTTCAACTTTTAACTCTTATTTTTCTTCCTTTTTTCACCTTACCAGTCCATCCTTTCATATTAGATTCATTCATGCGTAATGCAACCATTGAAATGATCCAAATTGGAGTAAATGTGATAATTGTAATTTGACAGCTGAGCTCCAGCTCAGATGACTTTTAATGCATTAAAGATAAATACCTACACCAATCAATAAAACAGACCCTTCACATGAACTTTGGACATTGTTGTTGCTATTTTTATCACTCCATAGCCGACCTACGTCATTCATGTTTATGGTAAAGCAAGGACGATGTCAAAACTCCTCGAACTTCGTTGAATAACTCTGAGCAAGCATGCAATGAGCATACAGTACACTAAAAAGATAATAATGTATTTTGAAAAGGAAGAGGCGGATAATCTGAGAGACCCAAGTGCAATTTATGATTAGCATGTTGCCGCTGGTACATATTTTAAAATGATTTCCATGCAGACTACTTTAAGGAGTAGTTTAAGGCAGACTTTTGCTGGCAAATGAGCAGAGAATTCTGGGTGCAGGCAACATGGAGGAAAGTTAAACATTGTTCATTTGCATATACTACCCACATTGTAATGATACAAATCGATTTGAAAATTGCTAAGGTACTCCTTTAAAATTCAAATCCTGGAAGTTTTTAATGTAAAAAATGTCTACAGTAGAAGTTTCTCAAGCAAGACACAGAATATCTAATGCATGAAGCTATTAAATATATGCAAGTTAATGTCTCAGAACTGCAAGTAAGGATGTGCTGATCTTGCGGTTTGGTGGCCAGTGTTGCATCTATATCATTTCATATTATGACATTAATGAACAATGTTGATAGTCCACAAAGTCACTCATTTTAATGAAGCAGTATCATATTCCTAATGATTTTATATCTAGATGGCCTTATTTCACCACACTGCATCTGTGAGGTACTAGAATTTCTGGTTTTGACACAAAGTAAATTGACCCTTCACTCAGATCTACAACAAAGAAACTGATAACACTGAAGTCTACAGTAGAAGTCTACAGTAAACTCCATTCTTCAGTAAATGTTGTGAAAGAAATCTTAGAGCTGGTTCACTCTAACAAGAAGTTTTTAGGAGCCCTGGATATCTTAAACAGGAATATTTATTGAAGCTCGATCAAGGATAAAAGGGAAACACCATGTGTGAATCACAGCGTACTGCTACCCAAGTCTGAAGATGGTGTCCTGAAGCTCAGTATTTAACCCTGCACAGAACTGATAAGTTACGCTATATCCAAATAGGGTTATTCCTAACTCAGCCTGTCATGTGTGATGACTATTGGATATTGGATCCAAACAAGGAAAGAAGTCAACCTTTGCTGTCCTAGCAACAGCATAGCCTCTCTACAGTCTCTCTTATCCAGCATCAACAACCAGGCGCCAGGCTGTTGTGTCTAAACCTGAATACAGAAGATATCTAGCAGACCTTGTCAGGCACACAGAGTGAGACAGGCGAGCAGAGACAAGACGTTGACCTGACCTTGTAAGTTACCTTTAACTTACAAGAGGGAAGTTTAACATACAAGAAGGAAAATTCTGTCACAAATGTGACATGAATATTTATCTTGCGATCTGTTTCGAAATACACCGATAAAAATAAGGTTGGAAAGTAGTATATTTTCTCAAGAGATTGCCATTTTACTCTCTACAAAGCACTGGTTTTGTACAAAATGACACGTATGGACTACTTTGATAAATCAATGCATTTAAAAAAGGAAAACACACAAATGCTGGTCTAATATGAGGACAGTGATACAATAGACTTTATTGTATCTGTGGAGAAACTTGTCTTGAACTTATAGCACTGCTATAGACTATAATTAATAAATAATAAACATCATAAAACAACACAAAAGTCAATAGAGCATATATATATATATTTTACAATTGCCAACTATCCTAAATGCTATATCCATTGGTATACCTTAGCTTTGGTCTATCAATAAATATTTGCTGGTACATTTAAAATGTCACCACTATAGGTCAATAAATAAAAAAACAAAGGGCTGCAGTACTCATACGTTTGTACCAACTGACATCTACATCGAAGCAGTGAAGACTAGAGACATGACTTGCATGCCTTTGAAAAAATTAGGACAATAGTATCCTCCTCCTCCTGCTCCAGGGCCCTGTTCTTAGAAGCAGGAGAGCTATTCTGAGTTTTACTCAAAGGAGTTGTCCACATTACCAAGTAAACCTGCTTCCTGGAACTGGCTGCAAAGTGGGACTGTTGGTTGGTAACACAGCAGGCGATTACAGTAGCTGATCAAAAATGCTTTTCACTTGAAAGATAGTGTAAAGAAGAAGTCATAAAAAACAGGATTTGCAGTTTGGAAAAGTTTTCTTTTGTTATTTTCTGCGTGTGTGTGCACGTGTGCATTTAGGATGGCAGCAGTGCTCTGTAAAGCAAAATCATTCATTTGAGAATGGTAAGTGAAGATGTATGGACCTACAGTGGGTGAGGAGGGATCAGGGAGAGGCCATGTTGGAGTGATAGAAGTGGAGGACAAGTAGATGGAGGGAGGCAAATGGTCCAGCTGCGTCAGCTAAGGCCGGCCCTGGCACGGAGCAACCTCAAGGGCACACTGGGCTCTACTGTCCCTACAACGCAGCCTCAGTAACGCCATAAAAGAGTCTCAGTGTCCCCAGAGCTCTGCCCAGAACAATGGCCTCGTTCTCCCTCCACTTCCATTATAACTCCCTCCACACAACACGGCACAATGCTCCCTATTGGCTGGAGTGGCATTCCAAAACCCCCCGCAGAAGATACCGACGGCCCGCGCTCTCGGCGTCCAAACGCTGGACTAAACCCCGTCACCACTCGCCTCTGCTCTCCATGACTCCCCTCCCTCCCTGCTCAGAATCCACTGCGTCTATTGAACCCAAACCCATCCCCACCCCAGCATCGTCTATAAAGGACCGCTTTGTAGCAAGACGTGATAATAAGAGATACCAAGTGAGAGGAAAGACAATGGGTTCAAGCAAGGGTAGATACAAAAAAAATCAATAGAGATGTGTATTTTCTGCATGCAAACTGACAATGAGCTTCATCATACATGCTGCATTCATGAGTAAGACGAGCTTTGGCTTCATTCTATCCATCAACCAAAGTTTTTTTCTAAAACAGATAAGAGCTACCACCCAAAACAAAATTTCATGACAGCTTTTGAATAATAAACTAACCTTTGTCCAAAAAAAAAAAAAAAAAGTAAGTAGAAACTGATAGATTTACGCAAAATATTAAAACAAAGGGGGGAAAAGGCTCTTCCTGTTGCCTTAATATTAAATCTCTTGAAATCCTCCACACATGGAAAGAAAGGCAGAGCCGGAAACTTCCATTTCTGTAAGTGGTTGCTAATGTAGGGAAACAATGTGTAAATGCATGGCCTATATTACATGTAATGCAAAAGGGTAAAGTTCTCCCAAGTCAGAAGGAGGCATAGCAATATGGCTTTTGATGCTGCATGTGAAAATATACATTTGCATAATGTCATAGTCAAACTCTGTTACCATGACTTAGCCATTGTACTGCAGTACTTATGTCCCCAACGGCACAGAGCCCTCATTTTATCTGCCAGCACTCAAAGTGGGCCCCTGAAAGCGTTTAGACACATTTGTTACATTTATATTTTAGCATGTGGATATAGAAATTTAAAAGACTATCTGACAGTATAAAGGAATGTTAACTGGTCAGACACAAAGACACTGACTCTGTAGAAGGACTGAGTGATATGAGGATACACATTCTACTGAATACAGTGAAATTATATAAATTTGTCAACCATCAAGAGTTTTTGCCATACTGCGGTAACCATCCCTTTAACATATCTTGGTGTATTAGGCCACTGTGGGCAATGTCTCATATCAACGAGTAAGACTGATTTATGACTAGATGTGATTTTATACAACGTTTGAATCAATGTGATAAAGTACGTTGACTGTCTGTTTTTTTTATTCCTATAAAGTTTCTCACTTTATTTGCCGGAAAATGTACCAAGTTAACACAATATACATAATGTAATATAAAATGATATACACTGTGAAAAATAACTTTATCCAAATTGGCCATTCCTAACTCTCCAGGGACTTCAACTAGGACGCACAGATTCTCAAAAGGGAACCTACAGCATGAGCCCTCTTGTGCATTAGACCACACAACTACCACATAGACACTCTTTTGCCTGTCTTTGCCAGTCTCATCGTGTGTTTGTCAGCTGTCTGTGTGTCTCTCAGTACCTACCTGTGGCAGTGGGTTGGGGGGCTTGGTGAGGATGCCTCCTATGTACACCACGTGTGGAAGGGTAGGCCTTGGGAACTCAAGAGCCATGTCGGTGCATAGCATCCATAGCCGGCTGCCCTGCACCAAGTCAGCCATGGCCACTTGAGGCTTCACTCCATGTTTCTTCATAATCCGGTCATACTTGGGTAATGCAATATAATGGACTCCAAAGCGCTGCACCAGGTAAACAGCGGTGTTGGTGATCCTCTGGACCAGAGACATGCGGTCTGTCAGCAATGAGTTGAATTCGGGCACATATGAAAGCGGGGCTGGGGCCCCTACCTCTGCGGGGTACCACAGGCCTGTGCTAAACACGGCATATTTCACACCCAGGATGTGAGCGATCACGAAACCACACATCTCATTAGGGTCCACGAGCAGCAGGTCAAACTTGGCCTCCTTGAGGCGGGTCATTACCTCAGCATTGCCAACGACGGCATCACAGTTCTGCGAGTAGTGGTCAAGAATGTCAAACAGTTCAAGAAATGTCAGGCGGCCTGAGAAGATGTTGCTGACTTTGGACTGGAGGAAATTGTCAGCCGTGGTGCTGTTAAAGATCCCTGGGTAGTGCTGTAAGTGGTAGTGAGGGGAAGGGGGCTCCTCACGACCCTCTGAAATTAGAAAATGGACCTCGTGGCCCTCCTGTTTCAGAGCCGTGGCCAGTGTCTTGAAGATGTAGAGGTGTGATTCAAACATGATGGGTGGGACCACTATCACTTTAGCGGCCCATGATGCACTGGGACTCCAGGTGAGGAGGCCAAGGAGGAGGAGTAGTGACGAGGGCAGTAGCATGGCTGAAATTATAAAGAGATGAACAATGTTAACGCCTGACACCAAAACAAAAACAGAGGACAGTCATTAAAAAGCAATGTCACAATACAGATATTAATCAATGTTGCTGAACAGGCATAGAAACATCCTAGATTATTATTGGGTTAGAGAAATTAATCATACATAGGTTATACAGTTAATACTGAGAATTATTTGGGCAAATGGGGCCAAATACCGTTTGTCTTACATCTTTAGGGATACGCCTGACATAAAATCACAGGTGAGAAAGATGCTTAACCAGGACTCAGGAAAGGGAAATAAAGAACTGCTTTTTAGATGTGTCTAATATTTTTCATCGCAAACTTGTATATAGTCTATGAACCTAACTCTGGTCTCTCTTACATTGTATTCATGAAACTTCAAGTCTGGAGATTAATTCAATCTTCTCCTTATCCCCAATTAAGTTTCAGCTCTGTCATACATACTGAGAAGTAGTACTGAGAGAAAAAAAAGTCCTCAGTGAGGTTACATTTTTACCCTCAGTGCTTTACCTTTCCTAATTAACTTTCTTTCGCCATAGTTCAAGAAATACGTTAATCCCTCCTCACTCTGTGCACAGCCGTCACTGACATGGTGTGGGTAGCACCAACGTCATTCTAAACCTCCGGCTGCTCTATTCACAAACTCAAACAAAAAGAGCCATTATCATACCACCATGCCATAGCCTCTGCCCTATATGCCTACACTCATTCTCCCTCTTGGATTAATCATCAACACTAAGAACCACTTTACAGAGAACCATCAATTATCCAGGTTTTTCCTAATCTGCAATGACTAACCCACGCTCTCCTTCCACAGGGTGTTACACCTTAAGGAATGCACTGACCTTTGGCGGAAAATGTATAAATGATCCTCAGATAATACTCCACAAAAGAGTGATGGTTGCTTTGGACCGGGACATACAGGCGCAGAGTAAGCAAAGTAAGCCACAGCCAAAACAAGGGCTTTTCCCTGTTCTTGTGTAGCAAAATGAGAAGTCAAATTTTTTAACTTGATGCAAGCAGCATAACGCAATGAGGCAGCAGATGAATAAATTCTTGACCTATTTACATATTATGTGTAGCCTACCATCTTCTTGAAAATAGCAAATAGTTATTTAAATATGCTGTTCTGGCATCACATCAGGGTGGGAAATTAGTACAATATAAAAAGTGGTTGGTAGACTTCAGACACAAAATATTAATTTACTATTGAGTGGCTGGTGAATTTGAATTGTTATCTGTCAGTGGCTGGTACAAGCCTGCAACAGCTACAGAAACAGGATTTTTTTTCTTTTTGTAAAAATTGCTTACCCTACCTTTTAGCAAATTAATAAAATGGGACAGGTCCAAGGCTTAAGTCCAATCTGGTCCACTGGGTGTTCCCTGTGTGTACTTTAAATGTCCTTGAGTTTGTGTGGATTTCATTCCACAGCCTAAAGTCTGAAGATTAGGGCTATAGGAAATTGTAAACTGCCTGTAGGTGTGGATGTGAGTGCGAATGTGATTCTACGTCAGTTTGTGTCAGACTGGCAACCTATCTCGGGTGTACCCTGCCCCTCTTCAATGTGCCCTGTGATAGGCTGCAGCAGCCTGCGATCCTGAACAGTATAAGTGGTTATTTTTTCATGTCGCCCCCTCAAGGCATCTCTCACGTCACGTTTTATCATCATCGATGCCATTACTGTTACGTCTGAATGTATATCAAATGGCATGGTCCATATTGTGTCTGCTGACCATCTACTAATAGCATCTTAACGGGTATATAGTGTATTAGCCACCTGTTTGTCCACAATATGAAGTTTCTCTCCGCAAACAGCTGGGGTCTGGTAGGAAAAGGACTCAAGGTGACCACCATTTTGTTCATCATTGTCCTGAGGATATCATTACAAACGCTTCTCAGCCCAGACTGTTGATGGTAACTATAGAAACCAGCCACTGTCTGCTGAGGTCTGTGATGCGTCATGACTTAAGTTACTAACAATGGAGTCTGGTTACCCTGCGCACAGGGAAGGCTAAGGAAATTATCTGGATTAAGAGAATTGAAGGATACAAAATGACAACGGATCTGGGTGAAAACAAAGTGGAGATGAAAAAGGCACAAACGTTAAAACAGTATAGAAAAATATATTAAATATATTAAGTTCGTAAAGGAAAGCGGAGAGCTGGGGAAAAAATATTTTAACAGCTACATTACCATTAAGTGATAAAAATGTCTGAACCTATAGCTAAGTGAAATCTACAATGTCTCTACCTGCATGTAAATTATATTTACATTAATAAGGGTTTACATTACAAATGAGTCTATTAACTCCAATTCATAAATATTGTGTACCAACAAGTCACCTGCAAAATATATTTATACTTCAGTTTTACCCAATACTATATCAGCAATACTAGATGTAAGATAAAAAATTAAATATTTTAAATGTTTTTCCTGATATTCAGTAGGTCCTCATCGTGGTGATGATATGATCATAATGACCAATTTGGATACCATAACCTTGTCAAACATATTGATTATTATTACCAGCAAACTGTAATCAAACAAAAATACAAAATAAGTAAAAGTTTTGTTTTACACGTGAAGAATTCTTACTGATGTATAACTGTGGAAGACAAGTCATTGCATTGAACATCAATTTGATTGTTTTATATGATTATGCAACCATGTGCCATACTGTGATATAGGTTTTTTTAACCATACTGGCCTGCTTTATATCAACAGTTAAAACTCTAACAACTGCATCTCATTTTTTTAGTGCCATATTTTATAAGTGTGGCACAGACTAAGATTTTGTAAAAACTACCTCCCAGACGAGTTAACTGTGCAAATCACTATGTTCTACGGTAAATAGTCTTCTCTTTAGCTCAAGAACAAAATAGCATGAACTGAGACTGAGAATGAAAAGAACATAGTTGGCAGTTTTTGTGCAGCCAAGTACCACTTAGGCTTCAACAAACAAAGTGTAAATAATTATAAACTCATCAATGCTTATATTAATTGGCTTGTATTGCAGCTATGGGTTGTGTATTATTGAAATTCAAACCAATTACAGCTTTTGCAGGAAGGATTTTCATCCATTAGGAGTGACACAAGATGGTAATTACGCATCCCGCTCTAACAACTATAATCTAGACTAACATTTTCTTGATTTAGCACAGCGGGAGGAGCAGCCTTGCTGCTTCCACAGCGGGGGTTCATTAGCTCAATGCACCCTGTTGAGAGGGGAGATGTAAACTTCCAAGAAGTGATATTAAGTCAAACACGAGTCAGTCCAAGCTGTTTATTTTGCCTCACATCTTTTAAATGGAGCGTCATTTACTGATCTTAAAGGTTTGTTTTCTGCAAAATAATCCCTTCGAGGGCAAGATTAGCTAGACTAGGTTAGTAAGGCTTTGATTGATTTTCACTAAACGGGCTTTGACACACAGCTCACTTTAACTTTCAGGTCTTATAGAAAAGCTTGCTGTGAACTACAGATTGGAGAGAGATTTGCAACCCACTAAAAGCTATAAAGAGTAATAAAATCATTAACTGTAGCAATAAAACGATATCATATCACAGCCTCTGATAATGAAATCTAAGATGCCAACACATAAATAAAACATCTCAATGCATGCATATGTAAAAAGGCACATTAGCTCAAAGTCTACATAAGGTTAAGGATAATGATGTGAAATCTGTAAAATAATACTTATCATCTCATCTAAGATGAAAGGTGGAGCCCAGGGCACTACATGGATAAGGTAAGCTAAGAACAAGAGCCTTAAGGGCTTGAATTTTGGTGAAAACAAAATTAAAGTGGAAAAAAAACAGTAGACTTGCCAAAGCCAATGAGAAGCTGTTTATATTGGCAACATGGTCTCGTTGCACGCCCTTATATCTTTAAGCTTCATCAGCATTTGAAAGAAAGTGTACACTGGATATAGATGAAGTTTACTTGTAAATATCTTTCCCAGAAGATTGCTCCTCATACATAGGCTTTGGAAATTGCAAAATGTCCTGCTGGGTCGGGCAGTCCAATGCTGTTTCCGATGCAACTCTAAAGACCAGACAGAACTTCTGTGTCCTGTTCAGCCCCCTTCGTTCCACAGCTTCAATTCCTCACCTATTTCTTTACACATCACTGCTGAGAAACTTTCTGTACTATTTCCTCTTACTTTCATAAACTCTTATAACCCCGGCCACACCACAACAATGGAACACACAGGAACTGGTCAGACAGGCCCGGTTTTTCAAAGAGTAAATCCTTTCTGTACTAAATAAACAAATAAAGCAGGGGACTGTGACCTGGCAGCAAGGTTTCATGTAACCATCAACAGTGTCTCATTAACATAATGTACTGCAAATGAGGTAGCACAGGTGAATGGGAAGCCTGGCTGGAAACAGGGAGGTAAAACATAAATGCTTTAAAACATGACAACCCAAATACCTGAGTACACAGTCTAGGGTGGGGTTGTCCTTTTATCCCTTATAATAAAAGGCACAGCCATGATGCATGCAAGAAATACCGCAAATAAAAGTCTGGATGACATTAATCCAAATCAACATCCAGCTCAGTGTGATCGTGGGACGTTTAGCAGTGCCTTGCTTATCTAAAAGCAGGCCTGCCCTCGCCACCTTTTCTTTTTTTTTTTTTTTTTTTTTTAACATCAGGTGATCGCTTTGCGTTGGTGCAACGGGATTGGCCCAGCAGATGCGCTGATGCAGGTACGCTACAGAGAAGAAGAAAGGAAAAGAAAAAACCACCAAGCACCCAGGCCACAGAGGCTTTGAAGTGTAGTTCATCTTAGCTTTGGTGTCAAATAGGACAGCCCGCCGGACGTTTGGGCTTTGAGATCGAGTTGCAGCCTCCCAACAGCTGTGCAGCGCGGGCCTATTTCATAAGGCGGACTCTGATAATAACATGGAGTTTGCTTTTCTGGAGCTTGATAAACAAAAAAAAAAAAAACAAAGCAAAAAAAAAAGTCATTGTCAAATGTCAGTGTGTGTCACGGATGAAAAAAAAAAGCTGTGGTCTAACAAAACATATTCAAGACTGACACGGTGATGCGACAGAAGATGAAATACATTTAACGACATCACGACAAGTCGGCCAAACATTTTCGATTATGTGATGAAGGCCATGAACGCAGCACAGACAGCCGGTTCCACCTGTCTCTCAGCAGGTTTCGATCGGCCGCGTCTGAGCCTCCGGCCACAGAGGGGCCCCGCGGCTCCCAGGCAGCTCCCGGCTGCCAAACTCACACCCGGGGAGTTTTTTTCCCAACCCGTAAAGCGTGAGAGAGAAAAAAAAAAAAGTAATGCTCGCGTGCTGCAGAGGCCCGCTGAGGAGCCGCCACCTGTCGCGCCTCTGGCCTTACCTGCAGACTCTGGAGGCGGCTGTCGGAGAGGCGGAGGGCCGACGCGGCAGGTAGTCCCTGGCTTTTTCTGGTTTTTCCGGAGGTGGTTATTCGAAAGTGTCGGGGGCGAGAGCGAGAGCGGGTCCCCGGGTGTCGAAGACGCGCGGAGGGAACATTTAACTCGCAGTCGGACTCCCAGGGGCGGTGAAAGGCGGGACTATCAGCGCTGCACCGAGAGGGAAGGGGGGGGGGGGGGGGGGGGGGGGACTAACGGGGTGGTTGGTTGACTGAGGGTTAGGTGAGGGTGATGTTAACTACAAACAAGGGTGGGGAGTTTCTGCATGTGACTCCATCTGTGGTGTGTCTGGGCTGATGGGGGGGGCAACTGTCCACCTTTTCTTCTTTGACATTATGTTCCTTCATGGTGATCATGATCATGAGTGGTTGAATTATAGGAAGACTTTCCCTCTGATGGAAAGGAAATTTAATTAATTATTCTTGGGGGAGAAGCCTAACTGGTAGTTGTATTAGGCTACATGTTGTTTTTTTAATGTTGTGGTACGACTTTTTAATAAGGCAGAGGCTTAACTGCTTTTTTTTTTTTTTTTTTTAAGTTGTGGTGCTGCAACTGTTTTTAGTTACACTTTCGATGAATTGATGTATTATTTAATTCACAAAATGCCTATGACGTTTTCCCAGAACCCAATAAAATGCTTCATTGGTCCTAGCAGCAATCCAAAACTCATGTACAGATATTCCATTTACATGGGAGAAAAGCAGCAAATCCTCTGGTATTTTTGTTTAATCAATGACTGAAACGATTTATCAAGTTCCTAAATTGTTGCGGATTCATTTTCTGTGAGTGAACTAATGGATTGCTTGATTAATAGTTTAAGCTTTAATGTGTTGTAACTAGTTGTTGTATTAATGGTTAATACATTCTTTACTAATGCTTTATAGATCAGTTATAAGCTACTAATAATAAAAAAACTTTGTGGTTGCCAGGTTGTGAAGAATCCTCTAATAATCTATTTTGTATGCAGTTAGGAATGTAAGAAATCCAAAGATTTCCATTTATATAACCATGGAAAAAAAGCCTCTAATCACAACGTATAAACAACTTATTAGAAAGTGGTCCCCATATGATATATACCCTCTCCTTTTCTACTAAACTAGAGGAGTAGATTTGCATACATTAGAAACTGTCAGGTAAGGTTAATGGTAATGAGAGTTTAGAAGAAACTGACAAACTTGGTATTATGCAAAGGTAGGTCAATTTCCTTAAGGCATCTCAAACTTTAGGCCATTTACTAACACATTAGGTTATACTGACACTAATATTAACAGTATCTATCTATCTATCTATCTATCTATCTATCTATCTATTTCACCTACTCACCTTTTGTGTGTGTGTGCTTAAAAAATATTGATGACTAGAAGATAAAGTCCCTGATGTTGCAGGAATTCAGCACTCGGTTCTACTAAAACCATATTGGCAAAATGCTTTGTAATATATCTTTATAATCAGCAAGATAATTAGCTATCCACAGCAAACTGTTGTGCTGAGCCACATTACTACACCATCTGTTCCAGTCCTTCGTGTATACAAGTATTTGTGTGTGTGTGTGCACGCGCGTCGTATTTTCGACGGAAATGCCACAAATTCAATTCATTCAAACAATACCAGCTGATGATTGTGAAGATTGTGTGAAAGATAACTTTGTCTTGATTAATCCACCAACTCATTAATTTACAGAAAAAAACAGCGCAATACACATTATATACAACCTATAAGAAAAGAGAATAAAGAATTTAAGGGGTTCATTGTGATCGTGCTGACACAGGGACTTAACTGTCACACAAAGACCTCGGTTTGTTTACATGGTAAACACACACATGCACACACCCATAAACTGACAGGAATGCAAAGTAATTTTGGCAGGTGGGGGATGGAGAGCAAAGGCATGATGTGTGTAGTTAAAGACAAATGGATGTTTCTTCAGTAACAGTGATCCATTTGTTTATGCATCTACCCTCCACACACACACACACACACACACACACTGTTCATCTCGGCATCCCATTTCCTCAGCTATGCCCTGAGTCATCATAAAATGCAACTCTGCTATTGGCTACTGGGCCTGAGCATCCACTCAGCCCTCCAATCTAAAAAGGGCCTGAATGTAGATTTGTGTAAGTGTGAGTGTGTGTGTGTTCACACTCTCTCATCATGTGTCTCTTTCCCCCTGTACACTATTTCTCTCTGTTTCACTCTCTCTTTTCCACCCCCACCTCACTCTTCCTGTGCTATTCTCTTTCTACCTGCCCCCCTCCCTCCCTCCCTCCCTCCTTCTCCCCCTCCCTTCCTTTCTCCCTGTCCCCCCAGATATCAGGTGTGTTACCTGAGCTCCATATCAATAGTTAATCACCCTGGGACACCCAATCTACAGAGCATGACAGAACGCTCCCGGGGAGATCTGTGGTGGTCATGGTGTGTGTGTGTGTGTGTGTGTGTTGGACTGTGTGAGAAAGGAAAGAGAAGGGAGAGGTAAATGTAAGATTTGCATAATTTGACAGAAGTCAAAAGCTGCTGAGAGAGCTGGGAGAGAGAATGGAAAAGGAGACTGCAAACAAAAGGGAGAGATAGAAGAAAAATGGGCAACAATTAGGAAGCGGGAGGTGTTGGATTGTGCAAGGCTAGGCAATAAAAGTGACACACAAGGCAAATGGTCTGACGTATGCCTTAGTTTGGGGGGAACTGCTAATTCATCATAAACTAACCAAATAAATACAAATAGTTGTCTATACAATTTAAATAAGCTAGGATTATAAAGCACTTGAAACAACATGGCTCCACAATAAAATAGATGGACTTGGAGAAAAAAAGGGTCTCAATATCTTCTACTTATTTTTTTATTTTGTGAACTAATTTTGGGAGGACTCTGCTTCCATAAATGTTCTGTTCTGCTCCCTAGTGGACAAATAATAGTATTACAAATTAAATTACAAGAAGTCAGTTCTTAACTGTGTCTTGTGTTTGTTAGACAAAAGATGCATCATTTTTTGATATTGTTTTTGATGAGGCATGGCAGCATTTACACACACACCGAATCCTTCACTCGCCTCTTCTCTACAGCACTGCTGATATGTGTAGGGTGATAAACATATTAGGAGGATTTCCTCTAAGAAGAAGGTCTAAGGATAAAAGCAATGCTCTTTAGATAGAGGATGTCGTATGATGTACAGATTGTAAAGCCCCTTGAGGCAAATTTGATTTGTGATATTGGGCCATATAAATAAAACTTGACTTGAATGCCCCTACTGCAAAATTAATCATCAGAGAGCTCGATCAGGGGTTGTAGGAAAGATGAAGAAGTTGCAAAAAATTCTGGTGTTCTGGTTACATAGTAGTTGAGTCAAAATATAGCACTACATATACTCCAAATTTTCCTCAAAGGGATTTACAATATAAACAGCATACGACTACCTCCATCATCAGACCATCTGATAAACCATCTGCAACTCCCCTTAATAACCTTCTAGGGAAAAAAAGAGAGAAAGCTCAGGAAGAGCAACAGAGGAGGGATCCCTCTTCTGTTCCATCATTCACTGCTCAAACACATTATGGTGTCAGATATCACACAATCTTCAGGACGAAAGCTATCTCTGTTACATGATAAGAGTTATGATGTGCACTTACCTTCTATGAAATGGACTTGATCATAATCATGGCAATCCTGATCATAATCTTGCCAGGCAGCTGCACAGTGTGTGTTGGAGTGACATTTACAGCTGCTAGAGAGCACTGAATTTAGATATCAAATCTAGAATAGATGTAATACAATACAGAACATTTGAAATTAAACTAGATTTTAAATGTCATTTTCTGGTTAAACTTGATTGCCATTCATTGGGTTCATGCAGCAATGTGACTTCACAGACAACAAACATACTATATATCCCACACCTGAGTCTGTTCACCACAATAAGACTGGTTTAATAAAAAGGTATACCAGACATATTGTACAATATATGAATATTTTATTTTCTGATCACCATTTACTGAAACATCTTACTCTAAAAGGGGGAAAGGAGCAAAGTTCTGTATACGGGTAACATCTGTTTTGCCCTGGCAGCTGAGAGGGTCAAGGTGTCCTCTATCAATATGTGAAGTTCAGCAGGGGGCCACATATTTTTAAAACTATCAAAAGAATTATACATTAAAACACATGCATAAATTAACATAGATCAAGTCACTTCCTTTACTCAGAATAGCTTGTGCTGGTGTATACCTTTATCTAGACATTACAACATCAGCGAGTAAGGGATAATAAGAACAGGGTAAAAAATAATGTACTGAAACATTCGTATCATGCCCACTATCTTCAGCAGGAGTCCAGCGCATACACGCTGTTCCCAGTTTTTTAGGAGCAGCTGTAAAACTAATGCAGTCTAACAGAACAGTCTTGCAATAGATCCTACTGTCATGAAGTTAGAGCGGTGTTCCTTCAACTACATCATCATTTAGGAGGCTGTAGTTTGTGGTACTGTTTATTGTAATGTGTTAGAATGGCTTAGACATAATATTAGAAACACCTCTTAGTATGGTGCAACTTAATTAAACAGCACCACAAACCACATCCTCGAAAATAACCATATACATGAATCACCTCCGCTCTAAAACATGGCCTATATAATATATATAACGTGTACAGAGTGAGTGCCTTGAAAATAAATACAGAAAAAGCTAAAGGGAGGGGTGGATTTTTTTGGGTAGAGAGGAGAAACTTCAGTGATAAGATATGGAAGATGAGTTTTCTCTGACAGAAGGCGAGGAGTGAATTTTCTGCTCCGCCTAGAGTAGGAAGGTCATTTCTCAGCTGGAAAGCCAGGAATCAGTTGTCACGACTGTGTGAAGTGATGACCGCTAGCACAGGGAAAGGACAGTCAAGCATCTGGTAGTAGCAGAATATGAATAAACCAGCTTATGTGTAGCTGCGGGAGAACGGCCTGGAGGTATGCGGGGCCAAATCCTCTCACACTGGTAGCTCTAGGGTAGCATGCACAGCCGACCATTCTTGACATGGGAGAATTTGGGGAGGTTTAACAAGCAGAATTTGCAGCCTGCTCGATGGAGTAGCTGGATGACTGTCAGGATCTGAGTAATGAGGGGGAAACAATAATCCAGAAAGAAAATGACAAAACAATTTTTTTTTTCTTTTGGAGGCTTGACTAAATCCTTCATAAAGAAGTGATGTGGTGAATACATGCATAATCAGATTGGAGTCGTAGTGTGGGTCAGACAATCAGCTGTTTAAACTCATCATCAAAAGTTAATTTAGTAGTAATTTTCCAGGATTTTCCAGGAAGTAACACAGCTCGGTTTTTTTACAATCTTTTATCTGTGGTATATACACTTATGGGTGTAAAAATCACATTGACTCCAAGGATTGGAACGTGTATTTCTAACGTAACAAAAGATGACTGAAACTACTTTAAATACACAGCATGTTATATGTTTAAAAGTTATAGGTTTTACAGTTGTAGGTGAATTATATTTCATACAGTAGGAAATTGAAAGTCAAATAGTTAGTTTTACTAGTTTCCAATTAAAATGTCACTGCTAACACTATCTAAGACTGCAAACAGTGCTTAAGCCCTGAGATACCTACAGTAGTAAGACCTAATACCTGTAAGAAAAACAGTTATATTTGTGTCATTTGTGCAAATAGAGATGATTGCACATGCTTTAGAGACAACATGCAGTCTAGGATTGAGGGGATTGAGCCATCCAGAAACCAGACTGGCCATTCTCCTAAACATATTGAGAGAGTTAAAGGCAGCATGTTCAATACATTTAGAAAGCCAAGCTTGAGTGCCATTGTTGTTGCTATTTGGAACAAGGTTCCTCCAATTAGGCGAAGCGATTACGTGACTCAATGAATGGGAATACTGTGTATTAAACACTGCCAGGGTTGTACGAGCCATACAGAAGCTATCAATGTACACCCAGTTAGTAGTTAATTTGGTACAGCAGTAATGCAATCCATTATGACAGCCATGTCAATAATTCCAACCTTTATCAATCTTATGACATTTCATCTTTTTAAAAGTAATTTGTCCTGTCAAGTATGTAAGTGGGAGCTGACATATGAAATGATAGAAACACCTCTCAACATAATGCAGTTCACTAAACAGCACGACTCAAAAATGACCATAGGTCCAAGGACCATTATTTAGTGTAATGTGTAATAATCACCACAAGGGGGAGAACAAACACCATAACTAAATAAATCTGCAGTATCTTTTATTAGTTGATTCATAATATTCCAGTGTCTCCATGATAAAAAATAAATAAATTCTGCTCATCACAACTGTTTCTATTGGTTACTATTTTTCAGATTTGTAATTATGTTTGTTCCCTCAACCACATACAAATGCTCTTTGTATGTGCAGCATCTTTAACATGTTTCATGTGACTGAGTTACAAATCAAAGACCTCCTGTTAGGTCCCCTGACCTGAAACTTGGGACGGTGGATACATTTCCGACTGTGGGAAGATAAATGGAATAATATGTGAATGCTAAGTGATATGAATACATGAATACACAAATACAGCTGGATGCTTTTAGATAGCACAAAAGCACAGTTCAGCCATTCAGGTACCATATACCAGTTCAGAAAGGCAGCCAAATTCCTCCCTCTTTACAAAATAGGCTGTCATTTTCACATCATATTAAACATAAAAGTGACAGATGCATAATTTTGTGCTTTTTGGGTCACAGAAAAGACAGGGACACCTTCTCAAAATTAAATCGCTGGGATTCATATGAATGTAACTTACAGGGGTCCAGAGGCCAGAACATCCATTCATTCATTTTCTATATCATTTATCCTGTTCTTTCTCCCACCCCCGTCTCCCTCGCTCTCTTTCCCTCTGTCTCTCCCTCTCTAGCTTCTTTCACTCGCTTATGCTCTCTTTCTGGCTCTGTAATCAGCCCTCTCAGCGATAGCCATTTTGTTTCTGTCTGCCTTATCTCCTGTTTGCAGTTTCCCTCTCTGTCATTACTCTGCTATTAGCTTTTCATCCTGAGGCTAAAACACAGGACTCACACTGACCATGTTGTCACAGCTATGCTCAAAACGTCTGCTTTGCAAGATAACACACTCACCCCCCTCTCCCTCTCTCGCTCTCTCTGCCTCTCTCTCTCAGACACACACACATTCACACGCATACACACGGAGCCACGTTCAAAACAAATTCACTCACATACACCTACAAAATAATATATACACACCCACCCATGTACGTTCTGGACAAAATCATCCAAACCTACAAAACTCTTCATACACAACATCATTGTTTCCATTTTGCTAAAATGGCATGAAACAGTTACTGGAGTTGTGGAGAAACCAACCAAACCCCAATGTTTCATTCCACTGAAGAACAGAGATTACAAGAAATCCAATTAAAGATTTAGACACACCTGAGTCTCTCTCTTGTTCAGCTTTTTTCATTACCTTTCTTCTCACATCATGATGGAAAGAGGCAGAGGCGGCGGGAGAGAGAGAGCCTCTTATTGTAATCATGCTCCATTATTTCCAACTATGTAATTTAATCGTTGGCAATACTGTTTGAGTGACACTTATACCAATAAAGTATATTAAATTGAGCTGCTATATATATAAAGTCTACAAGTGTTCTAAAGTACTTATGTGTACTTTTGTTGTGGGGCTGTTTTTCATGGACTAGGCTCCTTAGTTCCTATTAAAGAAAATCTCAGTGCTTCTAGATACAGCAGGCCTTTTCTACAGAAAACGTTTTGAGTGTCACAGTAGGAACAGTACAGGTAAAAGTAGTACAATAAATGATGGCTGAATTGCATTTAGCTGCTTCAGTAGACCCTTTTCACTGCAGACATTATGACATGTCAAAGTAGGAAAAGAACAGGTGTAATTATTAACATTAATAGTGTATTTTATTTAAGTGAGCCAGATCCAGTGTTTGGTATTGTACATGCTGGCTTACTGGAAAGGCTTCCTGGGACACTTAATGGAACAGAGCCACCTGTACTTTTGCTAAGTCAAAATGTTTGGTGTGAAAAAGGTCTGTTTCAGAGTCCTGGTATTGTGCATGCTGGCTCACTGCCACACTGTCGTGGCTCAGTGGAACACTTATATATATGGAGCAATCGTTAATATTATTAGGAACCTCATTTATTTTCCTACTATGACAAGTGAAAAAATTCTGTGAAAAAGGCCTATGGTATTTTAGATAATAGCGAGCTTTGAACTTTGTGGCATGAGTTTGGAGATGGCTGTATACTGTTTCACCATGACACTTCCCCCTGTGCACAAAGTGGTCCATAAAGACATCCATGACGGGTGTGAAAGAACTTGAATAGTCTTGACAGAGCCTGACCTCAACCCTAAAAAACACCTTTGGGATGAACTTGAACATTGATCTCAAGCCAACATCAATGTCCAACCTCATTAATGCTGTTGCGGGTGAATGGGAGCAAATGTCTGCAGTCAAGTTCAAAAATGTTGTGGAGAACGTGCCAAGACGAGTGGCGGCTATTATAGCGACGTATTAATACCCATGGTTTCGGAATGAGATGAGGGTGTCATGTTTGAGGGTCCACATACTTTTGGTGATGATAAAAGGATAAAAGTACGGACTGGCACTCTCATAGTAAGTGCTCTGCGTGGTGGGCTTTTCTGTGTAGTTTTTTTTAAATTCTGCTCAATAAATTCCTTTGGCTCACCCTAATTCTGTCTTGATGGATTTTGTACTCCCTTTTACCCCAAACCTCCTCACCTCACCTCCCTCTTTCCTCTTATTTTCTCCCTCCCACCGTCTCAGTGAGCAGGTGCACAGTGACAGAGTCACTGGGCTGTGAAATCTCAGCTCCTTGAGATACGTTTCATGCCTCTCCTGCTCAAATACACACACACAAACACACACAGATGCATACACTCACAAATTACGTTGTTTTTATCCTATTTTTCTTCAACTTGTTCCTTTCTCCACCTCTCCTTTCTCGTCCTTTCTCTCTGCCCACTTAGAGATTAAATCCACAATGTGTAATGTTCATGAATTTACTTAGATGAGAAACAAAGCTAAATCAAACTACAGTGGAATGAAAAATCTATGCAGAGTTTGATTAGGCAACAACAGAAGTCTTTGTGTGTGTGTGTGTGTGTGTGTGTGTGTGTGTGTGTGTGTGTCTGCATGAGCACTCTGTGTGTCTCTCCTGCATATGTCTCTGACCACATCTACATCTTTAATGTCTGAGACTGCTGAATAATGTATGAACCCCCTAGGCTGGAAGACACACACACACACACACACACACACACACACACACACACACGCTCTCTTCACAAACACACAAAACACCTCTTTTCCTGCTTCCAACTGCATAAATGTCATAAGGCACGAGCTAACAGCCATAAAAGAATGGCCGCGTCATCCACAGTCTGGCACACCACCATCTTCACAACTATCTTGTCATGACCAAGATAAAAACACCTTGTGTTGATCCGAGAGAACAAAGCACACTTCAAAGAAGACCAGCGCCCCATGCTCCTACAACCACAATGGCTTCTCTACTACCAGTTTCCTGTTTATATGCAGCACACTTCCTGTTTGGAGTGCACACAGAACTCACAGCAAACGTGTTTGTTACTCGTCTGTACCTGTGTGCGCTTGTGCAGTTGACCACTTAGCATCTCGGTTGCGCAAGCCACATGATACACTCTCGTGTGTCCCTCTGATGCATTCATGCATGCTTCATAGTTCTAATTTGACTTTCAAATATCTGCACACTGACGTCTTTTCCACATGCCCACACTCGCGCACGTACACACTCACGCACGTACACACACACTCGTCTTTTCTACTGCCTTTTAAGAAGACGGAGTTTTGAAGCTGAGGTCAAGCATGGTTTCTTCTTGGTTCTTCTTTCTTCAGCAACTGTGCATAATAATGCCGTGACCCACCTGACCATCAGGCTTCTCTGAGAAGAGTGTGGTAATAATATTATTACTCTCTAACTTGCTCAGCCTCTCTACGTCTGCAAGGTCTCTTTTATTCCCACATCACCCTCTTCTTTGTCCATCTTTTTATCTTGTTCAGCTACAAAAATGATTATTGATTAAATGAAAAACCTGAATATATGAGTGGAGAAACATCACAATTAATGCAAATACTTCCATATAGGGCACTAGGGATCACTGAATAGTTTGGTTAGAATGAAAAGCACCAGATTTTCCTGACCAGATTTCAATGCAGTTGAAAATCCGTGGGAGATACTAACCTGACATGATAGATAGCGCTCTAACACCAGATGAAGGAATATCTTTTGGAAGAATAGTGTTCAGAATAGTGTTCAGAATAATGAACTCTACTATATATAGGCATCTTAAATCTGATCTGATGGCTGGTGGTGGCCCAACACCTGACTAAGTCATTTTTCTCTTTCGTTTGTCACCCGTCTATCTGTTTGCTGTAGTGATAAAGCTGCAGCGAACGCTGTGGTATCCTGTTGTAGCCTAAAACAAGTGCACCAGCTGCAAAGGTTCCCTCTTGAAACACCTTCGATCACACATAACCAGTCTGAGGGAGAATGTGTTGGGGCTTTGCATGTCCCAGAAAGGACTGCCCTTGGAGAGAGCGGTTCCGCCCACCTCCACAAATCATCCAAAGTGGGCCATTTAGGTAAATTTCTTTCATGGAAAACCAGTTATCTTCTAGCATCAATTTACAGTCCAGTTCTAATCTCTACCAGGAACGTGAGTGAAGCTCTCTCACGAGTCCGGCCTGGCAACCAGACGAATCTGCGAGCTCATGTTGTATTTGCTCTGGCAGATACTTCTGGTCCCTCTCCCATTCAGACTGACAGAGATTCTCTGCCGTTTTATCGGGCAAACCAATCACAAGCGTTTATGTAGTAGGAGGCGGGTTTAATACGATGAGCGACAGAGACGAGCGCCGTTCAGGTATCTTTGTAAATATCCAAGGTGGCGGCTGCCGATACAGAGCGTTCAACGGCCGGCTACAGCGGCAGTATTAAACGGACTGCACGATAAATTTTCCCTAAAAGAAGAACAAACAACTGCACTTACACTTTATGTTGATAAAAAATGTGTGTCTGACAGGACGTACAGTCCGACAGGATGGTGTTTCGTTGCTCTGATTGGTTGTCTCCGCGTCGATAACCCCACTTGGAAATCAAAACTGAGCGGAGAGGTTCCAGACTAATACGCATCTGCGAATTAGTCTGGCGATGCCAGGCTATCATGAGTCACTACTGTGCAAACAAGCCTGAGTGGCTTCAATGTGAAGGTTGTAACAAAGCAGAAACATGGGAGAAATAAAGAAAAACAAACACACATGCACATATACAGAAATACTCCAATCTTCCCTTTGTGAATTGGATTATATAGTGAGTTAATAGTGACCTTACAATAAAGTGTTTTTTTGTTCTTTTTTTACATGTCATGGTAAAATATTCCTACAATTTTATATATTTTTGCCATGACATGAACCTACCTGCCCATCTTTCTTACCTTTATCATGTGATTGCCCAATGTCTTTTTTAATGAGAGTTAATTAGTGGAAGACACTTTCGCGGTGGCCTGATAACAGCCCACATTGAGCCATCATGACTGTTTCCTCCGCACTGAGGAGAGGCAGAGGAAAGAAGAAAAAAAAAAAAAAGAAAAAAGAGGGACAGAGCGCAGGGAACGCGCACGGTGCCATGCGCGTTCCCGTTTCATGCTGCGCACAGACAGCCGGTGCGGAGAGAGAGAGAGAGAGAGAGAGAGAGGGAGAGAGAGAGAGAGAGGAGAAGGCTGCTATTACTAGTGACAGAAAACGGCAGCGAGCACATACAGTCCGGAGAACAGCTGATGCGACAAGGTAGGAGACAAACACAGCTCCGCATCACTCAGTGTGATGCGGACTGAACCGCCTGCGTTCTCTTTCTTTTTTTTTTGCCCTTTTTCTCCAGCGCGGTGGCGGTGTCCTCCAGCCTGATCCCATGTCCTCTCTCCTGTTGTTCTGTGTGTGTCCGCAGATGCCGAGCGTCGCCCTGCTGTGTGTGTGCGCCGTCGCCCTCGGACACGTCTCCGCTCGCTCCGACAGCGGCAATTTCTTGGACGACAAGTGGCTCGCCGGGAGATGGGATCAGTTCAGAGATGTGAGTTATATTTCCGGCTTTATATCATCAGCGCCTCCCCCCCTCCTCATCATTATCTTATTTACATCCCCACCACCACCACCACCACCCCGTATCTCCCCGTAGCCACCCTCATCGGTCTGCGATCGTGCGCTCCTCGTCCCTGCGGTCGCGTCCGTGGGGCCCGCCGTGGTGTCTTGTCACACGTCCGTCTCCACGGGTCGTGTCCCGGCGGCGGCGCGTCTCGGTCCCCGACCTGGCAGAGACCGGCCGAGGCCTCTCTGCCGAGCCCGAAGCGAGCATCATCATCAGACTCAGCGGTGCACCCCCCCCCCCCCACGGGCGGCTGAGTCTGATGAGGGGGCCCGATCACGGCCAGGTATGGGTGAGGTGTTGGGGGGGGGTGGGGGGGGTCCGCAGCAGAGAGGCCCGGATGTGCTGCTCGTCCAGAGGATCTGAACACCTCTGCTGCGAGGTGGCGGGCGACAAGCCAGCAGTGCCCCCCCCCCACTCGGGTCTGTGCGCGTTAATACAGAGAGACTGACATCAGGATATAACGGCACATTAACACAGCGACACACGGGGGGCCCAATATTAAAGGAACATTACACCGTGTCTCAGCCCTGAATGAAAACAGCTGGGTGCAAACCAATGTCCGTGGAGCAGGTTTCATGCCCACCGACATGAAGCAAATGAAGTACACACCGTTTAATGAAGTAGTAAAACACAAAAATTTTCAAAAAAAAATTTTCACAAAACGCATTGTGTTGTGAGCGTGAAGTCCGGGGGCGTTTCTAGAGACTCTGTTAGAAAGCAAGTCCTGGACATTTGAAACGTCCCAGAGAGCCACAAGACTGAGCAGACCTGGCCTTTGATATTAACTGTTCATTTATCAGCTCTTACTTCAAACACAGAGTGGCTGGAATATTTCTGCAAAATGGAACATTTTCTTGCTGTCACTGAGTTTCCTATACACTGTCTGAAATAACCTGCAGCTTAATTGGTTTCTTGTTAAAGGTGGCAAGAGCTGTTGACAGTTAACTGCGTGTTTGAAGTAATAATAATAATAGGTAAATATTGTATTCATGAAGCACTTATTTATATTGCAATAGTTATCAGTAGACGAGTGACCCCCAGACTCATTCAGAGATTTCAGGGCTTAGCCACAGATTTCCACTGACCCTAAAACAGCCAGGAACTACTGTAGTCGTGCTTTCCACTGTCACATAGAATCAATATACTCATTAGACATCAACCTTTCTGTATATGTTCAGAAAAATGCTTTTTTTCCCCCCTTACTTTTACCTTACATTGAAGTTTTACAATGTATTACAATGTTTTAGCTGCTAATGAAATACCTACTAATAGATTACAGGGTAGATTACAGATAAAAGACAGTGGAAATCACGACTGTTGTCTGGGAATGAGTGTCTCAAATTAAAGAAGGGAGTATAATTCAATGTCAAAACTCTGTTTAAGTCTTTCATATAATTGTGCAATGCAGGGTTCAGGTGCAATTAATTTGTCAGAAGGATGTCTTGCCTCTAACCCCAGATTGCGGTAAATGGGTCCACAAAAGCAGAAGTGATTTGTACACACTTGCATTCGCACTGTTTCTCTCTCTCTCTATCTCTCTTTCGCTCTCTCTCTCTCAGTTACACACACACACACAAACAGATACACAAAAAGCATGTACACACCTACATTCACACACACATGATTATACAAATATGCTATTTGTTCAGGAGTTATTACTTTAACTGTGATGCAAAATCAACACCAGCTTCAATGAGTGGTTAATGAGTCTGAATTAGAGCCCTTGATACATTTGATGTCAGAGAGAAAGGCATTCTCTTTAATATTCAAAAATAAGGGCAAGTGCTATCCGTTTTAAAAACATTTTTTTCATATTTTATATGTAGGCTAACTTGGAGCAGGCTTTTTCTATCTCTCACTTTCCCTGCCTGTCACACACAAGTGTGTGAACCCATCGGCTCAGGTGGACCCATGTGATACAGCGCAGTTCCAACTATTGAGCAGGATTTGGATTATGCAAATGGTGTGTCAGGACCGAATGCCAGAGAGGAAATGTGATTGACCATGTGCTGTGCTATTTAAGATAATCAGAACTCTTTGAGATGTATACAGGGAGACAAAGATTGTGTGTTTTAGTGTGTGTGTGTGTGTGTGTGTGTGTGTGTGTGTGTGTGTGTGCAACGGAGAGGGAGTCAAGAGAACTTTGTGACTGTGTTAAAACAGGCAGAGGTCTATAAAAACCCCAGTGACAATGAGATGACACTTAACCTATTCAGAACAGAATGAAAAGGATAGATAGATAGATAGATAGATAGATAGATAGATAGATAGATAGATAGATAGATAGATAGATAGACAGGGAGGGAGGGACAGGGTAATGAGAATTGAAAGGAAAGATGAAAGAGAGAGTGGAGTGATTGGTGGTGAACTGAAGGCTCTGTGTGCATTCACGTCAGTGTTTTAACCTTGAGGCTAAGGCATTAGAGATTGAGGTATAGCATTCAAGCATTATGCGCTCTGTATATGTGTGTATGTGCCTTTCATTTGCTGTTTTAGTGCTGTGTCCCAGATTTGTCTCTGTGTGTTTTTGCAATTCATCAGTACTGTTTAAAAAAGGTATTCAACTAAATAGCAAAAGAAACCAGAAACAGTCTAACAAGTGGCCTTGTACAGTTACAATAAAAGTAGATATTCTAGATAACACTACAATATTTTCACAGTGCAGCGTCGTTTATGAATCAGTCTATTTCTATATCAATCTATTCGGAACTGATGTCAATTTGATTGATACAGCCAAGCATAATGGAACACACGCATCCCAATACTGTCACAGTTTTGTCACGTACTGTTAACACTGTATAGAGGTTACAGCTCGAGGGGCCAGTTGGCCAATTGTAAGCTCAGACTCAACCTAATTTTAGTCTACTAAATGGGGATTTACACATCACTAAATTAAAAACGGGTTGCACCAGACCAACTATTTGTAATGTTGAAATTATAGAAATTAATTTTAAATTTTGTTTTTATTATGTCAATAACCCAGATTTAGGTTATCTTAATCAGATATTTCATTCTCACTGTGAACTGTTTGAATAGGCCAACTACTAACAACTGAAACATATTTCATCATGTATGCATATAGAAATAAAACAAAGTCATACCTACATTTGTCCAGGATTGTCAGTTTGGCCACCTAAATCTATTATTTTTAGAAGTTATTTTGCAGCCTGTGATGTCCAGTAACTTCATCTATACATGGCTAATTGCTTTTGATTGGACAAAGCTACAGATGTTTCCTAGCAACTTATTTACAGATTACTATAGTCTTCATTAGCTAAGGCATTCCTTACATTTTAATGGTGCAACACATTTTTTGTAAATCATTCGTTTGAGGAGGGACTTTACACACAAAACCCCATCCCCTCTCTTAAAATGACTCCTGACTTCGAGACCAATCTATAATGTGATTTTCTATAATGCTGTTAGTTCATACTAAAGTTTGGTTATCTTAGTTTGGGATGGAACTCTTTACCTACACCCAAAAGCTGTTAGTGCTGTCTTAATCCTACAATCAAATAAGCATTGTTTAAAAATCTCTCAGAATACGCCTTCTCTTTTATCCTATGTCTGGTATTCTGTGCCAAACTTGGCTTTTCTGTGATTTAAATTTCACATTTTAGGCATGTACTGTTGCTTTCATCTTTCAGCAAGAGCCATAAATGGGTCTCCTGCTAAGTGCACTAGATAGGATCTTGGCCACTGATTTACTGTAAGTCCTGTTAGGATGGCTGGAGAAGCCTGGGGCTCTCTTTGCTGCACTGGTGCCATCTCAGTTTTTAGACATTCTGCTCTTTCTACTGGGCCTTGGCTAGCTTTCAGAACTACCACAGAGTGAAGAGATAAGCTGAGGAGGAAGATAGATTTAACAATGAACGGAAAAACACAATGAATTTTGTTTGATGAGGAGCATGCCGCTTAAGTGTACGGTATAGGAATAAATTAACGTAAATTAACAGCCTCAGTAAAGCAGATTACACCTTTTTATCATTCCTCTCCTATTATCTCTCTCTTGGTGTGTTTTTTTTCTGTGCATGTCCATCCTGTGTTGTTTGTGTTGTGGAGGGTGAATGATGTAGGGGAGGTACAGAGCTTGAGGCCTTTTCCACTTCAAAGCACCTCAGTGTTGATTTGTGTGTGTTTGTGCGTGCATGCATGCGACAAGCTTGAGCAAGACAAGCAGAGGCAGTACAGTGAAAACATGCACATACGGTATTTCTCCTGTTGGAAGTTTCGGGGAAGGCAGTAAGGAGCCGGGGGGGGTAAGGAAGCCACTAGGAAAATGTGAAGTAAAGGTGAGAGAAGTGGTTGTCAGAAGCACCTTATAAATCAGGACTTATTTCTGTAGACACACAGATAAAACCACACAAAATCAGTATGCACACAAGCAAATTAGGATGTTAGCCAACGGAGCCTAATACACACACAATTGGGTTTTTGTGTATTCGTGCACATGAGGAAAAAAAAGACTGTTATAACTGCAAGGGAGAGAGAGGAATAGAGGTGGAAAGAGATGGAGAGATAAATTGAAAAGATGCTATTTTTAGCGTACACTCAGGAGGCCATTAGACCTATTGTTGAATTTTGGGTTTCCTGTGATTTTTGGAAAGTGGGTGGCTGGTTGCATGTGCAGTGAAGTGCATTCATCCAGTTATTTGATGTTTTGTAGTGCTGACAGATTCTGGAACTACAGTCAGTGTTGTGCTGATAAGTTTACTTGTTTACAGAACTGTGTGTGTGTGTGTGTGTGTGTGTGTGTGTGTGTGTGGACGTGCATATGTGTGTGTTTCAATGTACTTTTGTGTGGGTGTGTGTGTGTGTGTGTGTGTGTGTGCATTTGTGTGCGTTTGTTGATTCCATTAAGGAATCAGACCGCAAGCACTTTTGTTGTCTTGACTGGTCTAGAGGGCCTGACCCCCATAATGCAATGTTCTCATTATTTAGTCTCCATGGTCTGCAGTGCTAGAAGGGAACCGTACTAAAGAGAAACAAAAGTACCTCTCTATTTGGCTTTATCTTTCCTAAGCTTTCAGTATGTGGGTTTTCCTCATGTTAAGATGCTAAAGTGCTGCATGCAACTCTAAACAAAAGAAACAGACATGGACCTTTATAGAGGTGGAAGGTAGAGACGGAGAAGAGACTCAGTAAGTAATAAAGTAAGTGAAGATGCAGAGGGTCAGAAAGGGCCAGAAATGAAGGACAAGGAGGAGAAAATAATAAGAGTTAGGAAAAAGCAAGAGTTGACCCTGTTTACAGGGAGTCCCTGAGTCAGAGTCCCTGACTGTTAAAGTCACACTGATGTAAAAATTCAGTTCCACAGTGCCGACCATCAGTAAGACCTACAGAACCAGTTCAGGCTAGTTGAGGTGTGGGTATTACTGTGTGAAGGTAATATGCTACCTTCTGCAATTTATGGAGATTCACTGATATGCTAAAAGAAAATAGAATCAATTACTTTGGGTTCAACAAGACTTTATATGACATGTTTGCGTCAAACTACAGTATTTGCAAAAAAAGAAGCATCAGTGTCATGAAATCAGGTCAGTAACTGTCATTTTGTATATTTCCTCCATGGGTGACAATACAGGAAACATACTGAAACTGCATCTGCACAAACAAGCATTGCAGTCAAGTCCAAGGTGTAAACGTGTTTTAGCTGCTTGAAGCAAGGTTGACAGCTTGTTAAAAAAAATCCTGTAAACTTTGCAAAACTGCAAAGATGTACTGCAGGAAGATGCAACAACATTTCAACCAGCACTAAAGCTTTCTTACATTATGTGTTTTTAACTTGTCAAGCCAGAGAACCTGTACAGACTAAAATCAATGCAAGATTTGCTTCAACATTTATACCAAAGACAATTTGAAGCCGTACAGTACAGTATAGTATAGTATATTTTTATAAAAATCCTTACTATTCACTCACCAATAATCTGAACTCCCACACTGGCTTCCAGCCCTGCAAGTACTGAAATGTTGAATTAGGTTCTGTCAACATTACTACTCCAGTGCTACTGCAGCTGCCACTGTATTACTTTTTAATGTATATACTGTACAGCTGTGTCTAATAGTTAATGAATTAGATACATTTTGATTTACAAAAATGAAACAAAAATTGAAAGTCACCAAAACTAAAATTGACAATTAAAATCAGTAGGCCAATGTTTGACTACTGGGACTCCTGCCCTCACTTGGCAGATCAAGTTTGCAATGATCACTTACATTTTTGAAGGGATTTTATAAAGCACATTTAGCTTCACTGTTTTTTAGTTTCTTTCTGCATCGTCACTGATAGCTGCTTTATAATTGATGTTACTTAGGCCTCCCTGTGTCCTGGCTGATTCACAATTCACCTCTCTGCTGTTTGTACCTCCCATCTCCATAGTACATGCTATATGCACAAACTATATAACAATAGTACAATACATCTGCTCTTTACATGTAAAAGTGAGAGGTGTCCATAGAAATGATTGAACTGTACACCAAGGAAAACAGTTAAGAATTTCAGTCTTTAATTTAATTTGATGCATACTATCGGTGGAGAGATTTGCACAATATTAGAATGTGCAAATCTAGAACACAGGGCTTTAATTGGGTGAATAAGACTCTTGTCTCCGTTCAGCCACACTGTGGGATTTATGCTGATAAGATGTTTTTTGTCTCCCCTATTTCCCTCCCTTCCTATTTGTTCTGGCATATAGAATTGAATGAGTCACACACTCACACACACACACACACACTCCGAGGCAGCAAGAAAGGAGAATATTTTGTTTTCTGAGTTGCAATGAATCACTAGGTGCCAAAGCTACATGTGTGCAGTTTCAACCAGGATTTTGATAACTGATCCATTAGTATATAGTAAATAAATTAAGTCATTGTATAACATTTTTAATTTATTTGGAGGCATAGTTATTCTACTATTGAAGAAATGTTTTTTTTTTTTTTCATCAGGTTATTTATTGATTTGGGACACTTGATTTTGTCATTTATTTCCAAGTGGATTCCACCAATTAATCAGATTGTTGGGCCAAAAATCAGTTGACACAGTCACATTATGGTGACCAGGTTTGAATCAAACCAGAGACCAGAGATGGAACTGAGAGTGAACCAGAGAAGGAAATCTGAGAGTAAAAAGGACACACACCTCACTATTTCTTAAGCTCATTTTACATTTGTATCATAAGCCAGCCCCCCTGGGTGTGTCTCCTTCTTGTTCTATTAAAAGCAGGCAAATCACTAACCTCTGTGCAATCCTTATTTAGACTGTTGAAACACATCCACAGGCAAAAGTTTGAACCATTTTGCTATATCTAGGTTTTAAAAAATAGTTCACTTTCAAACCATTTAGGGAAATAGTAAAGCACTTTGTTATGTGTGATGTAATATTATTAATAATTAATATGATTACTAATAGCATTTTTTTATTTGACAATGCAGTAGGGTTTTTAGCTTTTGATTAAATATGTTTCTTTTGGACGCTATATTTAAGATCTAATCTGTAGCTGCAATGTGGCAAAGGTTAGAGTGTGATTCATTTGATCAACTGAAGAACATGTTACCACCTTAAAATGCCTTTTAGTACAAAATGTGACATTTAGACATACGTTTTATTTGATGTTAATAAAGACTTGGGTCAATCAGATGCATCTCACATTAAATTAGGTTCCCAAAATTTTATGCATTTCTGGTCTGCAATGCAAATGTAACTGCCTGATCTAAATCTAAACAATATTTTTTTTCAAACACAAACCTGACATTAATCCCAATGTCACTTCACTGAAAACATTATGCCGTCCTGTTTTTAAAAAAGCCTGTCATAGTCAGTAATTGCATTCCACTTTCACATCTTTAAACTGTTCAGCCTGATTGGTTGATGTGTTATTTCCCTCTGTTGGAAGAGCATACTGTGTGCCACATATGGTATATAAACAAAATTCCATTAAGTGATGTAAGGAAGTATGATAAGCAGCACATGCTCACATTATCTTGACTAAATAAATGCATGTTCTATGTGTTTGTGCTTGATGGTGTATTGGTGTTTGTGTTGCTGTATTTCCATCACTTTATTTCATTATGCAAAGTTTCCACTCAAAAAGAAAAACCTAATCAAAATTAATTCCCCATTCTCTCTCACTCTCTCTATAATGCTTTCTCCTAAAGGAAGTAGAGGTTTGTATGACTGCTTAATAGTCCTGTATTTGTCATGTATTATTTACTCTATCTGTCATTTGAGATTTGAACAATATTTTTTATGATTGTATTTATTGGTTAACCCTGTTGCAGGAGCCTGGAACATGGACTCCATCCAAGCCCTTCGATCAAGGTGGGTGTGAGGAAGAGTGCCTTGAGTGTTTGTACTGTTAACTTTGTGATAAAACCAAATAGAACACTAGAAAGGACAAAGATAGTCATACATCTTCTAAAATTGAACAAATCTTTAAATTTGGGTTCAGGATTTATTAGCAAAATTTTAAAGTGTCATACAGATAGCTCTCCTCTCCAAAAACATAAAACACTGGTTCCTGGGTACATTGCCTAACTTAGGTAGTTTTTTTTTTTATAACCTGTTAACTAGCAGACACACAAACTATCAGGAGCAAAAATGTATTACTATTGTATTACTATATATATATATATATATATATATATATATATATATATATATATATATATATATATATATAATATCATTACAGACTTGCATTGAATTTACTGTCCTTAGACCATCATGTTTCTCATTTCCCATTTTGTGGCTTGAAACACACCGTGACCAATTAGCATCAACCCTGTGACTCATTATGGCTCTGCAGACATACTGTAACAAGAATTAGTAGCAGTAAGGAAAGGATGGTAAACATCTCTAAACTTTCCCATTCACTCTACTTTACCTATTGGTATATGTTTATATATACATGTGAGTTTTAAGTGTGTTATTTCTAAGCTACTCCCAATTATTTTGTCTACACCGACCAGTTGATCTATGTAGCTCATACTCATCTACTTTAAAAATAAACATAAAAGAAAACAAAACAGGTTGGTTTTCTGTTCTTTGATCATCTCATTTGTCATTTCCCATTGAATTACAGACAGTGATACGCTCATACACATATGTAGACACACCAGGATATGAACACATTCACTCTCACTTATCACAGTATCCTCAAACACACTCACACACATGCATTTACACAAACACACACACACACACACGGACATGTCAGGCAAACAATGGCATTAAATGTAATGCGTTGGAGGATGGAGGCAGGATAATCTGCCAAAGCTGCTCAGGGATTACAGTAAGGTTCTTTAGAGCAGAGGTCATTCAAAAACTGTTCTGAGATCAGCTGAGGACCTTAGATCCTGCGCATAGGTGCCACGCTGAGGGCTGACCAGAGGTCGGAAACAGGTAGCTTGTCTTTGCCAACAAAGATCACACCCTCAGCCTGAGATTCAGATCTAAAATCAGCTCTCCTCTTAAAGGCCAGACACAGCCCTCAGCTGTGAGATCTGACACCAGATCAGTTTGAGGATCTCAGCAGGAGCACACATAAGACTGACACTCAGTGCAGGCTGATGTAAGGTCAGAAGTAGCCTCTGTAACCAGTTCCATCTGTTTTTAGCTGTAAAGATACTTAACGGTATTATGGCTTTGAGTTCGGTGTGAGAGAGACATTGGCAGTATACCTTAAATAAAGAGACAGTGGCTAGAATTAACACACACACACACACACACACAGATCTATAACACCACATATCTTGGAGCTGTAAAAATCAAATGGAAGTGCATGGTTTAACAAGGAAACATTGATCTAGGATTTCAAAGAACAAAAGGACAATGTAACCTTGGATGTTTTTCTCTCTGTTTATACTCATGGGCTTAGTCTTTCTAGGAAGCTCTTTAAATAAATGGGCTGTATTTTGGTTGCACACACATATACACGACACACATGCACTGCTAAAAGAGTTCTCTGCTTTGTGTTTTTTAGGCCTTGATCCAGCCAAAGACCCCTGTCTGAAGATCAAATGCAGTCGTCACAAGGTGTGTGTGGCTGAGGATTATAAGACTGCCACTTGTGTCAGCCAGAGGAGAGTTAGGTAAGGACACACACACACATGCACACTCACTCTTGCTCCCTTAAACAGGCGTAAGCGTTGAAGCTGTCCCTCAAATCTTTATTCAGATGTTTCCGTGACAAAGCGAGAAATAAAACAACATGAGGAGGATATCAAATCTCTTTATAACTTCCTATCTCTTTTCTCCTCCTTTGTTTTTTTCGTGCTCACTTATTCGGGCAGCATGAAACGCAACAACACCGGAAGGGTGGTTGTTTTTTTTTATTTAGCTGATCTGCTGGTTGCCCGGGCACTCTTGTGACTGTTGTGTGACATTACATTTTAGTCCAATTACCCCAACACTGGCACTGCCTTACAGCGGACAAGAAGTCCTGCCAAGTGATATGAATGGGCTTTGTATGTTTGTGTGTACGTGTGTTTGTGTGTCTGTCTGGGACACTGCAGACTGGACAGAGGACAGTAACGCTATACTGACCTCATTTCCCATACTTAGCAACGGCACAATTACTGCTACACAGTGCAAGCAAATCAGAAAATAATCACATATAAATCCCAGTCCTTGTCTCATTTCTAAAATAAGAGTAAGAGTAAGAAAAAACAGGATGGATACAACATACTGAAGCAGTGCATTGGGATGGAGACAAGGTTAAATGATATATCATCTTTTGAATCTCCTTTCTAGTTTTAAAGGTCCCAGTTTGTACCAGATTCCGGGGTCAAAGTGCAAACCCTGCCCTGTGGTTCACCCCTCTCCTGTTTGTGGAACTGACGGCCACACCTACTCCACCAAGGTACACACAGTCACTTCTCCTCTCACCCATAATAGAGACATCCGAGCACACATGAGTACATTTTTTTTTTTCATTTCCTCTCGACGAGACACACATCCTGATTTTACTTCCACTTCTGTCTCGTCCCTTCTGTCTCTGTCACTCTTGCTCAGTGTAAGTTAGACTACCAGGCATGCATCACAGGAAAGAAGATCGCTGTGAAGTGTTCTGGCATGTGTCCTTGTCCCTCTCAGCCGGAACAGAGCTCTGCAGAGAAGAAAGGTACAAGGTTCTGCACACATGACTGCACACTGCAGGCTAGGATACTTTGCAGAAGGAACAGTAAATTTTCCTTGATTATGAAGTCTTCCAAGGTGTCCAAGCCCATGTTAAATCCCTGTACTAAAGCCCTTGTGCCCTGCTAAAGTGTCTTTTAGCATGGCACTGAATCCTTACAAGTTTCAGGGCTGCTGTGCTATATCTGACTGACTTTTTAACTCCATAAGGGAGCAGGTGGACAATGAAGCATCACTTTATCATCATTAATCATTCGTGTTATTGTTATTGTTCCTCAGTGTGCAGTGAGTCGGACCTGAAGGAGGTGGTGAGTCGTCTGAGAGACTGGTTCAGAGTGCTGCATGAGAATGGCAACCACAAGAGAGTCAAGATCCAGAAGCCAGAGAAGAACAGTGAGTCACATGGCATTAACAAAGTGGAAAACAACATTTCTTCGTGCATTATCACAGCCGTTGTTGCACTTACCTGACATACCTGGCTACGTCTACCCTCTCTCATTTTTAACCTTTTCCCCGCAGAGTTTGAGGTCGGGGCGTCACCTATTTGTAAGGATCCTCTGGGCTGGATGTTCTCTCGCCTGGACACAAACTTTGACCTCCAGCTGGACCAATCCGAGATCAAGAGTCTCTACCTGGACAGGAACGAGCCATGCTCTGATGCGTTCTTCAAATCCTGCGACACACATGCCGACAAAGTCATATCCAGCTCTGAGTGGTGCACGTGCTTCCAGAGGTACACAGGTACGGTATCTCCATGCACTCACATGCAAACACAGAATGCATTCACACCTGAATATGCATGCAAACACAGATGTCATTCAGCCTCTGTCTCCGTGTCTTGTGAAAGCGAAGTTCTGATTTCATACAACAATTTGGTCCTTTTTTCATGTGTGATAAGAAATTATGATGAAATGATGATGAGAAAGAGAAACTTAAAACATGAAACATAACAGGATGATCATACAGGTTTTAAACAAAACCCCAAGTTAGCCCAACCTTATTTAGAACAGAAAACAAATACAATCAGAAAAATGATTACCCACTATTTAACTGTCCATTGTAGACATCCATCACAACAAACTTATTGTAGTTGTGCTCATACTCATACAGTTTCAGTTTTACTTTCAAATAAAGTGGTTTAAAAAATATGGCCCCTTCATACTTTGTTGTAGCAATTTTGCTATGTTCCCAAATCTCAGCAGTTACTTTAGTGAGTAGTGTTATCATAAGCAATAGAAATGATGGCCAAAACACTGAAAACAAGACCCAAGTTGTAAACCAGAACTTTTCTTATATTTATAAACTAACTTCTACACATAAAGAAATAATAAACTTTCCATTTAATCAGACTGCCATATTCTTCCTTGACGTGTACAGAATACGTTACTGTACTCTGTAAAATACAATAGAATGCAACACAATACAATACAATACACTGCATTAAAATGCCATTGTATGAGACCAAGGACTAAAATTAGTTTTTTTGGTTATAAAGAAACAGTATTTACAGATGAGTCTCCAGAGCTGCTCTTGTAAAAGCAAAGACAGCAGGATAACAAACAAAAAATCATGACAAAAGCAAAAAGTACACAAAGGAAGCAAAGTTCGCACAAACAGATGCATTCCCTGAAAAGCAGACTCCTGCAGTTTCTTACCAGAGTTCCTTGTCTTTTCAGATTCCCCTTGTAAAGCAGAGCTGTCCAGTATCAACAGAAAGCAAGTGGGGAAGAAACTTCTTGGTGAGACACACACACACAAATACACACACACACCACACACACACACACACACACACACACACACACACAAAGGCACAAGTACACACACATACACAGTGTGTTACCCTAATTAATTGTGTGCGTCTGTGTGTTTTGCCCTGTATTTATAGGTCAGTATCTGCCATCCTGTGATGAGGAAGGTTATTACAGGTCCCACCAGTGTCACAGCAGCAGCGGCCAGTGCTGGTGTGTGGATCACTATGGCAACGAGGTGGCCGGCTCACGCACCCATGGCCCTGCGAACTGCGGTAGGCAAAACTCTGAGGAGGATAGCGTGTCATGTTTCATAGAACAATTCATAGATGTTAGTGTCAACACACACTTCTTCTTTTTGTACCTATATGAGGTTGCTTTATGCTAAGCGTTTCTCGGCGGTAGTTTCATATTGACCGTACAGACATGAAAGTGGTGTCAATCTTCTCCTGTAACTGTCAAATAACTATTTCCCCAAACTATTCTTTTAACTGTAAGGTTTGTTTTATCCTGTTTCCAGGCGTGATTTTGGAGTCTTCTGGAGACCTCGGCAGCGGAGACTCACTGTTCACCGACGATGATGAAGATTCCTTTGTCCTCAACGACCAAGCTGGGATGGACGATGAGGACGATGAGGATCAGGATGATGATGACGACAACGACGAGTATCTGTCGTAATTTTGAAAAGGAAAACAAAAAAAGAAAAAAGAGAAAACTGTTTGTTTGGTCAAACTGCACGTTTCTAGGTGACTCCCCAGGCAGATACTTAATCGTACTAACAGCCTATGGACTACTCTCTGTGTAATGTTTGTTCATTAGTAAAAAAAAAAAAAAACGATATTCCTGGCAAACGTTTATGATTTCTCTTCCTCTCTAAGTATAATATATGATTGGCTAATGGCACTTGTTCACTTGTGTGTCAGCCAACCAGAGAAAATGACAAGGACTTATCGACAACCAATCCAGTGCTTTGGATTTTGGTCACGTGTGCAAAGACCTCTCCCTTCATTGGACAGTCCGTGTCTTCTAGTGTGTCCTGTCCTTGTGCAGCACTCTGATGCCTGAGTGTGTTGATGCCTGAGGCGCAATGAGATTTCCCCCTTCTTCATTCCTTCATCCTCTTCCTCTCCTCCCCTCGCCCTTTTAATCCTTATCAAATGTTCCTGTGTATAGGTGGGATGTTGATGATGTAGATAGGAGAATATTGCACTCTTTAGGTTTCTTTTGATCTTGATTTGTAACTGTGACTGTAACTGTGTGGAAAAACAAGATAAAAGTTAGACATGCTTCATTAGGAGAATTAAGGCAAAAAAAAAAAAAAAAAAACACAGTGTGAGTTGGATAACAATCAGAACCGACATGCTGGCTGTTTTCACGGAGACACAAATCAAGTCAAATCATCTCAAAGGCTCAGCAACAAGGAAAGACAAATTACTGCTTGGCCGGTGGTGTTAGTGGGAAAATATTATTATTATCTATTTTTCTAATCCATTGTTGGGTGAATACGGAAGATGAAACAGATTTGTCGTAGCATGTCTAATACTGCGTGATGTTGTTTCAGTCTGTTTAACCAGAGGCTAAACCTTTGTGGAAATCAAAATATAACAGAGCTTGAGGGTGAAAAATTCACACAAGCGTGTACAGATGAAACTGCACTTGCATAGTTATAAACTGCTTGAGCCACAAGTCTGTGTGATAAAAATGTTTGCTGACCTTTAATACATCAGTGAGCTGAAAGAAAACCTTGTCACTGCTCACATCACAAGATCAACTCCAAGAATAAGTGGGGTTGATGTTTTTAAATTTTAAGATATGGGTCTTGGAATTAATGTGATTTGAGCACAGAGTGTAACAGAATAAATCTATTGCACAGTAATAAAACCACAGAGCCATGCAGACCTGTTGAAAATGTCTGGCAGGGGATAAAGGGTAAGGTGTGCCTTCTACTGGTAAGGATCGATGATGGTAATAGTGGGAGAAGCGTGCTTACTGGACTGACTTAAGCTTGTCGTCACACTGTGTAAGAGTGGCTATTGTCAAGCTCGGAGACTAGTTGGGTTTTGGTATGGCTTGTGTTTTGGGTCTCTCTTCTGATGGTGTTACATAGGCCATATTTCAGATCTTTTGATTTGTTACATAGGATATCTAGAATGTAGAGAAGCACAGGTATATTTAGCAGTTAAGGCACTAAAACACTTAGATTCTGCTGGATTTGAAAAATGGTTTATATATTAGTACACTGGCTAGAGGAAGCTTTGGTTTAGACAGCTTTATATTAAAAAAAAAGATCATCTTAAAAAAAAAATCATCTTACAGTGTTTTGCATTTTCTTTGTTTCAAAAGCTTAATTTGTACCTGATCTGCTCTAACTAATTATAGTGTATATTTGTCAGGGTTGAAAACTGAAACTGATCCCATATTTGTGTATTCTTGCTAAGTCCTGTGACTGTTTATGCAGACCTGGGATTTGCTGAGCTCTTATGTTAATTTTCAATTATTAATCTGCCGTCGGGCTTCATTTTTAAATCAAACATCTGTTGAAATTCCATGTTAAGACCTGAAAAGTGCCATCTAATTGTCCAATTGTTCTTTTTTTTTTCTTCTCTCCCCTCATTCCTTTTAACTTGGAATTTCAATTCACTTTACAAACTGGAAAACATTTCAGTCTTAAAGTGTGCTGTTTCATGAGTGTGATGACATGCAAATCATTTTGATGACCTCAGACACTGTAGCCACTCTCAACCAATCACACACTGTCATCGCAGCTCTGATAGTGTTTAAAGGTTATGATACAGATGCATTTTTTACAGTGTATGTATGATTTGCTGAAATAAAAGCTATATTGACCAATGTTTGTTTGACTGCATAGTAATGAGTGTTACTTGGAGGACAGACATGAATGCAGCAAACATGTAAGTTTCTGTTCTGTGTTTATTGTTTCGATTCTCCATTTATGTGCTTACATTTAGGAAAAAACATACAAGCTGTATAGAAAAAACACATTTGAGGATGTTTAATTTTATGAGCATACAGGAACTAAGAAAGACCAGTGCCACAAGGTCATAATTTAAGGTGTGCAGGTGTTGCTGAGCGGTGTAAGAACGCAATGACATCTGCCATAAGCAGAAGTTGAAAGTATATCATCTTAAAGCCAATTTAAAAGGAGAGACAGCTGACAGAGGTCAAGAGTGAAACTCTACTTGT
Organism: Lateolabrax maculatus; assembly: GCA_031216445.1. Classification (NCBI taxonomy): domain Eukaryota; kingdom Metazoa; phylum Chordata; class Actinopteri; order Acropomatiformes; family Lateolabracidae; genus Lateolabrax; species Lateolabrax maculatus. Next base: position 13,464,978 of record CM062204.1, read on the forward strand.
TTGTAGGCAATGAGTTTTGTGTGCAGGAACATTACTGCATTATGTAGGAGAAGAACAGGTGAATGTTTTATGAGCCCACACCCACACCATACATGCATGCATACACACAGCACATACAAGCACAAGTAAACACATGTACAGCAAAACACATACACTTAATGAATTAGTACAGGAAAAATGTACATTCATTGACCTGGAAAAGTTGGTTTCCCTTCTCCTTCCCTTTTCCTTCCCTTTCTTTTACCCAGTGCAAGCAGGAACTCGCACATTGTGTATTGTGTGTGTATGTGTTGGCAACAGGGCCCGTCAGCAGCTCCAGATAGGGAAGTCACTGGGTAAATATCAAATTTTCATTTTCACACACTTTTCCTCCGCCTGTATGTGCTGACCATAGCAATGTGGAGAGATACCATCTAATTTCAACACAGTGGAGCCTGTTGTTGGAGACCGTCCAACAATAAAAAGTGATCTGCCAGTGTATGGGGAGACAGTATGACTGAGCACTGATGGGAAATGCCTCAAATTGCAGGAAGCACTTACAATGTTCTGAAATCAGGTTTCTTGGATAAGCAACACTGTGATGTAGGTTCTTTTATCACTTCCACACTCTGGTGCATGATGAGATATTGTTGCTGTATGAGGTGTAATTGCCTACTAAGTTTGTGTTATCAGACATGGATATTGACACAAATTCAACATATGCAGCAGCAGCAGAACTGTCTCAGTTCAATGTGAAACATTGCTAAAGACAAGCTCCATTTAGTAGCTTATTTGGAGCTTTCGATCATATCACATGATCTCAATCAACAGATGGAGTTTTCACAGTTGTCACTAAAACTTCAAGGACTAAACAGCTACTGAATGGACATGGTGGTTGAGATTGTTATCTCCACTTCTAAGTCAAGTTTAACTTCTTTATATGAGCTTTTGTATGCATTTGCCATATCATGATATACTGGTATATCAAAATTGTAATAAAATATCTTATTAATACCACACAATCAATTTGATATTTCCACCATATCCCCAGCTGTACTGAAAAATACACTGGGCATCTGTGGCTTGAGAAACTAAATTAAAAATGACTAGTATAAATGTCTTCTTTCCTTTTTACTACAATCACTATGATCACAGTAATTGCTTTCCATTTGTTTAGGATATTTACTCTCTGTTTGCATGTCAACAGCAGCATTGAGAGTTTTTTTTTTTCATTGTTGAAGTCTTGTTTGTGTACTAAATTGTAAGCACCATTGAAAAGGCCTGAGCTGAGCTTCCAGGGGAAGCTGCTGAAGAAGCAGTATGGCTCGCTTTAATGGTTAAGTCACTGTTGGTCAATACACTCTCTGACACTGACACTGACACACACACACACACACACACACACACACACACACACACTTAACAGGCTCATGTTACTGCGCCTGAGTCAGCGCAAATAATAGACATCCATATAGGACAAAACAGGTTTAATGGTTGTAAACTATTTATTAGTTGATTCTGAGCTTCAGAGCTCAAGAAGCAAGGCATTATTTTTTCTCCAGCCATTAACTGACAAATGTCCAAGTCTGCCTGCTTGTTTTTTTGTTTTTTTTTAATTATTTTAATTATTTTAATTATATCTAATTATTCAAGTGACAGAATTAAAACATTTTAAAAAACATTCCAATTCAGGCACAAATCTGGGTGCTTCCTGCTGAGGCGGCCTCCAGCAGAACGTGTTTTCCTGTCTTTCTATCCGATGACAAAGGGCTTCCAGGAATGGTTAGCGTTCTGTAAGTAGTACAGAAATCACGTCGGCGTGACTCACTACCAGCCATCGAGCGGTTTTCCTCTGGATTCCTGTGTTTTATGGAGGCGGACAGCAGTGCGAGAGCTTTCCCATCAATAACCTCTAACTGCTTAGTGGCTTGATTCTTGTCCAGTCAATGCTGGATTGGAAAGAAACTGGAGGGGATGAGGCAGTAGTCTATACATTAGTAGATTGTGGATACACTCACGGGGAATCAGATTTATGGCTGGTCAGTCTACCTACATGTTGATCATAAACATTTGTAATCTACAAGGTATTGTAACTTCAATAATTTACTTGTAAATTTCATATTTTGAAGGAAAACTACATTCTACTGTCTATTTACAGAACTTATTTAATTTTTTCAACATGTACAAATAAATGTCCTTTGTACATGGAGATAAAATTTAAAATGTGATGAAATATACTACAAAAATACAACTATTGTCAACACTGCACTGAGTATACAGAGAGAGAGGTATTTGGGTCGGCTGTAAAGATACGAATACATTTTGTTTACATTTTCGCCCAGTGTCCCAGAAGAACTACTTTATACAAATTTCATCTTTTCTAAATCTTCACTGAGTCAAGAAATGTGGAATGACATCTAAAAAGTGATGAGAAATCAAAATGGCAAAATCATTTATTTTCCTTAAGTGGATTCAGGGAACTCTAAACTTGTTAGTCCTGATATGAGGTTAAAATTTCATTTTGTTCTCATTATTCGTGAAGGGCATGCCATCTACAATGGATACACAATGGAAATGTCATTAGTTTCCCAGGATTTGCTGCCCTCAGGTGGCTAAAGTGAGACTCCAGGGCTGAACATTTCGATCAATGTTGCCCTCTGTTTGTTAATGGCAGTGCTTCATTGTCTAACTGTTTGTCTCAAACCATTTTTGTTGTCTGTTACATTTGAGGATAGGCAGAATATTTGTATTATACATTTTGTGTTAAGGTTTAATCTATAGCCTCTAATGAAGTAACAATTAAATTTAACATAATTTTGTTCACACCGTCTTAAGGAGCTTGGGATGCAGTTTGAGACTGTTTCTTTTTACTTTTTCATATAGTGTGAGTTGGAAACCATTACCATGAATTTTTACTTAAGCATATGGACCATTCTGATGCAGCTTAAGTGATGCTTTCCATGGGTTTCTTTACATTAACTTAAAGCTTTTGACTCTTCTGCACATCAGCTTTTATGTCAGCAGACAGATTTAGGAACAAGGATTTGACAGTGATACCCTCAACAAACGTTTGTAAAATATCCTTAACTCAACAAAAATACTGAAATAAGTGTTTAGACTATACATTATATTTGCACTTGCTGTTGTAACATACTTTATCATTTATATTTAAAACTCAACATTTGTACGTTTCAAATCACTTGCTGCCCCCTGCTGACTAGAAGTGGGTGATGTACATTGTAATTTCCAGGTATTTAATACTGACCATACATGCTCTGATATCTCAGTCGAAATTTTATGTGACATGATTATATTTGATCTGTACTTTGCAGCGTTTTATAGATATGGACAAATGATCAAACAATAAAACTGTGTTTTAATTTATTTGAGTATAAAATTGGAGAAGTAATAAAACAACTTGAACAACCTTTGACAAAACATAGTTAGCTATCCATTTTTCAAAATGTACACCAAACTAACGCCAACACCAATTATGTAACAAAGAAAACAAACATGTTAAACCATGTTAAATTGTTCATATTATTTAAAATGTAATAAAAGAGAAGGCTCAAGTAATGTTGAAAGTACTAGCAAACCTATCTTATTAATAGCAAAACATTTTGCTTTTGCCATATTACAGCTATTATCAACTATGTGTAGCTTCTGTATGAAGTGCATTGCTATCTTACAAATGTCCCTGGAGTGAAATGTTGGTAATCTCTGAGATAAGCTTTAGTGTGTTTTTAGTGGTTTTGGCAGTCTTTTTGATACTTGGTCAAGCAAAAGTCCCTCCACGTGCCTGCAAGAGAAAGAAAAATAAATGTACTCACTTTCAGACAAGACACATTGTATTTGAAACACACACAACCTAGTGGTTAGCTGATTTACTTGCTCTGAATGAGGTAACATACATGAACCCAGTTTAAAATGTATTTTTTGCAGCATCACAATCATTTGTATATGTGGTTTTCAGCTGTACTGAAAGAGCTCCCATACAGCATACTGGTGAGAAGGCTATAAAGATTTTCCAACTCACCATCGACTTCATCTCCCGTCCATCTCCATCATCTGGCTTGTACTGACCCATTTTCTTGCTGTTCTCAACATATTCCTGGGAAGGGAAAGACAGAGTTATGGATCAGTTATTTTACTCTCATTCTATTTAAAAGAATATGATGCTTGTACATTATTAAGCCACATTAACTATTATTTATCATAACCCTTTTATTCTTGAGGCAAACATGGTCCTTAAGTTCATAAATGTTCAAGAAATCAAAAATGGCAACTAGGAATACTGTTTTTTGATTCCACTCTGGGTCTTTTTATGCGTTGCCAAATATTCATATATGAATTTACACAAAATGTCCCCCAGGGTCACTGCACAGGGCTCTTGATAAGAAATAGTTTTTCATAGTAAGAAATGGACATGTAGCCTAAAGCAGTTGAATATGTAGGCACTGCACAACATAATAAAAGAAAATGCCAACCTCAAACAAAACAGGGTTAAAATAAATAAATAACTAAATAAAAGACACCTCAAAAGAAGAAAAAAACGACCTCCTGCAAGAACATGTTCGTATTCTTAGCCTACATTTTTATCTTAGTTTTGTTCATACTGTACAAAGTGTTTCAAGTCTGATTCACCAAACTCCCTTAACTGAACAAACTTGTTGTAATCTTTTGTTTCAGCCTGATAAATGCCACCTGTTCATTAGGAAAATATTAATAATACAACTGCCAACGACGTGTTGTCAGAGCAGCACTGTACTGCAACAAAAATAAAGAGTGAAAGTTTTGACATAAAGTTAGATGCTAAAAAACAGATTGCCTTTTAAAAACAGAAAAGTCCATGAATAATATGACATGCGATCAAAGGGATGTGACAATCAGAGATATTAGACGAGAAAATATTACAGCCTACAGTAGGTGATGTTACACATTCACGTGCAAAAAGGATGATAATGTACAGCGACCTGCATAGAGACGCTGAGGCAGCTGTCAATAGAATTATGTCCATAGAAATCATAAAATTAAAAGAAAACACCGTCATAATGATAATATGGTAGACACAGAATATTAATTTGTTTGTGTAATTTGTTTTAGTTACATCATTTATTTTAGTAAATTTTGGTATCATATTAAAACTGAATACAGATCAAGATATTATGTTTCTAAAGTCGAACAAGTGTGTTTTACCCTGTGAAGAAATATCTCGATCATTCGTATTTCATTTGTACTGAAGAGAAAATTATAATAACTATTAAATTGGTGAGTGCTACAAATTCTCTTAAATCACTTGTACGTACCACTTAACAATTAATCTGTTTGTACGGGTGTTTCTTGCATGAGGCCCAATCAGACTCTTATAATATATATATACCCTTTATAAATACTATCCTCTTACCATTAAGGCCTTGTCCATGTAGTACTCGCGTCCAGGGCTGCCATCGTTATACTTTGTGTCCACAGCGAAGCAGAGGAAGAGAACGTCAACCACATTCTCGAAGACAGAAAGGAAGCAGTGAGCCACCAGGAAGGCAAACACACAGACGATAAGAAGAGGCAGCACCCACACGGTGTAGTCCCTCTGGTAATTCAGAGCCAGGACCCCGGCAAAAGCTGTGCAGGAGACTATAAGCACCTGAGAGTGTAGATAAGTTAGAAAACGTTAATGTCAGTTTACCATGAAAAAAAAAAAAAAAAAATTCCAAATGTGTGGACAATACGGCAAAATATGTCTCTGTGTGGTACCTTTCCCAAGAAGAGGACAAAGTCGCCTATGGTGTTGATTGCGGCCACTCGGAGGGCATTCTCCACCAGGATAAGGAAAGCGTCACGGGCAGAGGTGCAGAAACTGGTGCTGTTGATGGCTGTTGCAGTGTAAGCATTCTGAAATAATGCCATATGGACACTGTAAATACTCAGGATCTTGTTTCCACTGTACAGTATACTAGATTTTCCTCTTTCACCAACCTGAAATGACTTACTTGATTTAAGTATGCCAGACACTTCTCCAGACACCACAAACAGCAGACACAAGCTTTCAGCATGCAACGAGCACAGGCGTTCTCCTGTGAAAAATGAAGAAATTCACAGGTTAACAAACTTAATTAAAATGTAGGTTTCAAAAGTACTCATAACTGCCACTTACAGGCTCAACCTCAGGCCCTTAGTTTGAAGCATTAAAAATTAATTTCACAGCTCACCTTTCCTTTGAGCTGGCTGTGGATATATGTTAGGATGAGACGAGGGATCTTAACAAGCGTGATGATGAAGGAGCCTTTGGCCAGAGTGCCCAGATGGTAGCGGACGGTACGTGCCATGGAAGAGAGGATGGGAGTAGCTGGCATCTTGGATTTATTCCTTAAGTTAATCAGATACAGGGAGGAGACTTTATTTAAATTAAATAGTCTAAAAATTGAATTATTGACTAAAATCACAGCAAAGACAACATTAGGTCTTCCATGTGATAAAATTCAAATTACTTCCTGTTACTTCTTTCATACCTTGTGAAGTAGTAGGTGACTACGGCTCCAGCGATGGTCATCTGCTGGAAGGCAAGAATGAACTCACTGATCCAGATGAGACCCACAGCGTGATACCACACCAGGTACTGAAGAGGCCCTTGCATTTGATATTCAACCACACCTGTAGAGTTGTTTTTTATTGCTGTCCCTGTGAGGCAATAAAGAACATGAGTTTGGGTCGCATGTTTTTTAGTTCAATGCAATTTTAGACAAGATATGAAACGATTTACATCTACTATATGTCCCTTTATATTTCCTTGATATTTTTGAGCATCAATAAATAAACAGTTCAACAAATTATACCGGTCTGACTGTTACATGTTATTGATGTATGACTGCACAAAACAACTTAGCTGACTGACCTTGTCACCACTATTCTTCATGAGGTCAAATCTCTCTCTCTCTCTCTCTCTCGCTCTCTCTCTCTCTCTCTCGCTCTCTCGCTCTCTCTCTCTCGCTCTCTCTCTCTCTCTCGCTCTCTCTCTCACTTGGTGTTGTTTTGTAGTGAAGTTGAACACAATTCTAAAAATTCTAAAAATGAACTGACAAACCGTCTAAGATGCACATCAACATGCACCATATCTTATGACTTCACTACTTGTACGCTATGGCATTTTATCATAATTAAATTGAGCAACATCTTCTCTTTGCACGGCTACATAATATTTGTCCCATTTCTAAAGGGAAGAATGTCAAAGAATTTCACTTAACTTATCCAACCAAAAGAAACGCCTTAGGAAAGCTTCACCTTATGCTATATATCAATACAATTGCATTGTGATTAGATCCACGGTATCTATATTTCCAACTTACCACAACACACCCACAAAATAGTAAACATAAAGAAAGCAAATGTGTTGTTTTGACTTTATTTGTGCTGGCCTTTTGTTTTAAATACTACTTTGCTGGAATTAAAAAAAAATCAACTGTGGAGAAGAGAAGTGGGAGATGAAGAGAGAAGTTGTTCTTTGACTCCATCCTCCCACATCACAAGACTGGTACAAGATTCCAAATGTGGGAGTTTAGTCATGCCATGAAATCAGGACAAAATGTCACAAGTGACAAACTTAATATTCTACTTGTTTTGGGATAACACATCTGTTGCTAGAAACTAGTCTGTGCGCTGTAAACAACAACAAAAGCTTTCTGAATTGTGAATGTAGTTTTGATTCTGACAAACATCCACATAAATGATCTGGAACTAGTACTGGAACTCCCCACTGGCCTTTGTCCTCACCTGAAGTCCCGAGTAAGAGTAGCACAGCGATCCAGTAGACCCAGAAAAGCATAAGGCAGAGAAAGGTCCAGAAAGGCTGCAGGACCAGCAGGGGAAGGTGGATGAACACTTTACCAGCCACATGGAACAGGGAAATGGTGAGAGCCACACGCTTCCTCATGAAGAACATCACTATCAGGAGAACTACCTGGAGGGTTACACAAACACCGGTGATTTAATGAAATCATTGAAACGAGCTATGGAGTTGGGGAGTAAAATTTTAACTCAGAGACCTTTTCTTTCATATCAGGAAACAGGTGGACAAAAACATACCTTTAAAAGTACATTTGTGTACTTTATGTACTTTGTGAAACCATGACAAAACATATTTTTAGCTGTAATCTAGGATATACATTAATGCCAAATGCAATCACACATACAGTACCTCTCAGACACTCAGACATACCGTGAAAATTGTAGCCCCAATTGCATACACAAGCAGGGCCTTAACATTGTCTGAGGCCACTTCTTTCCCAAATACTGATAAGGTTTTATTATCAACGGCATTCTTGTGGTCCACATAGAGCCACCAGAGGACGCCGGTCCCACCTGCAAAAGACAAGAGCAAAAAAAGAGTTCAAATATAACCTGAATGAAAAAAACATCCTGCACTGTTCAGCAACTGTATCAACATGATGTAACTGAGAGTGCTAGAACAAAACATGACCATTTTCAAATTCATAAGGTAAGTGTAAGAGTGCTAGAATATGTATGCTGCTTTTGAAAGTTACCTATGGAGCCGATGACGACCAGAATGGTTATAATCCACACCAGTACTTTGGAGATGTAACGAATGACAACCATCATGATCATGGACAGAACTAGGCCAGAGAAAAAACACAGTACATTATCTGAGTATATCAAACAATCCCAACATGGAAAAAGTTACATTGAGCTGCAGGAAACTGCTTATTTTATGGTATCTGTTCATTGTAAGGTTTGATAAAATATTACTTTATCTTACACATAAAATAAAGACACTTGAACTATGCAAAGTTATTAAACCATGGGTTTGCATTTCATTTAAACAATAAGTGAATGAGAAAAGCCCAGACGTCCCTTGTAGGGAAACTCTGTCCTGCTATGAATCGTGTAGACTTGGGAATCAATGTACCCAAACCAGACGGATCACATAATTTAGATAAAAGATGTCTAAAACTGACATGGGATTAGTTCCGTCTTTTTTGCTGTACCAATGGGAGGAGTTAGCGCAGACTTCAAGTTAATGCCTGTGGGCTAAACTTCAGTGGATACAATGGCTGTAACCACTCAGACATTTCCTGTTATTTTAATGACAAAAATAGCTTCCCTTCCGAAAGTTGCCTTCCTACTGAATCCTCATGAGCAATTACGGTTGTGTAGCAGGAAATAAAAAAAAAAAAAAAAAAACATAAAAGTAGTTTGTCATTTGGATAAAAACAACTCATCTTTCACTTAAAATATACACATGCATATTGTAAGCCAGATGTAACCATTTGTTATACCTAAAGCCAGCACACAAAGGCCCATGATTATCTCCTTGCTGGCCATCACCCCTGCGACGACCCGACGCAGCGCAGTGTTGTCACTGACAAATGTGACGAATGCCTGGGCGAATTCAGCATAGCAGCTGATATCCACAGGAATACAGCGGTGGATCACTGGGATAGACTTACTGTAAACATGAGAAATATGAAGGACATGAGTTCATTTATTTTTCAATGGAGAGTCCTAGAAGCAGAGGACTGACAGTGACAGACAGACAGACTGACTGACAGACTGACAGACTGACAGACTGACAGACTATCTATATGTACGTTATCTATTTGGTCCTGGAACGTGTATAAGTAGGTTAGGCTACAGTGCATATCCGTGTGAAATTTTGTTTTGGAATTAACCACTGAAATACTATACTGTACTCGTGATCTAAGTTTGAACTCACTGGACCTGTGATATTATCCCTCTCCCAATCTCCCTACCCCTCTATCCTGTCTCCACTGGCAAAGCTGGTGTAGGTAACTTTGGAGAAACCAGCAAGAGAAACTATATTTTGAAAGTCTCCAACCCAAGAAATCCCATGCCTTCCCCGAAAAAGTCAAAAGCCTGACTACTGCTGGAGTCCACGGGAGAGCACAGATATATTGTAACGATGTACATTATTATACAACGATGCGCTGCACTCACCTCTCACATAGACTTACTGTATATTAATACATACAAACATATTTTATGTATATATGTCTATGTGAGAGAGCGTTGGAGAGAGGAGCGCGGCACATCTTTGTCACCTTTAACTGTATCCAACTACCTCGTGTCTCATTCACATTGGAGAAAACACTGAACATTATCATAATGAACGTTAACAACGAACAAGGCTATTGTTAGTACTCATGGCTGTCAAGCTGGAATGTTGGTATTGGGTAATTTTATTGAAAATTGAGTTTAATGCAGTAATTATTAGCTAGCTGCTGTAATGTTAGATATCAGTAAGACTCCAGTACTGCCGATGAGTGCATGGGCAGAGTGCGCACAGGTAGGCAGGTACGAAGGTAGACAGGCAGGTAGGCGGACGGGCTTATTACAGGCCTGTGACAGCAACAGATACTGAATTTCTTTTCTTTTTTGAGCACTTATTGATGCTGTCAGGATGCAAAGATAATTTCAACAAATATAAAAATGCTTAGATATTAAGATAAAGTGCCTTTAACTTTTTTGTAAAATTACTTTGGTTTAAACATATTGTACCCATTAAACCCATGACCAGCCCTAAGTGGATGTGCCCCTTTCCAAAGAATAACAATAGTGGCATTAAAAACAAGGAAAAACTGGTGCTGGTAAGAATGTAGTTGGGTCCAGTAAGTAACTTTCTTGTTGATGAGTTCGTATCTAATTCAAATTTAAAGGAAATGCTTGATTACCTTGGTGGAACCGGGAGTTTGGGGCATTTAGTGAATCTGTCTGCGTGGCTTGTGTATCTTGTAGGAGAAATATCATAGGCGCAGAGATGAGATCCTATCAACAAGAAAACAATAAATTAGATGTCATGTTCAGTTTCATTCAAATATCCATTACCTGTCTGCAAGCAACTTTAATGGTATTCAATGTTTATGTCCAACATTTCTCATAAATATATGTAAATATTAGTAAACTGAAACTCAGTTAATACACTGGACACTCTCTAAAACATATCATTTGTGTAGATTTCTCACCATTATTCAGGGCAAACTGCTTTACATCGCTGTATGTCTGCAGTTCAGTAGCAGGACATTTGGAGACACACAGGGCAATGGACTTGATCTTCCTGTTAATTAAGTCAAGGTTGCAAGGGTCTAGAAAGAAAACATACCTGATAGGAAGGAAAATTTGACTTAATTAAATGTTCAATATAAAGTGCTGCAACAACCTTCACTCCAAATAAAAAAACACTTTCCTTTGATGAAAAAATAAGTATATTTGGTTATGACTATTCCAGTTGGGACTGTTCTGTCTGGGCAGAAAATGAAAGATGTTGACATTTGCTACCCCGTCGCACAGATACTTCTTTGTAGCCGAAACGCCTTTTATTCAAAGCCTCCATGGGCAATCAGCCCATCAATAAAGCATGACCCATTGTTTCAGTAAAACTGGGCCTACAGGCTGCATGCTGATGGAAAGCTACTCCCCAAAAGGAGGAATATAATTAAAGACCAAAGTGGAGAATTTGTAAAAATTCTGTCCGGGTGATAAAAATATAACATTAACATAGAATTTCTTAGTGAGAAATTCTAAAACAGGAGATTTATAGAAAACTATGCTTAGACTATATTATCATTCAGGTACATGAAGAACTTAAGCAGCAGAACAGTGTGACCATGACTCAGTGTAGCTCTGTGTGGGTGATATTAATCTACATTAACCTTCTGACTGATGACATATTATTCTCTTCAGTTTATGCAAATTAAGTTGCTCAAACAGACCAAACATCAGACTGTCCTGAACGAAGAAAACAGAGCATTTTTCTTAACATTTTACGACACTTGTCTGACTCGTCTTCTGTTGACAACTTCTACAACTTTTGTGTAAGAGCAAATAATCATACTGCTATCTGGAATGTGTAATTTCCAGGTAAATGTTACTTGGTCATGGTCTTGACAGCCGAACCTTATCGACTATGTAAGCCAAAACAGGAGTTACACTCAAGTGTTTATAAATGCAGCAACCGGTTGTTTGTGGCAAATTAGATTATGATTACATGATGCAATCCTTGCATGCACACAAGTAATGCTGAATGCCTTCTTCTATGCCACCAACACTTAACTACAGAGTCCAAAAGAGGTCTCAACATGTCTACTTTAATGTACTGAATCCATAACTAAATGTTTTATCACTGTAGGCGATCTGATCAGGAAAACAGAGGAAATCAAAATTTAAGGGACAGCAGGGAAATGAGGCAATATATTTAATACAAGAATATATATTATATTTTCTTGTCACAAAGCGTAATAAATCAGACTTACTTGTTTTCTTTCATGTCCTGGCCACTGAGGGGTACACCCTCGATCTTGATGTTATTCTGACCACAGGTGTTGCCATAACTGTCATATCCTGAGATAAGTCTGGAGGCAGCTCCTGTGGCGATGGGAAAGCCACAAATACATGCCTGCAGATGACACAGATTAGAGTAGATGATGTTTACTATCTGAAAGGATTACATAAAATACAAAAATGAAATACTTTAATAATCATATAGCACCATGCACTCATCTTTAATTGATTATTTTCCAAAAAAAATTAGAATCAATTGATTATTTTCCAAAAAAATTAGAATCAACATATAATGCCACAATCTAAAATTGAGAGGACTGGTAACCTGCACTTTGGTTCCAACATCCCTGCAGTAGATTCTACCTGCAAAAAGGTTATAATCTGGAGGATGTTGTTCGTGGTCCTTTTGAAATGATTTGTGTTACACTAACAGGTATTTCTAATTGTTTGTCCATTCGTTTATATCAGTGACGGTGAACTGAATATTATAAACGCCTCTCAGTATAACACAATGTAAATCAACAGTAGCACAAACTACATAGACTATTAAGTTGAATCAACATCCCCCCTAATCAGTTTCAACAAATCCTGAATTTATTGCAAGGCTGTTATGCAAAAGTCAGCAACTGTTTGCATTAAAGGGCCACTCCACTGATCTCCAACTTTATTTCTACGCATGCAATTTGACCAGTATAACATGTAATAGACAGGCATGAATAAATACATCAAATAATTAGGTAAAACTACAAAAAAGTAATGCAGCCTAATGCAACAGCTCTGCAATGAATCCTACCTTGATGAATGTTATAATGTTCTGTTTTTGTTGAAACTGTTTATGATCATTTTGGAAGCTGTAGTTTGCGGTGCGGCTGAACTGCATTGCAAGACAATCTTACTCTCACCGAAATAATAACTCTTATGCAACGCAGCTACACAAACCACAGCCCCCGACACCTTTCTAAAAAAAAAAAAAGTTTCGACCCCTCGTTGCAGATGTGTAAACTTCAGCTACCTGATAGAAATGGCAACGCACATTCAACTGAGAAAACTTACCATCCCGATGCAGAACAACGAGAATATGATGAGCCATGGGATGTCCGTGCAGCTGCGCTCCTCCAGCGGTTTCCAGTCACGTTTTCTCTGCCAAGGCATAAATAACAAGATAGTGAAAGACAGGCGCAGATATGTGAGGACCGCCGCGGTGCAGAAGCTTCCGCGCTGCTCCAGCGACCAGCAGACAATCACGGTGTTGTCGCTGAAAACACGCGGCGGCCGCGACGCTGACGTCGTCACACACTCAAACTCCTCTGTGAAATCTGTGTTTGTTTGTTTTTTTGTTTTTTTTTTTCCCCCCAAGTTTCACAGCAGCCGTAACTTCCACCATGCAGTGCCGGCTGACCTACCTCTGTGCTGCCGCAACAGCCCATCGTGAACGACGACACGACAACTTCGACGAAAAAAATAAAACTTTAAGTGACTTTTTTCTTCGGCTTTTTCAGCTCATTCGCCTCTCACTCGCCCCTTTCTCTTCCCCTTTCTACCTATAGCCCATGCAAGTCCGCAGACACACACGTTTGTTGATGTCCTCTCTGACTCAGGACGGACATTAGTATGTTCAGAGCTGCAGGTAAACACGGAAATAGTCAACTTTCTCATGCTGCCTTCACGGGCTGTCGGACATTACCGTTGTCACCGCAATGGCCGAGGTGCTGTTCTTATCGTCGAAGCTCACATTTGCATTCTCATTTTTTTTTTTGTTTGTTTTGCGCCACTTAGTAGTAGCTCTGTGCAAACACTGGCAATGATGCCACGGAATAAACGGAGGCTTTGTTGAAAGAGCAAATAATCTCCAGAATTGGGAATCGGGTGGACAGGAACCAATAGAGCTCCTTGAGTGGCTCATAAATAACAATTTATATTGATGAGGGTGTGTTCACGTGTAACATATCGACCTTTGTTGCTGTATAGCAAACATCAAAATAGCAACTCAAGATACTATTATAATAAAAGCCTATTATACAGCATTATGGAATATGAGGGATTACAGCAACTCCTTTAATACATATTTTACTATCATAATGCAGTAAGTATCCGTAATAAGCTGAGTATACATTGCAGAGAGCGCCAAGTCTTTCACGGAATTCTTGTGCATCTAAAGAACAACATGAAAATCAATTGTAACGCTGACACTCAAACCCAGGATGCAGGGTTGAGAAAGTCACAAGGTGCAGTGAAGGCGACATACCTGTCAGTAGACCGCGGCTCGCAGGTGAGCACGTGCTGGCGCCCTTCACTGGAGCAATGAAGTACTGAAGAAACTGTGAAGAAATGTGGAGGAACATAACCCATGGTGTGGCCGGGCTTGTCTCTCGTACTGGCAGATAATTATATTATAAATACGAGTGAAGCTTAATTGACTTAACTCAAATTATCCCGGGGGCACTGCCCGTTTGTTAACTGAGACCGTGCCACCTTGCGGCTGCCATTTCACCCACAAATGTGAGTAATGAGGAGCTTCAGGTTCACAGGCCTTCTTTGCTCGGGAAATGAGATTTTTTTGTAGGAGTTGGTAACTGTAACTACTTCTTATTTCTACACGTGCGAGCGGTCTGCTTTTTCCTTTGGGAAAAACCGAGACGCTGGAGGTTTAATTTGCCTCCCTTGCCCCATGCCGGACAATTTAGTTTCACATTGACCGGGCAGAGGAGAGGCTGGGCAGTACGTTTGAGTGGCACTAACGTGGGACGACACAGTTTAGGCCTTTTAACTTCAGTGTTTTCTTTCAGTGTGTCAAATGAGCTGACAGTGTGCTCAAAATAAGATACACATACGAACCCAACTTATAAAGCCAGATGGTTCCTTATCTACATGTACAAGAGCGCCTCATGTTTTATAAGTATTAGTGTTTGTCGCCCCCATCAGTCTGCCTCATGTTATTACAACCATTTTCCTCCATCGAATGCAAATGTGTTGATTGATTACAGACGCTCCCGGGTAGCCCTGCTGCTGGGGGACCACAGGGCCTCATCTTGCCCGGAGACACTTGAGTGGGGACGCCCGTGGACAAAGAGACTGCTGCAGCCCCTCCACTGCTGAAGGACGGTCTCCACACTCACTGTGCAACCCAACTGCATGTGGTGGGAGAGGCACACACATTTACAAGCCCAGGCGAAGGCAAAGGTTTGTGGATCCTGTCTCTGTGTCGCATCTTTAATCACATTTATATTTCTGATAAAACTGCCCCCTTGTGCATCATTGTTTCTGTCTTAGGAACAGCAGTTTTTGCCATGATACACCTGATTTCAGTTCTTTGCACCGTGCTTGCAGCTGGCTGGACATACTGTCTTAAAAAAAAGTTGCCAATGGTGGCTCCTGACAAGAGTCAGATCTTTGATGTAGCATCTCTTTAAAGCAGTTATCACCCTCTGTCTGATGTTTTTGCGAGAGGTTTCTTGTCCTCATAGTGACCTGTACACTTCCTGAGTGGACTGGAATGTCAAACAGTTTCCTGAAGAAGAGGTGCACTGCGTCTTATTTTTGTTTTGCTGTTATTGCACTATAAATGTTTCTACTGCATTGCGTAGAAGTCGCGAAGCTAAGGTAAATATTTAACTGTGGCAATCTTATCCACTTTTCACTCTATGAAAGAATATTCCTGCAGCTTTACACCATAGACATAATCCCTTTTTTAAAACGCTGTATTCCAGACAGACACACATGCACGTTTACTTATACCTGATAATAGATCTTATTGTGTTGGTTTGGATTAAAAGCAAAAATAAGATTAAGGAAATAAAGATCTTGCAGGACGAGAACATATGATGAACACTACACTTTGGAATCCTATGTGAATGTATGTGAGAGAACAAGGACAGATGTTGGGAGGTTACATTTGGAACCAAAATGCAAACTAACATGGAGTGGACACATCACTGTTCAGAGGTCTCTCTCATCATATGATGAAACAGCTCCTGGCCCCTCATCCCCTGACTCTTGGGCTCAAGTATTTCCTACAGATGCTGCTGTGGCAACGGTGTCCAAGGACAACACGTTTTCCTGGATCTCTACTGGAAGAGTCAATGCCAGCACAGCATATGTTCGGCAGAATCCTGGGTGGGTGGGGGGGTGTAGTACGTCACTATCCTGGCCTTCACAGCGTCTGGTCCAAGCTCAAGAATCGTTCCTCATAAACAACAAGACAAAAGGATAAATATTATGTGTCTCTGTCGTCCGATACCTTCAGGATTAAAGCCGTTAGAAAATGTCAAGCTTTGGAGAATGTGACGAAACCCAAAAGGCAAATTATCCTGGCTTTCTTAATTGCATCTACTTTCTTTTGCAAAAATGGATAGAGGCGTGGTGATTTCTCAGTTTCACAATAAAGTCTTTGTGAATCCTTTACACTTGGTTCTTCATTCATGTGGAATCTCTCAAGAAAGTATTGTAGTTTTGTTGGTTAAATCAGCACAAATCTGAATTTGAGTTTTAAAACAATTTAAGCATACTAGATGGCCCGGTGTTTGTAAAATCAGCCTGTGAAAACTGTAATGCTGATGGACGTGTGAGTGTTATGTGTATCTGTAAATGTGGCTGTGTGCATTCCCGCACACGTTTTAAGGCTACACAAGTATGAGAATGTTCTCAAGTGCGGGTGATTATAGGGTTAGGTGGCATTTGTTTGAGTCAGAGTTCACAGATGAAAATCTCGCTGTTGTTGCCAACTAGCCCTGCCTTGATCCATATGGAACTGATTGAGTGGTATTGTGTGTTTTGAATATACAAGATATGAGCAAAATAATTGGAGCCTTAACAGACAATAATGTTCCTCCCCAGTGACTGGTGCTGGTGGTTTGGTGTTTACATGATTATATTTGCTTATATGAAGTATACAGTCATCCCTAATAGGTTTGGCCAAATGCTGTTCAACACAAATAGAGTGTCTCTGATGCAGGATGTTTGTGTTCTAGTGAGGCCTTTTACCCATGGAAGAGCACTAAAAACAGAGAACAGATGGTACACAATGAACACTAATGAGACTTTCTCAGTGTGCAAGACAGTATTTTCCACTGTCATCGTAAAAAAGGCCCAGATGACACAAGTCTGTATGATTTGATTTGACAAGGCAAACAACATGCTACAGTAATCTACAGCAGTCATATGGACACACACACACAGACCCACACACTCTCACAAGAAGATTAGATAGATTATTTTAGCCTGGATATTGTTTTGGTCTGTATCCTCAATAACTCGTACTTCCTGTTCCCACGGTAACAGTTGCACTGTAACCCATGATCAGTGGCCAAGGCCCCCTCGGTTTCTCCCACGACGACTTCTTGCATTTAGACCCACACGAGCAAAGCAAGTTAAAATCCACAGATGATTAAATACAAGTTTTTAATTAAGACAGCAATAGAGCCCTCAGCTGGCTTTCTAAATCCTCCTAAATTGCATCATCTACATTGAGATGTTTCATTCAAGAATATTTTGTGATTGCTCAAGTTCCCACCCAGGCCTCAGACGCTGTTATTTAAACAGGCATAACTGTAGGCTTTTTAAAAGGAGTTGTTAACCACAGGGCATAGCAAGCGACAGGAAAGGATTGCAAGGATCTTGGTGTGGTTTGTTGATGTTATTTTTAGATCTTCATATAAGATTCAGGCACCTTGTTTAGTTTTTCTTTTTGGTGTAAATGACCCTAAGATCCGTTTTTACAACTTCACATAACTACAAGTACAGTAGAAAATGGTTATTTAAAGAAGCCTTAAAAAGGATGCAACAAAATCTTCTCAAAGCAGTCTTTGTGTATGCAAGGACTTAAAATGACTCAGTTATAGGAGGGACAGGGTTCTTTTTTTTTCTCTACAGGCGTCACCTACATTTTCCTACATGGGCAAACACTGTGTTCTTCAATGCCCATGATTTAGACTGGCTTATTTTTCCAATAATAAACTATATCAGTGAGGAATGTGAGGCTGTTTCCTTTGGGCCCTCACTGCTCCACTTAAGAAGCAGAGGGGTTGAACAGTGGGGGATTATAGGGTGAATCATGAATAGGTCTTTCTTAACCATGTATGTGACCGCTCTAGACATGTGACCAATGATGCTGCATGCCTGTGAGAATGTTCATGCTCGTCCTCTGTGATGTGGGACCTACACAGAGTCTGGCCTGTAACGATGACTCTTAAAGGGCGAACAAATTCTCACAAACTCTGAAACAACTCTCAGATACAGTATATAGTCATATACACAGATTCCAAAATAGATTGCACACAAATAAACCACCAAAAAACAAAGAATATTTCAGTTCATGTTTGCTGAGACATAGTGAAGTCATAGTCAAAGTATGAAGCTTTGTACCAAAGTGAATTGTTTTTAGCCAAACTTGCATGACTCCAGGGATGGCTCTGCAGCCGGGTGGTTGATTGGTTGGTTCACCACTTTGGTCCAGACTGAAATATCTCAACAACAATTGGATGGGTTGCTATTACATTTTATACAGACATTTATACAGGCTTTAAAAATCAGTAGTTCCCAGAGGATGAATCCCCACCAGCAAGTCAATGTTTTCACTTGGATGGATTGACACAAAATTGCTGATGTGTCCTAATGACTTTGGTGATCCTCGGACTTTTCCTCTAGCGCCACCATGAGGTTGACACTTCTGACAAGTGTCTGAACTATTGGATGAACTGCTATAGAATTTAGGTCCCACATTTATCCCTCTCAGGATGAATTGTAATTACTCTGGTGATCCCATGACCTTTCCTGTAATGTCCAATACTGTGGTTTATGATCACATACCCGCACAATGATATTACAATATATTATCATATATAATATAATGACCTAATGATATTTCCATCAGCCTCAGCTGTACTTTGTGTTTAGTGCTAATTAGAAAATTTTGCATGTTAACAGGCTTAACTTAAATGGTGAAGATGGTAAACATTTTACCTGATAAACATCAGCATGTTAGCATTGTCATTGTGAAAGCACCAATGTGGCTCACGTGGCTGTAGACTCTTAGATTTGTTCAAGCTGCATTTTGTTTTAATGCTCCAACTTCCATGCTTCAGTACCCTTGCAGCTCACACAAAAACACACAGACAGAGACATTGCTGATGGGCATCTAGTCTCACACATGTTGTTGATTGAACATGTGTTTGCACAGTGTCACTGAAGGATCAGATTGTGACGTAGACCAGTTGCCCTGTGGCTGTGCAGGATGGTTGGATTGGCAGGGGGAAAGGCCTAGTCTTTTAAATTATAGGCCTGTGTTGAGTGTCCACAGGAGGTAATGAGTGGATGGCCTGAGTCATGCTCGGTGTCGGCCTCTGCACTTCAATCACCAGCCATATCCACATGGAAGCTACTGTGACCGAGAATATCTGCATTTCGTTACACTGCACTCGGCGTAACCACAGAGCGCATCATGTGACATGCTGCAGAGGAGTCTTGTTGTACTTGGATCCTTCCCCTTGAGTACGACCATCTGGGTCCCTGGAGAGCCAACATTGACGGCAGTGTACAGTTTCCCAGCGAGGCCCCTAAGAAAAGACTCATCCAGAGCCTCACCTCACATCTGGATGACCCAGAGGTTAGAGGCCAGGGTTGCAGGGATAGTTGGAGGGGGCTTCATTCCAGTTCTGTCTTGTGCTTGCATTGTCCCTGTTGCTTTGACGCAGTTCTCATTTTGTGCAACTGACCCTGCTGATAAAATAGTCTTGATAGTTTTGGTCACAGCTTGAGTTTGTAAAATGACTCAAATAATGTTGTGGAGCACTTGGATGGAGGTGCTATTGTTAGAATGTTATGAATTTATAAAGTACATTCTTGTTTGCTAAGTGTTTGGGGCCATTTAGTTTTTTGACTGGAGATAATCAAATGGAAATGGAAGTCTGTGGACAATATTTTGTGTCAGTCAAATTTCAAAGACAAAATTAGCTGATTAACATTTGTCTTAAATTGTCTCAGTGACATCAGGTGTAAATATTCCTGACTTTGCCTTTACTTTCTGCTGAGTGCCACTGACAAATGTCTATATTAGGAAATGAATTACTGGCATTTGGGTCCCTTAATGTTTTTCTTCCTGTAGACCTACTATAAAACAAAGATATCAAGTTGATTGCACCCTTAATATTACCCCCATTGCCATACAGCTTTTTAAAAGTTAGATATTCCAGATACTCTCACAGAATATTTGGAAAATGCATTCTCAAAGCGTATCTGTAAAGATATCTTGCTTTGTTTTTTTTCATTAGTGCCAGTGTGTTTAGTTAAGAATACTTGTAGAGTAACAAGATGACAAAAAGAAAAAAAAAAAAAGCATGCCTCAGAAATAACTGCCAAAACATTAGAGCAATCTCTCTTGGCCCACAGCCAGAGGTCTTACGAGGCACCCTGTCTGTTACTAATCAAAACCAACTGGTGGGAGCCTTGCCCAGCTTAGTGAAATAGCAGGCTAAGGCTAACTAAGAAAAAGTCCACTGTGAAGAGGAAAGAGACAAGTTTTGAGAGAAGAAGCGGGGAATGAAGTTTCTAAAACAGCGAGGAGAGAAAGTACATTAGAGGTGGGTGGAGTGAATAAATGCGTATACTGTGCTGGGTGAGTTGTGAGACGGGGGATGGGGCTCCTAGAATGTGACTCAGACTCCCTGTCAAAACCAGCGGGGAGGGGACCTGATGAGAAAAGGGATAGAACGGAGGAGAGCAGGGGTGGAGTGGGGGAAAGAAAACCCGGCCCCTCTTACACCACCCTGACTCTTCAGCATTCAGCGTCAGCAAAAACCCTAATGTGATCAAGATGGAAGTTGTCTATGGACTTTTCACTGCTTCCCGGCTTTCTGCCTGCCTTTGGGGGCTTCACTGGCTTTCCGACAGTTTAACAGCGAAGATACTGACTGGAGTCCAGAAAATGGCTTGCAGAAACCGAGACTAAGGACTGCTTTCATAAATAAAACGGATGTCAAGTCACTCGGAAAGAGATGGGTTCACTTCCAAAATGTGGACGCATTGCTTATGCTGGATGAATGAAAAGGCAATCTCTGGATAACTGTACTCAAAGTAAATACTGGATCTACAACCTAATTTTTGGATTATTTACTTGGTGTTTAATTGTTTAATATACAGCTACTGGATTATATTTTAAAACACTGTGTCATCACTGGAGAATTAACAAGAAGTAAACAGTTACTCCAGCATAAATTATCTGAAATGTATTGAGGTGTCAGTTTGGCTGTGGGACAATTACTGCTTTGGGACATGTTTGTAACTTCCCTAACTTAACTAATAACCAGGTGCAGGTTCATGCCAGAGGGTGCAGATGGCAGTCGGTACCATCCAGCTCTTTTCCTGAGGAAGCAAAAGGTGAAAAGGTGGGGAAAAAAACACCTGTCTTAAATTTTGATATTACTTTTACTGCTTAAGAAACTGTTTGATAATTGCTTTAGGTAAGAAGCAGCTTATTTGATTTTAGACTCTTGTTACATCATCATAGAGGAATTCTATTGAAATTATAAGCCTTTCATTTTCAGTCACTTAATGTACAGTACAGTAGACATATCCAGGATTTCCTATCAACTATCTCTTTATTCTTAATCTTCTATCATGATGTTTTTTTTAAATACAGCAGATGTACAGCTTGAATTGTGTACACTTTGCTTGTTGAATGCCTGTGTTCTTTTACTTCTGTACACTCTGACCTAGAACAACAGAAAAATAAATAAAACACAGCACAGTATAGAGCTTGGTTTGATTCATGTGATAGAAACCACAGTATACGATATTGTTGGCTTGTGGAGACCCAGCTGTTCAGGGACACTGACTGTCATGCAGTTTTAGTTCCCTTTAGCTACATCATTCAAATTATTTTGGTTGCATGGGTACATACAGAAGTTTACTAACACCCTGCATTTTTCAGACCAGTTTTGCACAGTTAAAGTGGATGTGTATTGGAGGTTTGCAGTGTATCTGACAAGCTGATTCGGTTTTAGTTCACTTTGTAAAGATTTAAAAAAAATAAACCAGGGACATCTACATTTATCTTGATGATTATCCTGATGTTTTAGAATCCAGGCAGGCCTTGTTCCTGGAAGCTTCTTAACACTTCAGGCAAAAAAAAAACTGACATTTGGACTGGCTCTGCTTGAAAAGATATCGGTTTCCCATGTTGGATTAGCATAACTGGGAATCCTGTCGTATTATACAGATCCAGCAGAATTTATTCTTTCCAGGAGATTATAAATGCAGTATAATTACACCCCTCTTGAACTTCCACTCATTATTCTCCAGCTGTTTACTTTGAAATCGAAACATTATTTGTCATATTGTCATCTGCGCATTCAGTTACTATAAACTCATAACTTGGGAACACACCGGCTGTTTCTTATCCCTGTCTCTCTTCTCGATTGCAGCTAATCTGGTTCTCCATTTTCGCCTGGCGTCAAACACAGCTGTTTGGGATAGCACTGGCTTTCCAACATGCCAGTAGCCATACGGAAAAGGAGTTGGGAGGAGCATGTGACTCATCCTTCAGGATTACAGTACAGTTATGATGATCTGGATCTGGTCTGCTGTCATGGGGTGGACAGCGAGGGGCCTTGGATGGGAGCAGGGGCTTCCAAACAAGGTCGACGGACAAGGTGTGCCTCCATGCCAGAGGGCTGCCACCAACTGCCCACAGAGGACCCGGCTCAGACACTTGAGGTGACAGCGTCTGTTGTGAATGATGATACTGAATCAGAACAGTTGAAGCTAATGGAAAGCAATGTAAAAGTTTCACTGGATTTACATGAGGAATCAGGCCCTCATCAGTTAGTGGATGTTGACATTCCCCAGAGGGCCTCTGAATCAGAGCATCTCCAAACCGCAGACATTGGGAATTCTGGGGCGTTTCACTGTAACTCAAACAGTATGATGTCAAGTTCACATATGTCTTGTGTAATTGATAGCAGCACTCACAGTGAGAAAACTATCAATGGTGAAGGTGAAGTTGGCACAGAGAGTAGCCAGAGTCACAACATCTGCAATGACGATTATGTCTTTAAAAGTCCACATATCTCTCGTGAAGAGCAACAATGCATCTCTATCTCTTCAAACAATGGGCCTCCACTGTCTGGATCTGCTGGTGAACAGCCTGGCAAACTTCCAAATCATCAGGAAACAAAGGAGAGCCATACAGAGGGTTACAGCAGACCTCCTGAAATCTCTGAGGCCGCACTAAACCAGTCCTCTGCTGCTGAACTGGAACCTCAAACTGACCTCCCAGATGTAGAGGAAGAGAAGATTTCCACCTCTGGCCATGCTGATGCGAGTGTAACCTTGCCTGTTGGTGTCCTGCGCACTTCAGTTAATGTGATGGAAAATGTTGATGTGATGTCACAGGCTAACAAAACTGTGGAATCAGTTGTGACTTTAGTGGTAGAAAAAGGATGTGACAAAGGAGTAACTGAAAGCTGGAACGCAGATTCTGCTGACAAACTGGATGGATTAAATGACCGAGAAACTCTAAATGAAAATACAGGACTTAAACATTCCTCAAGAGACATTCAAGCAGTGGATTTGGATCATCATGACTGCGTTGGGGTATTGGATCAGGCTCATGGTTGTGAAATATCCTACCAGACATTGTTGGAACAGCAAAATGTGGAAATGACAGCGAGGAACGGGCCTCAGGGAGAGGAAAGTGCACAAGAAGAAAGCAGCGAGAAAGCAGCAGAAGACACATCATCTGATATTTGTTTCAAAGGTCAGTGCTGCTCTTTGACGGTTAACAGCAGTACATCATCTGAAAAACTGGATGCTAGATATTCAGAAGGAAACCCCATAAAGACAAACATTACTCAGTGTGCAGACCAGTATGTGGAAACGACAGCCTCCATAAGTCAGTCAGTGGAAAACACAGATGAAAGCTCAGTGTCCAAAGAGTTGTGTTGTGAGGATTATACCATATCTCAGCAGTTGGAAAATAGCTGTTCAAAACTGGATACTATTCCAGAAGTTAGTCTTGTTGAGCCAGATGACACCCATGTACTGGATCCTCAAAATAACTCTGATTTCACCCAAAATCCAGATGTGCAGCACTTCCATATGGATGATAGACACGCAGCTACTGAACAGCACACTGAAAACCTGCCATCATGCTCTGCAGCGATCAACGATGATCTATCACCAGAGGGACTCCATGGCAACCGAGAGGCCTCTGGTTGTTACTTCTGTGAGTCACCTGCCTCTGAGGTGGCAGATGGTCAGAGGGAACACCACAGGCTGGGAACCACAGTCTCTAGAATGGAGGAGGCAGATGAGGCCGCACACACAGTTATTTACGGTGACACACAACTCGCTAGTCCAGCTTTAGACGGAGCAAATGAACCTGGAGATCAGAAAGAGGACAATGTGGTCAAAGTGCGCATGAGAAAGGTAAGGTTATCTTTGATACATGTGAGGGGATGTAGTAGATGATGATATTGGTTTGAATTTTGTCCTCAGCACTTCGAAATTAGGTCTTTTTTTTTAGAACGGAGCTGACACTTACTGGGCATATACGGCGTACAAATAATTTTTGTCCCACAATCTGGAAAGCGCCTTGGAAAACAATGACTTCACTCTCACATGCTTACATATCTGTGAGTGGGGGGATCTGTGAAATGTTTTACTCTTTCTCAACTGCTCATTGCAAAACAAGGTCCTATAAGGGCATGGAGACACAGAGGGGGTTGGAAGCTCAAGTAATCTCTGCAGTGAAAGGCTTCTCCAGCAAATACTGTATGTTGTTGTACAATTTACACTCTGCTAGCCAGCTTGCTTGTTATACACAGTAAAGCCAAAAACTTAATAAGCAGTTCATGGATTTGGGGTCATAAGAACAAAGCAATGGCCTGAAAACTGACACAGTATTTATTCACTATTAGTAGTTGCAGTGTTGGCCTTTTTGGAATGACAACAAGAAATCCATTATTTATAAGGCAGGACACATTAAGCAGGCATGTTGTTTAGACAAGTACCATATTGTGGAAAGTTAAATCCTTGTGATACGTTCTTGTTGAAGACGATCACCCGCTTGTAAATAGCTTCTCTTACAAAGTTTAATAGGAAAATCCTATACTTAAGTTGTTTTCAAAGTTGTATCTTTGTACTGGTTATATAAATTAGTAACACCAGTTTAACCCTGCCCCAATTACATTTATAAACATTATATAAACATTTATTACGGTTTATAACACACTATAATGTAGTTTTAAGAAGATATAGGGACATTTTTAACTGTTTATTAATGTACAACATCTGTCAATTTTAATTCTACTTAAAAGACATTTTTACAAAAATTGTTTTCTGACATGTCCTGTGCATTGGCCATTTTACAGTGGGATGCAGAGGTCTGACACAGAAATTTACATTCCTACATAAAAAACAGTTACTTATAAAAATGCCAATCATTAACTGTTATGATGTTTTTTCCATTATATATCAGCATAAAATAAACAAGATAATCAGTTAATTTGAGAAGTCATCCTTATGATATGATTTCAGTCAACAGAAGCATGCAACGTGGCGGTCAATGGTGGCTTGTTGTTCAGTGCGTGGGATGTGGGATGTTTTGGATGATGCCCACGGTTTATGTAATGTCAAACAAATGTATTTTAACCTTGAATGTAAAGCCTGTGGTTGCTTGATGCATCACACACCGACACTCTGGTTGTATCTGTGTTCCTGAAAAGCCAACATGATTTTCATGTATTGTCACTGAATTATTTCAACATGAATGCCGTGTTTGCATAGAAACTTTGGAGGCCCTCTTAGTCATGACCAATGTTGACGTCACTCCATCAGCTGCCAAAAACGAGAGATCATAGTCCAGTGTAGGGACATGGAAAACCAGTTCCACATTTATTACCACTGGCTCCAGTTTCAATCTTAGGATGACTTTAAACCTTTGGATTAAATATCCCAAAAAACTGGCCCCTGGAACTCGAAAAGAGGAGTTCAGCCATTAAAGTGAAAGGCGCCAAGGCAATCCATCCACCATATGGTGATGGATTGCCTCCTCTTTGACTGCACCACAGGGCTTTCACCGTGGGGTGTATTTACATACCGTATGAAGCCAGTTTACTTAGAAAATGAGCTTTAGAGAAGGACAGAAAAATATTAGGCAGTAAGAATTAACATTATCACCCCCAAGTTCGGTAACATACTGTATTTGCTTAAAGAAAGGGGAAAGGAAGCTCTTGAATATCATGGCGAAAATTACAGAACTGATGTTATTATCTCATACTGGACAATGGCAACAGCAACATGGAATTATCTCTGACAAGATATTGTACTAACTAATGATTTTGTCCCCAGTGAACCGTGTTGTTGTTGCAGATTCAGTTTGTAAAATGAACCCATCTGGTTTGCATAATGGCTTCAGATTAACCTGATTGGGCTTTGTTACTGTGTTTATTTGTTTTAGCAACAAGGCTTCATCCTCACCTCAGGGCCAAACTGGCTCAACTGTCATTTATCTGACAACAGACAACTTGGCAACGTCATTGTGTTCGTGCTCTCTCTGTCTCTGATTCTGCCTTTCTGTCTTTATTTATGAATTAAATGATTGTCTTTTGGTCACTGTTTATGAATGAGACACTCACATTAAACAGTGTGTATGTGCAGATTTCTGATGCATAATCATCTGCACACTATGTTTAGCTCAGCAGAGAAAGAGACCCTTGCCTCGGTTAAATAGACAGGTCTGAGAAATGGGATGTAGGCCACTGGGTGGAAGAGGGGGTTTGAAAAAGAGAGCAAAAAAAGAGGAAGGAGGGGTCTAAGAGTTCAAACAGTGTGGGAACTGTCTCCCATCTCAAAAAACAGGAAGTCGAGAGGAATGTAACAGAAACCTCAAAAGATGGGAAAGAGAAAAAAGAAACCTTCTGAGAACACCCAAACCACCAGAATGCCCCCTAAAAAACGTTGCCTCACTGAGGCGCCTGACATTGCACTGCACTTGTTTTTTACTCTGTCGTGTTGTGGTTGTTATTGCCATCTCGAGCCAGATGCTTTTGTTCATTCAGTGAGGCCTCGTAAAGATGTCATTGTTTTATCACTATACAATGTTTCATTGTGATACTTTGCCAAGGAGACAGAACGTAGCGATGTGCGCTGCCACTGCCTAGGAATGCCAATGAATGCATCAATGTGAGACACATTTCCATGACACACGTGGCCCTCAGTGTCTATTTGCTTT
This sequence comes from Lateolabrax maculatus, assembly GCA_031216445.1. Taxonomy (NCBI): domain Eukaryota; kingdom Metazoa; phylum Chordata; class Actinopteri; order Acropomatiformes; family Lateolabracidae; genus Lateolabrax; species Lateolabrax maculatus. Next base: position 13,492,489 of record CM062204.1, read on the forward strand.
TTCAGCAAACCCAGTAGGAACTGCTTTTTGACAGGCTAATTGGGCTCTAACTGGAAAATAAATGTAAGCGCAAGTCATAAGACGTTATAAGGGATGGAGCTGCGAGCCAGGGGCAGGGTGGGGGAGCTGTAGCTTGTTTATCGTGATGCAGATTCTATCTAGGATCCATAGGCCTGTCAACCCCACACAGACTAGCATTAGTCACAACGCTGCTCATATAAATGTTGTCATCACAACACACCCATTGTAAACTTAACAAAAACAAGAGCAAGCCACATTAGACACTTCACTTAATATGTTTGTAATTTGTATTAAGTACTTACTTTATCCTACATAACCCAATAAGATATTTCTGAAATGTATCACACCTCAGAACAGGCACAGCACATAAAAACCAGGCTCACGTTCACATGTTAACATGCCTCTGTACCTTTGCACACCCACACAACCACAGTGGCTGTATGTCCCATGAGGTCACCCTCATAAAGTCTTTAACAGGGTATGTTAGCAGAGATTGTAACAAGGTTTGTTTGGGACTAATGAGCCAGCCGTGTGATGTAATTTCTTGGGGCTCTTCTCGGGAGAGAAGCGCAGACAGAGAACCACACCCGGAGCCAGGATAAAAGACAGGCAGAAGGAAATGAAAACAGATACTGTGTTAAGAAATCCAGAAAGGGATTTCTGTTTTTGAACTTCAGACAAGGGCTTATATTGCATCAAACAAAACAGGATTGAGGGATAGAAAACAAGGACATAGTAGTAGGTGGAGTGTGGAGGTGGGCTGGATTGTATGTCATTTAGCTTGCCTTACTGGAGACACACCACCTGAGGTCAGTGTGAGACTTGTTATCACAGCGCTATACTGGATAATTGAACCCTGCAGATTAGAGGACTAAATGTTCAAGTCATATGATTAAAATGGACCAGAGATGATACAAAAGAGATAAACATTAAATGAACTGGGTGGAGGAAACAACCAGCATTATTGTAAGTGCAGGCAGTTAAGGATACTGAAGAGCAGAGGGTGAAAGTGTCAGGGTAAGAGTTATCAGCAGCAGTTGAAAAGGAAGTGAGAGAAAGAGAAGTAAGAAGGATGCATATACTTTACAGAATAGAGCTCCTCGATTTTTTTCGGCATGAAAGGCCAAGAGCCAAAGTTTAGAGTCAGTTTGACATTAATTGTTGTCACAAATAAGTATTAATTGTAGGTTTGATTGAATTGGTGTTTGCAAAAAGTACATGGATTGGTATTTTTTAATATGATGATTAGGGATCAAGATCACTTTGGTGGCCATGATGTAGATGAAAGTAGAGCCAAGAACAGGGTGGGTTGCGATGAGCTAATTGTAGTGCCTTCCAAAGCAACTGGTCTGCATCCTCTGTTTTGTTCTATAGTGAATCAAACTACTGTATATAGATAATACTCCGCCCACTTGGTTCAGTTAGCAACACTGGCCTTCCATATCATCAAGCAAGCAGGCAACAAGCTGATGAATCTTCTTCTTTATTACTAATTAAATGATCAAGATCATAGGAAGAAAAGGTTGTCACCCTCCATAATATGCATATGTGAGATAAAAACTCTAGGAAAAAAGCTATCTTGTGTTGTTTTTTTTTTTGACAAAATGTAGCTTGAACTCAAATGACTGCAAATATATATAGTCTAAATTACATATTTTTTTGGTTTATTAGTGGTAAGATAACTGCACCAACAGAAAACAGACATCAATTAATTAACTTTAAATGTCCTTTGTTCATATTAAGTAGAAAAGTGTTTTTTAAGTATGTTACCACGATGGAAATGGAAATAAAATTTCATAAACAACATGCTATAATAGTTTCCCCCAGTACATTTATGAGCTCAGTGCAATAGTAATATTTATTTCTCTGATTTCTTTCTTTATTCAGCGTGAGCATGCTCGTCTGGACTCAATGGTGTTGCTGCTGATGAAGCTGGACCAGCTGGACCAGGAAATTGAGAATGCCCTCAGTGTCACCTCCTCTATGGACAGCACTCTGTCCCTTCATCGACGACAACACCTGGTACACACCTGCATGTTACCTTGCTGGACTTGGCTGCAGTTTCTACTGCAATTGAAAAAATCTCTTTATTTAAACTTGCTGTTACAGTTAAATAGATCTAGGAATGACACTGATTGATTGATTGATTGATTGATTGATTCATTCATTCATGCATTCATGCATTCATGCATGTCTTCCCTCACCTTTAACACTCTTATCTGTCCCCTAGTGGCCAATATGAGGCATAGCAATGTCTATAGACACTGGGCATCATTCATCTGAAGAACTGTGTATTGTGCTTTACATTCATAACACTATGCCCTTGGTCACCTTTGAAGAAATACTGAAATATTAGAGGAAAACAATGTCAAAAAACAAGGTAATGCCTACATTGTCATCTTTGTCTTTTACCTGTGCAGGAGTTTGATTTAGGATCTGTGCCAGCAGCATCACAAAGCCCTCCACATCCACATGCTCCTGCTGCCTCCTCCTCAGGGCCTACACCGGCCCTTGGAGCAAAACCTAAGAGTGTGGTAAGTCAGGAACTCTATGTATACAGCATTGGTTAGACCCCCCCTAACACACCATCACCTGCCACTATCACTTTTTATTTTGTAACTAAAATTGGGAGGTTTGTGTGTCTCCATTTTGTCTCAGAGTGTTACTCTTACGATATTTAGAGTTTTTCAAACTATCCCAGAAACATGTAGAGGAATTATAGGAATTATAAACTTTAATGAAACTAGACCTCAATCAATTTGGATGATTTTAAGACCTCAAAACCTCAATTGTACGTAGTTGTGGCTGTTTCATAGAGGTTTCTGGTTTCACTCATGTCGCCATGATTAAACATTTCAAATTATTTGCATTGTTTTGTAGTTAAGCATAGAGCTGTTAAACAGCTTTTTATGTCTTCAATAAAACTAACATCTTTCTCTTGGGACATAGCTGTGCAAAAGTTTAAATAAAAACAACAAATGCAGAGGGCACACAAACACACCACACACACACACACACACACACACGTTTGTACTTCTATACTTGTGAGGACATTCATTGACATAATGCATTCCCTAGCCCCCCTCACCATAACCATCAAAACTAAATGCCTGACCCAAACCCTTACCCTAACCTTAACCTAAATTTAATTCTAACCTGAACCTTAAAACCAAGTCTGATTCCTCAAACAGCCCGTTGAAGATGCCTCTGAAAGTGAGGACCAGCAAAAATGTCCTCACTCCAATGGTCTAAAACTGAAATTGGTTCTCACAAAGATAGATGTACAAGTACAAACACACACATACTAATAGTGAATCTCCCAATAGTAGGAATGTCCCCCAGCACTTAGGGCTTAGCCAAGCAGACGTTGAAGCTCTATAATTAGCTAGTTCCAAAGATCTAGACCGCTTCTCCCCAACAAAGGGGTCAGAAGGGGGGTCTGGGGGTGAAAAGCCAGGACAGGGGGGAGCGAGAGGGGGGACATGCTTCAAGTGAGACGTGTGTCTTCAAACCCCTTGCTTGCTCACTTAATGACTTTTTCAGCCTTGCTTTGCTATTGCCTTCAGAATGAGGTCAAAGTGAACAAGGCCAGCGGACTGAGCACTCAAGCAAACTTTTACAAGTAATTGTTTGAATGGAAATGTAAAAAAAAAAAAATGTTTAACTGCTTTACCACACTTTATCTCATGATGTACTGATGCATAATAGGATTACCCTAAATGTAGAACAGGATGTTTCTGTTGCAAAACAGTCCTCTTATCTAGCTAGAACAAAACACTGCAACCTGTGGAAACGTCAGAATTGCTTGACGAAAAGGACATTCCTGAATTATCTTTCGCAATTCCATGTTGATATTTCCTTGTCTTGTTGCACGTCACAAATCTTTTGCCGTCTCAAAGGTACATAATATTTCACTCACGTGTGATGGTTAATTTAAGGGACACAGAGCAACATACTCTATGACGTGTGATGTATTATGTCCGTGGCCAACTGTTTCCACAACCTCCATTCCTGCAGTAACCCAAGGTAACTCACTAAGCTTGGGTAAACAGTGCTTTCAGTGCGCCTAATAGGAGGCTATTTTACAGTGGAGGCCCTGTTGGGTGATTGATTGAGGCCAAAGAGACGATGACTTCATAAAGGGGATTCTCAGTGGTAAATAGTAGTAGGGGACTATTGAGTCCTTTCAGACTTAAAGTGTTGTGACGCCCACTTAATCTTTTTAGCTAGACAATACAAATCCTTTAAATGATGTAAACACAAGGCAGATGTGAGGAAGAGCCAGGGTTGAGGTTAAAGCCTTAATTCAACCAGACATCACAGTTGTGCTTTACAAGATGACAACATACATAATATAAAAGATTGTTCAAGCACAGAATAATTACTTAAATCATTTGTTGTTATATAAAAATATTACCCTGTTCTAAATAACTGTGATCGAACCATGTAGTCATTATTTTACCATAAAAGTTTCCCAGAGCGAATGTTTAACCTTTGTTTCCCTTTTATGTGAGTTTGTCTCATGTTATAATGGGAAGTAATCTCATCCTTTTTTCCTAGTATTAACCATTACACTGTTTTCCTGATTACTAGATGACAGAACTGCGTACAATACGACAAATACACCACCATTAACTACAGCCTCAAAAAGTTTGATCGGGTCTAATCGATACTTGTCTGACACAGTACAGAATAATAGGATTTATTGTAGGGCCTTTTAGATTATATTAAATTGGAATATCTCCCTTTTACTTTGTTCCCCTCGTATACAGTGAATAGATACATTCAAACAATCAAATCATGCACTGGAAACAAACCGTTTACTGTTTAGAGTTCAAAAAAGCCAAACTCTATTAAAACAAGACAAATGCAAAAGACTCTGCTAGCCAGCCAATGGCGAGTGCAACCTGTTTTAAAGGTAACATGAACACAGAAATTGCTACTGTACACACTCCTATAATTTATGAGAAGTCCAAGCAGTCAAGATAAACGCAGTAGTATAGGGACCTATTACAACACAATTTGATAATTTATATAATGTACCAAGATAAATATGTCCATGCAGAAGGTCAGTGAGAGGTTAAAATCTGAGATTCAGACAGGAAGGAATACCAACTGACAGTGAGATCAATACAGTTTAGGTGTGTGAATTTGTTTATATTTTCATACTGTTGTAATTTGCAAAGAAGTGGAGGGATTGAGAGTGTACAACTATTACTGGTACTATTCCTCTGCTGAAGCTTCGGCAAACCAAGCTAGAAGTTCAAATAGCTTTGAAGCACCTTCTTGGCCATCAGTGAATGTGGGGACTTGGCGTGATGGAAGTCACTGTCATTGCTTTTAATGTCAGCCAGGAAAATAAGACGCTTCGGGTTGTGAGAGTGAAACACCTGGAACGCAACCGTTACCGGCTGATAGAGCGTGAGTTATCTGTGTAACTACAGTTCTATGAACTTTGGGCATAGAAATGTGAAACATGTTGGTGTAGAAAGTCAGGGGGAAAGAAATGTGTCTCATCTCATATCTTGTGGATGATTGCACAGGAGTGGCGTGTGTGTGTGTGTGTGTGTGTGTGGATGGGGGTGTGTGTGTACATGTGTATTTTGATATGAGCTATGTTTGTAGAGGCTGTGTGAGTCGTGAAGTGTTTATCATTGTGCATTTGCATTCCTTCCATCGCATGCCGGTTTATGTAAGAGGTAACTGGTATTTGTGTTATTACTGTCCCCTTGACACCTCCTGGCACTCAGTGTAACACTCTGGTGTGATTGTACCAAGCACATACCTGTGCTGTTCTGTCTCTTATGTAACAATGATAAATGTGAAGTGGTGGTATGCGGCTGTGTACGTTGTGATCAGTGGACGTTTTCTTGGCATGCACAGTATCATTCACTCACTTTTGGGGATCAGGCATTGGGTTCAAGTGAATGGATTATTGGCTCCTGGCTAGCTTTGCTGGTGGCTATTGTTAGCCTTCAGCAGGTGGCTGTTATTCTTGCATCGAATGTGGGGCTCACAGAGCGGATGTTGTGCCACAGCAGGTGTTTTTTTCTCATGGTGGAACTGCTATTCTTTGCCCAGAGTGTTTTTGTTGGCAGGTTTCTATTACTTGCTTAGTGTAGCAGGTGTCTTGCAATGTTATTTGGCTTGCATTGTTGTGTTGCAACAGGTGGCTTTTATTTGGTTTATAAACTGATGTGTATGTGTTGATTGGGCTGCAACTAAGTTCTTTTTATTATCGATTAATTTGCTGATTATTTTTGCCATTAATCATTTGGTCCGTGAATGATTTAAGAATAGAGAAAGATGTCCGTCGCAGTTTCCTGAGGCTCAAGGTAACATCGTCAAATGTCTTGTTTTGTGCTTTTAAAACCCGAACATAGACAGTTTACAATCACCCAAGACAAAGCAATGTAGAAAATATTCACACTTTTAAAAAAGTAATCGGTTAATCATTTAATTGTTCAGCTGTAATTATATTCTCTCACTGAAAGTTTAATTATTTCCAATCTTGAGTAGTACTAGCTTTAGTAATTTATTATTTATTTGTATAGTTGCTTGTCATAGCAGTATTAGCTGTCATTAATTTGGCTTTAAAAGTGTAATCTGTTGAGACAACCTTAAGTTATGCGTGGTGTGAGGGCCATTTGTTATGTGACTCTATTTTTAGAGCTCTGTGGCTGCAGAGGATGTGCCAAGCCACAGAGGTGGGTGGAGGCTGCTGACCCCTGACCACCTTCCTCTGAATGTTACAGTCGGAAACAACATATCAGTCACCCTTAGTGCGGAGCGTTCCCACCAGCAAGACATACTCAGAATCCCCTAAAGACCCCAGCTACTGAACAAGGCCATGGCTGTCTGTTCAGTTTAGCACAGGGGTGTTTTACATGTCATGCATATGGTGACAGGTAAGGCGCCGCCCTATACCAGCCCTCTTTGGTAAACATTTCATAACAGGGCAACCTTTGACCCTTTGTTTGGATCTGTATTCTGACTCCATGGCAACAGTGCTCCAAACACAACTTTAATCATCTCCTTTGGAGGTTTTTCCGCTATTTGACAGTGAATATTTTGACAGTGAGTTTTTATGTCTGGATTCTAGGGATTTTTTGGGGAGATGATTGATTGAGAGGTATTTTTATTTTAGAATGACGGAAAAAGACTTTATTCCCTGGCAGTTGGTTATGTATGTATATAGCTGATTATCTGTCTCTGGTTTGCTGGACAATAGAAGTGCTGTGGTTTGCGTGCTAAGGTCACTAGCAGATCTCTGCTCTGTCCTTCCTCCGTGTTCCGGTTTGGCAGCCTCACAGTCCCCAAACATCCTTTATCCAAGCCACACCTTCTCAATGTACAACTCAGATAAAAGACTCAAGATTTTACTATTTATACTTCCTTTTTATTTATCTCTACATTTGCTCCCACTCTCTCTCGTTCCCGTCCTTGGTCAATAGTCAACACCATGTGCAGCAGGCATAATTATGTTTGCCTCATTCCACCCACATATTTGGTTTAAAGACTGTAGTAGGCCATAATGAGTCAGTGAGCTATGAAACTAACCGCCATTCAGTCTGACAAGGGGTGCCAGTAGTGGCTCTGGTCATGGCCACGCTAGCCGCTTTGTGTGGTGTCATTGTCCCCAAGGTCACTCCTCTGCTGAGCACAGCTGTAACAAGGAGACAAACACAGACCTGCTGTGGTTTAAGAAAAGAGGGTAAGAAAAAAGAAAAGGCTTGTGTTTGGAACAGGATGTGGAAAATGAACTTCTCCTCAACCCCCACAAGGAAATCTTGTTTTTCCTGTCGTTTCAAGGCTATAGCCATTGCATAAAGCACTCCAAGAACAGGAGAGAGAAAGATATACTGAATAAATATATTTCTCTGTTTTTGTAGTTTGCAGAATATCGTCAGGAAAAAACAAAATCCAAAAATAAAGCAGAGCGCAAAGCCAAAACATGGCATCATGAACTGATTTAAATTCTCCACATGTATCAGCTTGACTCAGTGTGCATAAAATTGATTTGAGCTATAATATGCTTAATTGTTTCACAAAATGAGGTTTCTGTTCAAGCATCTTTGTGGAAGTCAAACATCACATAAATCTATGTATTTACACCCCTGTGCTCAATGGCAACTCTCTCTGTTTGTTTTATGACAACATACTGTGGCATGATGCCTAAATCACATCAACTTAATCACCAATGTGATTTATTGCCTCCACATGGTTTTTGGTATTTTCTTTTAAAACTTAAATTAATCATAGTTCTTCATCCAATGTGAAAACATCGCTCCACTGTGTTTGTTGCTAACGGGTACTAGTTGGTAGTTTTAAAGGCACGCACTGACTCAATGAAGCGTAACGAATATCTATTACGTAAAGGAGACTATAAAATGCGCAGGGAATAGTTGCAGGATGATGCTATTATTGACAGTAAATCTTAAGGATGACTGGAAAATGCAGGGCTCTGGGAACACCCCTGCAGCCGCTGATAATGAACCGCCATAAATCACAGAATGAACAAACAAACTGAATGCACTCTCAGAAACACACACACACACACAAACATTCAAAGATGCTGAAACATGCACACAGGAATTCACTGTAAAACCAGGTGCAATTTAGCCAACACTTATTCAGGCTTGTGATTTAGTGTTTTAATTGGTACATTCAGCTCAAGCGTGTGCTCACATTTTTATTTTGAATGTGTTTTCATTCATGTTTGCCTCCGAGTTACAATACCTCAGCCAAAGCTTGCTTAATTAATCATCTTTACCCTCAGTTTTAATGCCTAAGGAAGGAGTGTGGCCTACTCAATACGGGGGTTTATGTTTTTATTTAGATCTAAATATCTCACTGTGGCATGTGAAACTGTACAGATAGGTTACCCAGTAGTCAAATACAGTGTCCTCTAAAGTAGACAGTCAAGAGTATGCGTTCTTTAGTAAATGTTACAAAACTGACACAGCAAGGTCTCGCCCACTGGTCCTTCCGGTAAGTCAGTAAGCTGTGTGTCTGCCACAGGACTGCTATGGGGCCAGCACACTCTTCTACAGAGGACAGTCTAATCCCTCTGTGATGTTAACCCACTCTCCGCTCTCTCCCAAAAATGTCACGGCTAATCCACAGGCTAGCATTGTTGGTGCAGTTGGGATCATAAGTCTTATCCCTATTAACTCTGGTCCATAAGCCACGAATTCAACCTGGTGAGCGTGAACAGGTGACACATTTTGTCTCTTAATCAGTATAATAAGATGAGGGTGGAGTAATGTGAATAACACAGCGTAATAAAGCCTAGACTGCTTTTGTCAGAATAGCCCATAATGGACAATGGATTGATGAGTTACTCAGTGTGTGTGCGGTTTTTTGTTTGTGTGTGATACTATTCTTTTCTATCTGGATTAAACTATCCTGTGTAGAGACAATTAAAACAGGATGGGAAATGGTGACTGTTTATTCTATGCTTGAAAATGTATGCCTTAAGTGGTGTTTTTTTTCTTTTTTTTTCTTTTTTTTTTTTTCTTTTAACTTTTAGATTGGGAAAAAGACTTATGATACATTTCATGGTTAATGAAGTTGTACCTGTAGTTAGTTATTATGAAGAGGAAAAGTTTCCATTTATGCACAAAGTAGCTGGATGGTCCACCTGTAAAAGTGACCCAAGAAGTGAAGTTATGACCAGTTAGTTTGCCTTTTGGTCAGAAAAGTTATGAGTTACTGTCTTGTCCGGTGATGGATTCGGGTGATGGGCCAGTCAACAGTTCACAGTTTATGCTCAAGGGGCCCAGCTCTGAATCCCACCGGACACTGCCAGAAACCAGAAGCCTGTTGCTTTGGCTTACTCTTGTAAACAAAGGCAAATGTGTATGTCTGACTGTGTGTGTCCATATCCACTTTTCTCACTCTCTTCCATTCACCATCACCCCCAACAGAACATATCTCATGACTCAAGGCTAAGTGAGAGAACGAGGCCTCAGCTGCCTGAGGCCTGTCTGTGTGTGTGTGTGTGTGTGTGTGTGTGTGTGTGTGTGTGTGTGGTGGGTAAGTGAGTGCACAGTGGGTATGGTAAAATCATTAACCTCCTTACACAACTAAAGACTGAAAGTGCACCCATTCATGCTATAGATTTCACATGGGCTTTCAGTTTCATACAAGATGTCAATACATGTTACTTAGACGTTTTCAAGTGTCACCAAATTTTGTTAGGAGTTATTTTCTTTTCAAATAGCTGTTAAATCCAACATCTGGACACTAATATACGTCTTCTGCAGGAAATGTTTCAACGCATCATTACACCAACTCATCACATCACTTCCTGTTGACACACTCGAAGTGTGGCATATGGAAACTATTAAGATGTGGAAAGGGGATGCAGGGCAGAAAGTATGAGGGGTGGGGGTGGGTTAGGACTTTTCCTCTTGGAAAAGGCTAAAATGAAATTGTTTCCCACGTTTCCCTGCACATGTGCACTCAGGGGTCGACAGAGCATGGAGAATAAATTCTTGTATAAGTGTAGGGCAGAAAGAGCACATTCATGCCAGTCAAAAAACAGAAATGAGCTCCAGATAACATCTCCAAAGGCTCTTGACAGGCATGTGCATGCACTCACACACACACACACAATGTCTCTCTTCCCTCGATCACACACAGTTACCTTATACGTCTAGTGCTGGAGCCGCCAGCTTACCTGACCATAAGCCATCTGCACCAATTTAGCCATTTGCGTTAAGTGGTGGAGAAAAAAAGTTTGGGTTAGCCTGAGCCCCCTAATCCTTGGCCAACACAGACCATGGGTGGTCACACACACACACACACACACACACACACACACACACACACACACACACACACACACACACACACACATACTGCAGCTGCAGTGCAGGAGGGGGGCTGGGGATGAGAAGGTGGCAGTGGGGTTGAGAGAGGCATGGTGGACTGCTCAGATTTGTTGTGCAAGAGCCACATGCCAATGGCTTGCTTAACATCTCTGACTAACTCGCTCTCACAGAAAAGCATGTGCCTACAGCTGTAAGGACTCTGTAGGGCCCCTTACTAAAGAAACAAAACATTATTTGTTACTGGGGCTGGGTACTGAAGTTCCAAAAGCTTCATACTCTACTTTATCAGATAATTACTGATTCAAAACTCGAAAAGCTTCAAAGATATCAAATATGTCGGGCTGTCTATATTGTCTTAAAATGATGAACAAGAGGTGTAGAACATTTCCATTTCATGGAACAGACAACATGAAGTCTTGGATTTAATTATTTCACTCAGTTTAAACATCATACAGCTTCAATGAAGAGCTAGAACAACATGATACACAATATATTTGATACTGTCAGTCAGAGATGGCTTTAACAACATGAAAAAAAATGGGAAAACAGGATGTTGAGGGGTTTCTATCAAAATTTTCCCAGAAATGTTTATAGCAAAGTTATTGTGTGGCTGCTTGTGTTTAGACAGTGTTAATCATTTAAGAAGTTTGACTTGGTTTTGTAGAAAAAAACCCTGTCCACAAAACTTTCAGTAAAGTAACAAAAAATGTATTGTATGCTTATTTGTACTTGTACCAAAACTGGGGTATTGTGAAGGCTCACGTAACTAAACAATTCAAACAACATTCAGCCCTACTTGTAAGTTTCAACACTAATCATACCATAAAACAATGTTTTTTCACCCAGAATTTTTTTTTTTTTCAACTTTTTCTTCCAAGATTTCTGAAACAAGTAACAACTTTGTGGTTGGTAATTATACTTGTAATCATTACTGAAATTTAAACCATAAAACATACTTTACTAAGTATCTTGCTACAATAATGATAATAATGACCCTACAGTGGTTAACCATGCAGGCACAAATGCTTGCAGACCACTACACACACAGACACGCACACACACACGTGTAAAGAAAACACATACCATACCCCCTGTGCCCCCACACATCCCACTTCCAGTAAATTAGTGGCAGTAAATGAGGCAGCTGACACTTGTGTGCTCCGCAGCCTGCAGCTCCCCAGTGGACACCTGACACGGCCAGGACAACCCCACACTGGGACAACCTGCACCTTGGCATGCCAGGGGGAACACAGACAAACATCGGGAACATGTGCGACCGTGGTGCAATGAAAACACTGGTACTTACTGGTACCAATTCCTTCACATTCTTGTTAGGCTCTGTGGTCTCTCACTTACATTTATTCATCTGTCATTGCTGTTTTGAGGGAAAACATGGCATTGTGTGAAGGTGAGATTTACACCGTGTGTAAGTGACTTCATGGGTCATTAACGGGAACCCGTGGTGTGCTGTTTACACAATAAGAAGGGCGCACACTGGTGAACTGAAATGCCTTGTTAGTGCAGAGACACACACAGACCTCCCAGATTGATTCTATTATTCAAGGCCATTCTTTCTGCAAGCTGTGGAGTACAGTGCCGGCGTTTCGAGTGATTATGGAACATGACACCCAGTGCAACAGTGTGGCACACTGATGTGTTTTTAATACTTTTTTTTACAGGTTTTTGACACAAATAAATTAAATACATCAAGCTATGACTACACTGGGAATACTTATTAGTAGGATCAACTCAGTGTTGGTTTAAGCATTTTCATATGAATGGTTGACAATAAGAAAAAATACAGAATAATGCCAACCTTATGATAACTAGACAAAAACAAAACAGGTTGTTAGTGTTGTCTTGACTGAATCACACACTAAGGTGAATGTAGCGAGGTCACTGTTTTGGCCAACAGCTGAAACAGCACTGAACATAAATCTATCTCAGATTTTACCTCACTGTTGTTGTTCTGTTTGTTCTGGTGATTTCTTCGAGGAGTGAGTAGGAGTCTTTGGCTGTGGCTTCTCCCTTGGGTCTGTTTTAGGTCATTAATCAGCAATAAATTGTAAAGCTATTTGTCCACAGGGGGAATTCTACCCATTGAAAGGTGACCCGTGAAGTGATTAAATACTGTTTTTGCCCACACATTACGCATAGGTCTTGACACACTTATACATGCACACACACGTGCAGACACACAGATACATAGTGATGCACTGTGTGGGTTTCAGATAAACTTTGTATGCATGGACAGCTCACCCACTGGCTTCTAAAAAATCTGAGGGAGACAGATTGGGACCAAGACAACACTTTATCCAGTGTTAATCAGCAAAAACATCAGCAAAAACAAACTCCTGTATGAGAGCAGGCATTGTATTCGCTCTCACTAGACTGTGTCACGCTTGTGGTGGTTCATCATAAAATTTAAGAGCCCCCATGATATTTGAGAGGCAAAGGGCCTGTAGTCACATTTTTGCTTTTTAATGATTCATTCTGTTTCCTTTTCATATTAGGAAATGCTTTATAGTGTGAATATAGACTCAATTGTTATACTATATTATACTAGTTATATTGCTGAGTAACAGAGGCATAAGCATACCTTCAACGCACAAAAAGATGCAACCTGTGTTAACTAAGAATCTGTGAGGCAGTATACTGTACATTGGCAAGGGAGCATGTTTTCCGAGCAAAGGTGTGATACAGAAAGGATAAGGGAGAAGCCAGGAGATGAGCAGATTTTGTCAGGAAGAAGAAATGAAGGGAAGAGAGGGTGGACACACTGCGCAGACTTTAAGGGAAAAGTGAAATGTTTAGTTTTCCTTAAAGCAATACTCTCTATCCTTTCTGCATTGTCTTTGTTGTATTCCATTGTAGGTGTGTAGGACAGGGTAGTATGGGTAAAAAAAAAAGTTGCATGAAAACTTCTATGTTGCAGTGTTACAGCTGGTTATCCATCCAAATATCCAAGAGTTTAGTTATAAGTGTGAGGTTGCCAGGCAACCAGAGGAGACTCCAGGAAATTACCCCTACTAGCCATGAAATAGTCCGGCACATAACCCCAGTACAATCAAATAAATTATATATATACTGTTTTTTGCTTGAGGTGCTGGTAGGCGGTAGCTTCATATTTACCATACAGACATGTGAGTGGCATCAATCATCTCACGTAACTCTTGGCAAAGAAAGCAAATAAGCAAATTTCCCCAAATGTTTAACCATTCCTTTAAGTGTTAATCAGTGTGCTGAATATGCTGTGTAAGTAGGTGCCAGAGGGTAAACAGGCTCAGCAGAGCACAGCTAAATCACTTTAATTAGGCCTGAGGGGACAAAATAAACCCAGAAGAGGAGGCATTTATTTTAATGGAAATATCAGGAGGAAAAATTTATATTAACAAGTTTTGCACAGCGAAGGCAATGTGGACAAAGTGGATAATTTGTGTAGAGAATGTACGTTGTCCTCCTAGTCCTGTCTGATCTGTTCCAGGGAAGTGTGGATTAAAACAGGTCAGGGTGTGGAGGTCAGCCAAGGAACCTGAGGTCAAAAGTCAGAGGCAAGAAAGACCTCTGCATTCCAACTGACTGCTGCCCTCCACCACACACACACACACATCCACACACACACCCACACATACACACACACACACACACACACTCTCACACACATACACACACACACACACACACTCACAAACAGACATACACATACACACACACTCACACACACACACTCACACACACTTTACCAATACAGTGACAAACAACTTCTCTATTTTTTCTCAGAAACCCTCTGTTGATGCAGTAGTATTTTCTAAAACATACATCAATGCCAAAGAAGAAATGATTACATGCGCAGAATGATGAGATTTTTGCAGAAATGTCTACGTGAGTGTTGGATCAACATTGAATCAGAGGAGAGTGCGCCGTGTGCTCTGAGTTTTAATGATGTAATATTTGTTCAGAAGTCTCTGGTGGGTTAGTTATCTGTTGTGACCATTTATTATGACCTTTTCACATAGGAAAACTATGCATATGGTGTTTTAGAAACCACGTTCTTGATGTGTCTGTGTCTGGCCAGCTTGTGTTTCTATGATTATTTTAACAAATTACTGTAGCTGTGCATGTAATTCTCTGGATCTAAAACAATAATCTTAAAAAGACCGATCAGGAAATGGCGATGTTGTTGATCATTGTGCACATCTTGCTTGCACTGGCCTGCAAAGATATTTGTAGTCACACGTCGCACTAATGAACTGGACACAATTACACTCCACACACTCACACACAGACAAGCTCCTGCCCTATTCTTTGGTTTTGTGTAGATTCTGATGTCAATATATCTCTATATTGACTATATGAGTTTGAATCATGAAAATACCTAAACTATAATCTTTTTTCTCTTCTCTTTCCCAGAGCACTTCTACCATTCCTGAGAAAGAAAAAGCTGGTGAGTCTTTGCTGTTGTTTCATCCTCGTGTTTTCAGTTTACTTACAGATCTTGACACTCAAAACAATAGCATTAGGTTGCGTTTCATTAGATTTCTCATCATTATTTTGTCATATGTGTTTGGAAAAAGTGTGTGTCTGCAATCGATCTGGTCTGTGTCTGGTCTGGTGTCATGTGAAGAGATTCCCGCCCTACAAGGTCTGATTGATGTCCTTGTCCGGTGTTCACAACATGGGGCAAGAGAGGAAGGGGGGAGGAGGTTGAGTGGAAGAGGACAGGCTTTGGTTCTATGAGACACTGGATGCGAGTGAAGATAAGATCCTAGACTCATCTTCCATACCATCAAGCCAGTCGCCTTTCAAAGATAAGAACCAGACTGGATGTCATGTCTCATGCTCAAAACTTTTGAACCGTATTTATTTACCTTATGCCCTCATTTCGTACTAACCTTTTTCATAACATTTTTTGGTGATCAAAAACATTCCAGTTTAAAAAGCAACTAAGAATGAATATCTAAATATAGGTCTACAATTATGAATCCTCATGACCTCCTTTTGATGAATAGCCTTCGTAGTATTGCCACATTATGTCATCAGTTTGCAATGCTCGCCATCATCCACTTTGCACACTTTATTATGAATCGATCTTAAGAAGAAACTCAATCTGTAGTGACTGCTCCCTCCATTCTGGCTCTGACCTCTCTGTCAGCAGTCTGCCGGTAATGCACAGGGTCACCAGGAAACTATGGATGGACAGACCTACTTTCAGACAGCCGGCAGGGGAGCAGTGTTCATTAAACACCCCCCTGTGTCGTCTGTCCGCTGGTAAACAATACCAGAGACGTGGTTCGACGTGGGGACGAGGCTTTCATATTGTCCCCTGCTGTCTCGAAGCCCGCTGGGAGTCCTCACTCACTCTCGCTCTGTCTCTCCCTCTAATTACCGCCACTTGCTAAAAACCTTTCATGGGAAATGTGCAGAAGCTGTCAGTATGTTTCTTCCTGTGTGTGTGTGTGTGTGTGTGTGTGTGTGTGTGTGTGTGCACACATGAGCACTACCTTTTGGCGAAAGGCCCACTCCAAAACTGTTTTACAAGGAGGCTAGGCTCGCAAAAATGCACAGTGCCAACTTCAAAGGGGTCAAATGTTCTTGGTCATTTTTCTTCATTTAAATCAGTCTGACTTTCTGTAAGCAAGTTATGTAACTGCCATCTCTGGGCCTGTGTGATGGAACCCAGTACTCTGGATGGGGGTGGGGGTACGATTTGGCTGCGTTTTGGGGGACTTGATGGAGCACAAAGCCCAGTGTTCATTATGACACTTCAAAGCTCCCTCTGTATCTCCACCATTTAAGCCCCTTGGAGTGACACATTTGTGACAGTGTTACATCACACACCATGCCCTGAGGGCTCCTGCTGCCATGAAAGACAGCTCATTCATGGTTAATTTTACTATCTCTGTGACGGCGGAAGCACACCAGTGAGCAACAAGAAGTTTCCACAGCCCACGCTCTGTAATGACACAGTTGATGACCTCCCTGCGGCGCCGGGTTGTACCTTAGTGAGTGGTCAGTGTCACGGCTTTCCTGTGCACAAAGAGGATGTGTCCACATGTAACAGAGTTACGACTGAAAACCTGTTGTTTAGAAGGGTTCTTTATGGGGCTCCTGTGATGCTGCATAGACCAGCCTGAGCTTCACAGGGCCCTACAGAGTGCTACTGCACTGGAATTGCGAGAAACAACTAAACTCATGCCATACTACATACCATCTGAAGATGATAAGCACGGTGTATCAAGTTTGCATGACCGTCCATATCGGTTGGGCATGGTTTAGGAGATGGTGCATGTGACATGATGAGAGATATGATGTGTTACGTTTTTTGAAATCAAACTCAAGAAGCACTAAATGGGATGTAAAGAAAGACCAGAAGAAATCTGTTTCATGCTGTTATTCCATTCATTAACAGTATTTTCAAGCATTAGGCATCACAATCAATATATCTAGGGGAAACCCATCTACAAGCTTCTTAACTGAACTTTCATCATATGACTTACTGGATTTTTTCATGTAGTTGATGGACAATAGAGATGTCGATTAGGCAAGAGTGGAAGCCAAAAACAGGTCTGAGTGAGTGTTTCATACCACAGGAAAAGTTTAGGTATCACTTAAAAGTATGAGCTACAACTTCAGTTGAAGTTGTAGTTCTGCAATTTTAAAAATTGTGTTTTTGTAACTGTGTTACTGTCCTTTGCTCACCTGATACAACACAATACATACATTTAAGCACTGTACTATGTATACAGACTTATATGGACGGAATTTGTGTTTTACAAAAACGACAAGATTCAGGATCAATCATTGCTTATCTTCAGAGGCAGCTTGTTTAGCTCTGTGACTTCACATCCTCTTACCCAGGAAGTTGACAGGTTTACCTTGTGTGAGTGAAGGATAGAGAAGAAGAGATTAAGAGGCAAGAAAGCAAAGGAGACAGGGATTCATACTATATGGAAATGCACTCTGATTAACAGTTGTCATTTAGCCCCAAATATTGACCCATTGATTCCCCTCTAGCCTTCTGATTGAGCAGGTGAAGTATAGGGTGGTTGAATGTTGGTAAGGTTGAGTATTCAGTAATAGGAGCCTTAAGATTGGATGAATGGGATGAAAGCAGCCACTGTGAAGTGTGTTTAATGTGTCACCCTGATGACCTAGATACTTTTCTTTAAATATAACTATGTTCTATGTCATGTTGGAATTATGGTATTTAACAGTGTCTGGCTTGTAAATATCATTGACATCAGTATCCAAGTCGTAATACAACTGTGAAAATGTTTCTGAAAGACTGTACATGTCTGCATTGGTGCTCTACACAAGTGCCTGGAAAAGCAAACAAAAATGTTACTGTTCAAAATAATTAAGGGGAATTTGAGATATGAATATAGAATATTAGATATGGAGCTAAATTGACCAAGCAGAGTATTTATTAACATTTACATGACATACAACTGCCTTGAGTTGTCCAATGACGTGAACGCCTCTAATGCTACATGACGTGAAATTTTGTTTGGTCTGAACGTACATCGGCTCAGTGACTGACAACCCTTGTCTGCCAAGTTTTAAATCTGATAACAGATTGTTAAACTAATCTTGACTGCACATGACACTGGTTTGCACACGCTCCAAGAAGTGATTGACATCAACACATCAACTTTTCAATTATGTATGCAACAGAAGAATGTAGACAACTCGAGCTCTCTCTCTCCCACCAGTGTTAGAGCTTGTCAACACCACATTTTACAGATTCCTGGTTCTAAGAATGGTGTATCTTTTTTTCCCTTGATTGAAGCTGAGGTTAGAGGCACCATGCTGCGCCTTCCTGATCTAAATATAAACCACTGGGAATATATAAACAGAACACAATGATGGGCATCCAACCAACAGCAGGGTTAAGGCATGACCTTTTACCTGGACTCTTAGCCTCATAGTCTACATAACTTGCATCGGTTGTAGGTGGAGGAAAGGAAGACTGAGGAATGAGGAAGTGGTTTAGCACCCTCAGAGGACGCCTACACTCTGAAATAAGGGAATTTATGGTTCCAGTGAATAACTTGTCTTATCATTTCTGTCTGGATCTCCTTTTTGTTTCCCTTTCTCTCTTATCCCTCATTTCCTTTTTAGTCACCATTCTTCTTGGAAATCGAGTGACAAATTCAGGTTACTGGTATTTGAAGCTAATTTTAAATGCAGCTGTTCTTTATCATAATCATAATAATAATAATATCTTATGTGTATAGCACTTTTCAATACAGGTAACAAAGTGCTTCACAAAAGTCAGTATAAAACACCCATAGAAGAAAAAAATGATAATAAAATAGATCACACAGTAAAAGCTTCTTATAAAATTGTGCCTTAAGGAGTGACATAAAACAGGGAACTGACTACCAGCCTGATCTCCTCTGACAGATTGTTTTAAAGTGTAGGGGCTTTTCTTGCAAATGTATGACTTTATAGTCTGAGATAAGTTTTTTTTTATCGTAAATCAATTAATTTCAAACTAAATAACCCCCCCCCCCACACACACACACACACCAAAAAAAAGTGTTTCCCAAAATGTCAAACTATTCCTTTGATAAAAACCGATATAGAGATGTGATTGTGTTGTGAGGAATATTTGATTACCAGGTTAAACAACTTAAAAAGTCCTTTCAGTACAGATGGTGCCCAAGAGCCCCTGTTCATCCATAGATCTTGTGATTGAGCTTTTTGGCTCTAACAGACAGTATTTGCAGTCCGCAAAATGGGCAAATTTCCACACCAATTTTCGCTTAATTCAAAAAAGTGTCACAGTGAAATTAGTTAGCATTCAAACTGAATGACTTGCTTTCCTCATTTGTGACCCATGCTACTTTCTCCTTGTTTATAACCTGCAGCAACATGCCCTTTGAGGACATTGCTCTCA
The DNA here is from genome assembly GCA_031216445.1 of Lateolabrax maculatus. Lineage (NCBI taxonomy): Eukaryota > Metazoa > Chordata > Actinopteri > Acropomatiformes > Lateolabracidae > Lateolabrax > Lateolabrax maculatus. The sequence goes on from CM062204.1 coordinate 13,512,250, forward strand.
TCTGAGATGGTGCTTGGACAGATGTAATGAAGCTCCTTTTAGCCTGGAGCCAAGTCAGTAATCGCTCATGACTGAAATTTCTTTTTCTGTTACTTGTTCCCGATCTTTGATCGAGTTTGCCGTATCCCACTTTTTTGCCACCCCTTCATACACAGTACAGGAGTCGCTGTGTTTGTGGAAGGTCACATTCCTGGCCTCCCCTGTCACTCTACGCCAGCCACAACACCTCCCCCCCAAAACAGCCCCTCCTCTCCCCTCCCATTTGACACACTCTCTCCCCGGCTTCCTGTGTGGAGACTGGCACTGTACTGTAACATGTTGGAGTTCATTCCATATATATATCGCACTTCCAGCTCAGCTGTGAATACAAAGTGCAGTCTTTCCTGTTCCCCTAGGAGGCAAATCATTTTACTTTCTTATGATCGATGTCACACATTGATATAATTAATATTTTGTCATTTGAAAAAGGTTGGGAAAGTTTGATGTTTTACACATTGTGTTTTTGTGAGCTTCTGTTTGTTCAGGCTTCATTTTGAATCATCTTGAATGACAACAAGTGTTCCTCTTGTTACAAAAAAATAAATTTCCCAAGACTGGAAAAGTGTCATTAAGAAAAGCAAAGAAATGTATTTCTCATCTCCATTGTATCACAGATTCACATGAGTCAAAGCTCAGAAACCTCTTGCTCCTTTGTGAGTTGTAAGAGATATTTCTTCGGGAATCCATCTCAATAGCTATAGTGCTCTGAACAGGAAACCACCGCATGAAGGGGAATTTACAACAGGAAGTCAGCTCGCTGAACTCCCATAGTTAGAACAACAAAAGTCTCCCCTGTACTAAAAAAGCCTTTAGGGGTTGGGTCATTAGTCTTACTTAAGGTTTATTTTTCAGCAGATTAGTATGTGTTTCATCACCCCTGTGCATGAAAATCAGGTATTGCTTTTTATAGAAAATAGGCCATCATGCTTTTCGTTTGCATATGGAACCTGGTCAATGAGTAACTGTATGGATAGTGAAAACCTAGGGGTCTGTAATTTTTTATGGCAGCAGTATACTTTAGACAATTATGTACAGAATATGAAGAAGTTGTGGATTCTTCCATGAATTCAGTTTCAATTTATTTACTGTACTACCTGCAAGTTATGCAAGTTGTTTTCAGTCCCTTGTGTTTGTTTGTCAGCGGAATATGGGTTTCAGTGAAATTTGATGGAAAGTAGGATAACAGCCTATTGAGTGGGTTTTTCATTTCCCAGATCCAGGTGCAAATTTGAGATTTCTTTTACAAGGATTTCTTAATATGGTGAGATTGTTTGCTACTTTGTCATAAGCTACTGTCTGAGTGCTTCAAATGTATCTTTATCTAAGATTTCCCTAATATTAGAGAAAAATCATGGTTATGCTATATAAACTACGGTTAAGGTAGGGTTAGGCAACCAAAATACTAAGTCATGGGTAGAAAAAGATTGTGGTTATGATTATAAAAAAGGTAACCTTGCAGGTCTGCTACGGGCTACTTGCCCATCCACCACCCAGACTTCCACACTATTATTTTCTGCTTTGTCACATAAAGGACACTCGGCACTGAATGTTGGCACTGGATATAAACTTGAGGTGCAGAATCATCCTATATGGTAATTCCAAGGGATATGGGTAGTAGATCATACTCTCCAAATAAGAAAGGCGCTAACTAAGCCAACAAGGAGTGTTTTTCTACACAGGTCCCTCACTCTCGTGATTATCATTTCAACTGGAGTTTATTACTGACCTGAACCCATGCTTCATCTAAATTAATCCAGCAAGAGCTTCCATCCGTAACTAGGGGATTGTAAATCTCCCACTGTTGATGGGGTGAGATGCCCATGCTGTCCCCAGGCTAATGAATCAGTCCTGGCTCAGCAGGCTCTGTCACTCCTTGGCTAGTTTATTCCCCTCGTCTGGGTGTTGGGGAGAGATTGTCTAGAACATGCAGGAGTCTGAGATCTCAATTGTTTGGATACACTATATATGGGTTATTTTGTGTTATGATATCTTGAGCTCTCTGGTTGTCTGATATCTTACTGTAAGCATCATTTATAGCTTTTGAATTAACTGGCACATACGCGCACACACACACACACAAGGAGCAAAGGTATCAGATAGTCAGAATGGAGTTATATGAAAGTAGGGCAGACACTAAGGGTTAGGGAGTGAATGCTTGACAGCAGACTAAGAGCTCAAGCAGATGGTCACATCAAAAAGACTTGCACACAATTACAGTCACACTCGGTCACACCCACACGTACATGCTTCAAAATACCGACACATTTTTGGCCACGCTATAAAGAATAGAGTATAGTGCATTGTGTTTCACAGACGTTTGGTGATAAACTCTCACATACTGTTTATATACGCTGTTTGAAGTCCTCCCAGAAACACCCCCCGTCCTTGTTTTTTCACCTCCCCTGTCTCCATTTCTAGGTCAGTATGTTGGCAGGTAACCCTCTCCTGCCTCCGTTCTGTGGAGATAGATGTAGGTACACTCTCCTGGCACGCTGTACACTTATTTGACACAGGGGGCATTTGGCAAGACTTTCCTATCTGAGCTATGAGAGCTCTATTGTTTTCCCCTGTTCAACCCCTCTCCTCCACCCTTCAGGGCATTTTCCGTCATATCCAGGTTACAGTCTGTGTATTGCCCCCTTATCACAGGTATACCAGAGAGTACACTGATATGTTGTTGTGATACGAATACTGACCCAGATGGTTTGTATTTGCTTGTCTCGGAGCCTGCACACACTCACACACATGCAAGAAAACTATAATTTGATTCGGATATCATGTGAATCGAAGAGGTGTGTGAGGAAGGATAGTAAAAATGTGATACTTTTATAGGATGTTTGTTTTCCTGTATCCCATCCTAATCCTCATTTACAACATTGTTAAAGAGGTCATTCCGCAACTGCTGAGGCGCAGACTAAAGGGTTGTGAAAAAGCAAAGACGCGGGAATCCAGCCTTATCAGTCTCAGTAAACCTTGGGAGACCATAAAGTCAATTGGCCGAGATGAGCACAATGCTATCAGCAGCCTGCAATAAGCCAATGCTGGGTACATTACCTTCACTTGCTGAAGCAATCAGCTTGATTGGCTGACTTTCTCAAGTGTGAGCTTAGTGTGGAATGTAATCGAGGATTGTGCTGCTCACAGCTGCATGCACATATAAACTCTTACACTCTTGCCATGTACACACTTGTATGAGCATGGTCAGTCTAAAAGACACACACATACACTATTTTTATGTTCAGTCAATTGAACTGAGTTTTCTCGCTTCTTGGGCGCATCTTTAAATGCAGTTTGACATATTATCACCTTATAAAGTTGACATAGAGTATATGTTGCCAAACAGTCGTCTATTTGCTCATCCAGCTGAGATGGAGCAACATTAGCAATTGTTTGGAGTCGTGTTTCAAGCCACCTAATAAAAGAAAGTCAAGTATTCACTTTACTTTTAGCTCTGATATGTTCACTAGGTAGTTGATAACTTTGTCCATTTGCTGTTATGTACTGAGCAGGTAGTGTACAATGAGTTTATGAGAGTTTTTTTGCTCCCTGCTTTTAGATTTTCATTAGTAATTTAAATTTAAATGTATCTTCCAAGAACTCACAGTGTAAACCCCCTACCAGCTATAGATACTAGTGTTAATATTCCAGTATTAATTGTAGCTATTCTGAGGCTTTTATTTTTTATTATTTTTCACCCAGTAAGTAGTCAATGACTAAGCTTTTTTCACAGACCCCAGAGAGTTGTACTTGCTTAATAGAAGCTAAATCAGCATTATCCGATCAACCCAGCAGCAGTCTAAGTAATGGATTCCATTGTGTTGTTTGTGTCCATCTCAGTAGCTTAAGTTTTGTTACATAAGGTTTACAGTACATGGATATTTCTCAACAGCTAATGGCATTTACTTGCGTTTGTGTGTGATTGTGTGTGTGTGTGTGTGTGTGTGGGTACTGCATACTCTATTCCAGCCATAACGTATTTACAGTAAAATCATGTCATGAGTTGGACCATTTGCCATGGCTGAGGAACGTGATTATTGGCTTTTAGGAATAACTGAAAGGTTTCCGGGTGCAGGAAGAACAGTTGTATACCATAGCACTTTTTAAATCTTGACATCTGAATGTCCTTTTGGGAAATCCCTCAAAATATTTTTCATTATCAACCATTTCCAGAAAACATTTAATTGTCCTGGAGCTTTGTGAATGACTCAAAAATGATCTTGGACCCCTTCATCATCCCACTTCCTTTCTTTTGGTTTCAGTTCTGTTCTGTGATGTCTTTCGCTGCGTGTGGACAAACACAGGTGGATATTCATAACAAGCAGGCTGCCTGGGAAATGGGTTATATAACTGGCATCGATGCTCTCTGTGTCTAGACAGGGAATAGCAGGTGTAAACAGAGTGGACTAGAGAAATAAGGTGACAGAGAAGAGAGGGAAAGAAAAGATGGGGAGGGGAAGATGCTAGTTGTAACTCTAAAGCACTCAGATATTCACAGAGAGTGCTGGAGTTTGTGTCAGAAAGCACTTACTCACACTTACACACATATAGTCTATACACACACACACACACACACACACTGGCAGAATAGAATATGAGAGCATTGCAGCACTAGCTGGATGTGTCCCAGCAGTTACCGCACTGATGCTTGCTGCAGCAGATGGGAGTGTACAGTCCAGACTGGAACAGAACAGAGTGAGAAAGAGAAGCAATCAGAAACCAGACCAGTACAGAGGATAGAACAGAGCCAGTTAGAGTAGAAACTAGTCAGATTATGATTTAATGCTAAAAAATAGGAGTAGTGGAAAGAGGCGGGATTGACGAGGCACAAAATCACAATAATCGACCTGATCAGGAACAGAAACAGGTGTGGGGGACAAGGTAGGAGTCTGACGTAGATACAACTCGGTGGATGCTAACCGGCATGTCTCGCTCTATGAGGCTGCTGCTGCTGCAGAGGTCCTTCAGTGAGCACATCAGGTCCTCTACCTCCAAAGCCCTAGATATGCTCAGCAAGTCTGCTCGAGAGAGCCGACCAGCAGGTGAGTGACGAAGCCTGTGACAGACATAGCAGGTGTATGTATGTACGTGTGGCTGTGTTTTGTTCCTTCACATACAGTTGCAATTTACTCCAAGCACGTGAAGTTTAAGCTTGTTTAACAAGATACACAACACGACGGGAAAACTGCATCGTCACTGTCACAGAGAAAACAGAGGATATGCTGCAAGGCAAACAGATCAATGGGCAGCACGTAATGGATGTGTGAGGATGCTGCAGCTCAGAGGAACAGGCACAGACTAGTAAAGATGTTTCTTGGCCCATTATAAAGATCATCATCGTCAGGTTTTTGCCATACATAGATTTTTCTTGTGCTTTATGTGACAGCAGGTCTATTTGTGTTGGTGGATGTGCGTGTACATGGATACATTTCTCTCTGTAGGACCTTGAGAAAGCAGTGTTGGCGTTTTCCCTCTTGCCTGCTCTCGCACCAGAAACTTGAAAACCATGTTTTGCCCATGTATAACTAATGAGCTGGTTGTACACACGTAGGACTGAGTGCATTAGAATAGACTCCCAACTCCCCGGCTAGCTCGCTTTTAAATAATACAGATAGTCCTCTATCATATAAGAGCTGCAGCAAAGAAAATGGAATAGCAGAGCTGCTATTGAGGAATGTTGTCCGCAGATGGCCGATATCATCTGCAGGTTCAGACCCCTTCAAAGTGTTTTCAAGAGAGGCGTGGTCATCTGTGAGGGTCATGTTTGACATGATGTTTGGCTGCATCATGTTGGAAATCTCTACACCTTCCAAGCCAGTACAGGTGCTGGTGTGCTTCTTTTCAAAGGCAGTAACACAATTTCCCCACTGAATCCAGAGGTCAGTGCCCTGTGGCCTAACCTCTCTATTGAAGTAGAGTGCGCCAGGTGATAAATATCCTCCGACAAACACTGTCCAGGATGTTTCAGGCTGTTGCCAAATAGCGCACTGTCCCACATGAAAGAGGGAAGAGTTGAAAAGTGGGTCAAAGAATTATCACAGGATCTAATTACAGCTCTTCAGACATGTCACTAATTTATCTTCTTTTCAGTTGCTCTCTTTTTACAAGTTGTAGGAAGAACGTTGTGGCTTTGACAGGGAATGCATGTGTCATTAAAACATTATGATTGTGTCAATTCGTGCATGTGTGTCCCTGGCCATGAAAGGAAGGAACAGATTGTACTGGACCAAGAGAGCTGTAGGTGTTCTTAGTCAGCGTGTTTGCATCCACTTGCCATTAAGCTCTAATAAACTTGATCATACAGCGCTTTCAGTGTGGACATTGCCTTAAATTATGAATCATTTTAAACTATATTTTGTATACAGTTACACCAAATAATATATTTTATGCTACCAATTAAATATGACTAAATTTGGCATCGGGTGAGACATATTCCAAACCTAACAGACTTTCCTGGTGGTGAAATGGTCTAGATCTACCATGGAAAAATCAGATAGCACTTGATATTTACATAAAGCACACAAACACATAAATATGACATTACTGTGGCATGTGATCCTTGATGACGCATGTGCATTAGCTAATACCACTCAGGGCATGCTCCCAAGGACTGCGTGTCAGTTCTGTGCAGCATCACGCATCCTGAAACCCAGTAGCTTTGACGACATCTCCCACCCTTGTCATCCCTATGATCACATCACATATGTAAGCATGTTTACAGCTAAAGGGGAAAACATGCACCTGAGAACACTGAGTTTAGCCACTGACAAAACCCAGCTGTCACTCAGTCTTTGTGCCCGCTGTCTACTGGATGTCATCAAAAAGATTACTGCTTTGTCAGGCTATTGTCCCTGCAAGGCCCGCCAAATCAACCCCCCTTTTCAAGACAGAGCTCCTTTAGGCAGCAAAGGTGTGTGAATGGAACTTTTAAGGGGCCAAAGCTTTGAGTCGACATCTTTTTCTGATCCCTTCCTTTAGGCGAAAGTATGAAATTCCAACAACACCGTAATAGATACTGTACCATTGAGGCTGCACAGAAGTGCAGACTTAAAACCTTTTCATCAGCTCTTGATTTATCGGACTGAGAATTTCTCTTTTGCTGGAAACAGTAAAGCCTTTATACTTAACTTGTTCCATTATTCATCTAATGCTGCTAGATTCAATGCTTCACAACCTTGGAAAAGATTAATAAAGTGAAAAGGAGGTAAAATCAGTAGAAAAAGACCAATGAGCAGTTTTGATCAGTCACAGCACTCAGAGTGCACAGTAACTGCTCACTGAATTGTCAACATCACTCAGTACATTCATTATTTTTCATTTCCATGTCACAAATGCTGATGTGTTCTCTTCTTTCTAGCTGACATTTATGTGTGTGCTCACCACCTCGCCCTTGCACTAAAAGGTTGGACGTAACCTGGATATTGTGTAACAGTCTCTCTAAATGTCATGTTTACAGAAAAAAACACATTTTGTGTCGAGTCTCATTCATAATGTAGTGCCAATTCAGTAGGATTTGTATGTGATGTAATCATGTATTGCATCAAGGTAAAGGTTATTTCTGCTCTCCTTTTACACCACTCTTGGCTAGTTACCTGAGAGGCCTAATTGGTTTATTATGCCTATCATAATGCTACCGAGCAAATTCTGTTGCATAACAACCAGAGATTTGTCAATCAATCCATTTTTCAAGGCATGTGATTGTGAACGGAGGTAATAGGCCTATTAAGTTGGTAAATTTCATCTTGGCTTAGAATGTTTCATCAGATGTCTAGATATTGTGTAAGATTGTGTAAGCTTTTACTCAGGGAAGATACAATATGCAAGTATGCTTTCAGTTTGTCTCATTCAAATAACTAAAGCCATTCTACAAAAAATGTCTCATAAAGTTTTTATAAATGTCTTTGGCTAAATGAACTGTTGAAGAAAGGGCTAAACTAGTTGTTTAGCAGTAGCTACGGAACATATGGAAATGTTTATTGGCTTAGGGATTTGCACTATATTATGTCATGCTGTTTTCCTCTGGCTCAAGTTTGAGGAATGTCAAATGAGTGCGAACATGCATACAGCTGCTTCATTTATGTAATATAACACCAATATTCACATGCTACTAAGCTTGCTGTAAGTTCTGTTGTGGCTTCTCCTAAGAGGAAACTGATGTTGTTGTGTGGAAGGTGGAGACTTCTAGGTGCAAGTATGCATTGTCTGCTTTGCTTGTTTGTGAAATTCAGGGACAGTACCATTAGTTTCTGGTTAGTTTCTCAACTGCACTTATGAAGTTTTCCTTCACTCTTGGAATGCACCTAACATACAGTGATAGTTGTTATTTCAATGGTTATGCTGCCCAAATAAATCAGATACTAATTACATTCAGACTGCAAGTTGATTAAAAACCATAGTGTAAGTAAGTCTGATCCTGAGTGCATTGTAGATTGAAGTTTAAATTGTTTCAGTGGTGCAGTGTCTTCTCCACTAATGCCTCCTCAGGATGGCAACATCCCTGCTATATTACTTATTATGTTCACTGTATAAATGAGGACAACAGTCTACAGGTTTGGTGTGCGTATTAAATGTGTGTACAAACTTCCTAGTGGCTCAGTGGTTTAACACACATGCCATGTAATTGCAGTGTCTCTGGTTCAAATCTAGCAAGGTATTTGTTTGCAGAGTGCTAAACAAAAAGGCATACTAGTGGAGCAATTTCTAAGAAAGTGAAAGAAGTCACAGTCAGCTTTCATTAAAGGGGTTTGTGTAACTTTATAGAGGACTGTGTGTGCGCCTTCACCAACTACAGCCAAAAAAGGGGCAAAGACTGCCTGTGTTTGTGTTAAGTCTCAGTGGATCAACAATTTAATGCCAAAATGAATACCAAAATTGCACTGCACTACCAAATCTGCATTACCACATCCCCAGCTACGCCAATCCATTAATCTTGGCAAGCATAGGTGGGTCCCTTTCAATCCACAAAATGACTGCACAAGCACAGGCAGACAAAAACCTGCCTTGTACCAGATGAAATTGGCAATGTGTCCGCATGTAACCAACTGGACCAAAGTGGTTTGGACACAAACGACGCAAACCACCACCTGTCCTTGCCATCCATAGAGCCTTGTGTATCCCCAGTAAGGTTAAAACGTAAGTCATGCACTAGTTTGGTCAGGATTTTTTGACATTTGTCTAAGATGTCACTATCAAAACTGTGCTGCAGCTGGGAGAGAGACATGAAGGAGTATTTTGAGTATGGTAAATGAAATAAAACGTCTCTGTGTGGATTTATGATAATATATTTGCAATACCTAAGTGCCAGTTTTGTTTTAAGTGTGAGTGTGTTTTTGTGTCTTGTGCCCCTACTTCTGCATGAACGTGTTATTGTTAAGTGGCCACCAGGCCTATTGTGTGGGGATTAAGGGTGGGACAGTGGGAGGTCCAAAGACATGTTCCGGTTGACTCAAGCCCTGCCTACTGTTAAACCACACAGATGTCCTGGGCCTATTGTGGCCCTACAGGACTCTACAGGGACCCAGCGGGGCCATTTCACGCCTCAAGGATGCCCAAAGAGGAAGTCAGAAAGGGCGCACCACTGTGACTTCAGCAGAAATCTCTTTCAATGAAAACGCAGCAGGCAACCATGTAACAAATTAGCTTCAACAAGATACTTTCACCCCAAGAATGGGCAGAGCTGTTAAAGTTTAATCAGGGATTTAACTTGAAAACATGAGAATTAATTTCAGATAAACACAAATAGGAAATGTGTAAGTTTTAAGTTGAATTAGTTTTACATATTTTTAAGACTACAAGCATCAAATGACATAATATAAGACTTGGCTCACTTAAAACAACCGAGGCTGCCTGGCTTCGCTGTTGAGCTTTAGCTCATTATCCTCAGCTGATGGTTGGGTTGAGGCATATACATTTGAGGTCTGAGCAACAATCAAAGTGTTTTTGGTTTCACTCTCATGTGTTTTAAGCCTGGTTATCTTGTAAGTTTCTCATAGCACATTGTCCCTTAAGAATAGACATTTTCCATCTATGTCAAAGTGAACAACTGAGACCACAACACTTGAGTAATTGTTGAATCTTTTTCTTGGTGTCTTTTATTTTCCATAACAGATCTTCTTATGATGTTTCATCATGCGGCCATTCGAGTGGCTTAATATGAGCACCTCAAGTCATTCATTCTGTAGGACAGCTTGTGATGTTCCTTCTAGGCACCAATTCCCTTGTTGGCACGTCACGTTTCAGTACGCCTTCACATTTAGGTAAAGCTGTTCAATTTCTGTGTCTATAAATAGCACCTCCTTATTATTTTATCAAGGCGGATGAACTGCTCTACTGTCTACTTCTGTGCCTGCATCCCATCCGAGTCATGAGCATGTGAAAAAGTAGGCCAAGAACATTGTTTCCTGTCATCTCTGTTTGTGCCTGGGATTTTATTCGAGTCCATGTGTGTCTCATGAGTGAAGCGTGCCACTCTTGAACTAGTGAAAGTCATAAAAACAGTGTTTGTGTGTGTGTGGGTGTGTAAGTGAGTGTGAGTGATTCAGAGCATACCTAAAAGCATGCACAGACTCCTTTACTGTCTTAGCATGCGTATGTGTGCACTATAAGATTACAGTCAAGCTTGACTAGACATGACATGTGCCAAGTGGTACGTGTGCCAAGAACATACTGTATTTTCTCTCTTTGCCTCATCATCCGCCTTTTCCTATCTCTCTATGTTTTTCTATTTGTTTTGCATTTTTTAATCCAGCGCTTGACTTCAAAAACATGTCAGTCAAAACAAAGTTTCCTGTGGTTCCCTCAGGAAGAAAGACACTAACATTATTTTTGCAGCTAAATTTAAGACTTTATTATTGCATAGTTTAAATGAAACAAATATGTGAGATGGATAAACAAATATGTGATATGTCATGGAGATGGATCAGTGACCATGCAAACTCAATAGCGGATATGATTTCATCCTTAGCACTTTGTCTCGTCCGTGTTGGCTTTAAGTAGACGTTTGACGCTGGGATAGTATTTTGTCCACGTACTAGCTTTTTCCTGAGCTTGTATCTATTGTACATTATAGTCAAAATGTAGTACTCCATTTATCCAGTACGTATGATCTAAATTTCTCAGTTTTAACTTTTGATAAACTCATATATGGAGTTCCCACCATGTTCAGAAGAATTGGTGCGTTATCCTTAGTATGTTGACCAATGATTACAGAGCAGGGTCGCACTTTAAGACAAAAAGTTTTTAGTAACATGTTAGTAAATTAAAAGTATTTTGTGCTGCATTTGCCATGTTGTTTGCCGTGTTTCCGTCAAAAGAGAGTTTTTAGGCATTTTTATTGCTGAATTAATCATTTTTTGCCCTTTAAATTGGCTGTACTATGGCTAATATTTTTTTCACCAGAATCTCTTGCTATGTTTTCTTTCATTTTGGGACACCAATATGTAAAGAGTCAACTACCTATCAATTCACAGTTTCCGAGACTGTAGATTGGCCCAGCCAGTGCATGAGTGATGTGAGATGATGTATTGATGGCTTTAGTCTATGTCATCCTTGACAAAAATTGAATAAGATGTGATTTCTACATTAACCACAGCCTATGTCAACATAATAAATAAGGCTGTATGACCTTTTGATAAATTCCTAGGATTTCAAATTTCTTTAGTGCAATAAATTGTCACATTGCTATTTTTGTGTCTGTATATTTTAATGTAGTAACCATAGTAAGGATATAGACTGTATATAATTTTCTGCTCCAGTGGGGTGGTGAACCATATTGTCCTCTTCCACTTTATTGGGTTTGGCCGGGTTATTCTGACTGATTGTCCTGCTGTTATATAGGTGACTGGTAGTCACTTAACTTGACATGTTGGTGTATGAGGGAGAAAGCTTTTGAGATATTTATGATTGAATTAGAGTCCTTCAACACTGTTCCTGTTCAGTGATTTAAAGCCCCCTTGTTTCTGCCCCTGTGCACTCACAAGGCCGCTTGTTTCGAAGACTCTGGAATGTTTTCCTAAACCCAGTGACTCTAGCTAGCTCACGCCAAACTTGTTTACTTTGCTTGTTCTACCGCGCTCCCTCTCCTTCAGTCTTTTCTCACTTTCGCTTTTTAACACATGAACTCACTCAATGTGTCTTTTGACTCTCTCATTATAAGACCCCCCTCTGTTTTATTGACCCAGCAATCTCTGATTTGTTCTGTCTTTAGTAAAAGTCTGAACCTTGAGGCGGTGTTCGATCCAGGGAGCAGCTCTGGGGCTTGCAGCATAAAAGCAATGTTGACAATGTTTCAGTATTAGATTCTGGCATTGCAACAAAAAAACTGTCATTATTCTGATGCTGTTTTTAACTTTAGTGACCTGGAAAATAAAGTAACACCCGGATTAAGCCATATCCAAGCCCTTAGTGTTATGAACGTGTAGCTGCAGCCTCAATCTGCTGATGCGTGAGCAGAAATCCTAATAAGCCTTTTCTCTGATTTCTGTTTCTCCTCGCCCTAATCATCAGTCAAGTGGGACGTCTAGCACTTTTTAGCCAGACCATAAGTAGCCCACTTGATACACACTCTTGACTTCCCATTGTCCCATTTGCTGGCCATGCTCTACTCCTGCAGCTGTAAGGTATTGTGATTGTTCAGCACAGAACTTAGGCAAACACTCATCTCCCTCATAGACTCAAACATCCAGATATAACTGAGCTGGAACAGCGAGTCTGCTATTTCAAGTGTCCATTGACATTGTACAGAGATGAAGAGCAGATCCTTGCAGAGCAGACACTCACAGAACTCCAGATTTGGCAAAGCTTGGGATTCCCAAAGTGGTGTGCACAAATATTTGCACACATTGTGGAATTCGCTCTTGCCTCGGCACTCGAGAATGTCTGATTTCACACCGCAGACTTTCAGGCCGGTCCACTCCTACACCTTTCCTCCCTCCGTCAGCAGAAATGGTGTGAGTGCTGTTGTGAGCAGTGCTGCTTTGTTGGCAGAGACAGAGCTGTCTTTATTACCTTCAGTCACTATGTGGCTGCACCTTCCCAGCTTAAATCAATACTACTGGGTTGATTGGTGGTGCTGTTTTAGAAGATAGTTATGTACTGTCAATGAGAAAACCAAGGAGTGAGAAAACAGTTGATGGAGGGGAGTGGAAAGAGAATTAAAGGGAAGGAGGTTCAGTTTACAAGGATATAAAATTAGATTTCTATCTTAAATCCACGCTCACATTGACAGTGGTGTCAGTGTGGACCGATGAAGGCTTCTGTAACTATTTGTGGTTTTATGATTGCTTGACACTAAATTAACTACAGTTGCTTTACTATATAGGGAGGGACACAGCTCCTGAAAAAAGCACATGGTAATTACAAAAAGGCACATAGTGGGTATCCATCCATGTGTATCAGGACCTTAAGGGGAAATGCTGAGAAAAAAAAAACAGGATATTATAAAATACACTTGTAATTTCAGGTTAAAGAATGTGTGTGTGACAGTCTGTGCATCTGTGGGCACCTCCTCCATGCACATCCATCCATCCTCACCTGTGAGGTATGGGGGAAGATGGAAGTTTTGAGGTCAGAATATGACATCTGCGGAACAGTGAACGGACGTAAATGTCCATATCGACTGCATAGCAGTTGTCATACTTGTGTTTTTGCAAGGCAGTCAGTGCCTTAAAAGTGTAAAAGAGTTTTTATACCTGCCATGCCAGTAATGCAGTGTCTAACAAGACTTGTGATGTTAGACAATAGGAAGATGATGGCGCGACGACCCGTCACTGGTCATTAGTTGTAAAACCTCCCCATTCCAGAAGAATCTATTCCAGATGGGTACTTACAACAAGTTTAAGTGCCCCATTAAAATGGTCTCATCTCTGGTGACTTAACTGCCTCTTGGGGTGCCTGATCTCATGGTATGTTGTTTGTTTACTCTCCAGTGGGCCTTCATTTCCTGTGTGTCTGCTGCTTTTTGCGGCTCTAGCAAGTCTCAGTGGGTTAGCCATCTTTAATTTACTCATTCAATCCACAGGGGACTTTTTAGCTAATCCTGTTGCTCTTGTTGGTATTTTTGACCCTTCAAATGCCATTGATTGGGGGCATTTTCTTACAGTTTTGGAGCAATGAGTCATGATGGAGTCTTCTTATGTGGCTTTTTATTGGAAAGATACCAAGAGTTATTGGGAATAGCACTGATCTCAAACTGGAATAAAGCTTTTGCCCAATAAAAACAAATAGATACAAAGATGTGAATGCATGTTGTAGTCACAAGATTAAGTCTTAGTACAGATCCGATAACAGCTAGGAATAGAAATTTTGACCTGGATACCTGTCAGTTTAAAATGGTGGCATGCGGTTCATAAACACGAGCAGATGTCCCTCACTGTGTGTCTGTATATTAGTCAGGGAACAACAAGTCACGATTTGGTCCTAGTGTTTACAGAAACACACACAGTGAACATTTTCTCACATGTCACCAGCACCAGACACCTTGTGATTATCATCATCAACTGTCCTTTCAGCATCCCACTGCCTGCCAGCTAAATTTAAGCAAGTTTTTCTCATTTAATAGGGGCATATATCAACCCATATATACAATTTTAAATGTCAAACACCATCATTTACTTAAGGATGATCATCCGCACAGCTGATTCCAAATATTTATGGAGATATTTATCTTACACTCAGAATAGATGTCTTTCGTTTTGATGCAGGTCACAAGACTGCATGAGTCACGGAAGCTGTTGGAAAATAAAACTTGAATAGACATTTAGTATTGGGTAGAGTATTAATCAAAGGATCTAGTTTTTCTGATAAAGAGAAGTTAAAAAGTAAAAGTATTTGCAGTACAATATCTTAAAAACTCTTAACAAAAATTCTAATGACTCAAGACAGTTTGGATAAAGTAAAGGAATAGGTGAGAGATTGCGCTATAACAATGAAACTGCTGGGAATGGTGACAATATCTCCCATCACTCATCCTTAGATTGCAAATACACAAGTTGCCACATCAGTTAATCGCGTCTATGTATTTGTGCAGTCAGTGATATAGTTGCTGTCCTCACATATTGTTCCCAGCTCTGTACCGGTACTTTAGTTTGAATTTCAGTGTAGTGCCCAATAACAAGACTAAGAGTCTACAGCCATGCCAGCAGCTCCGTGAGGCTGTCCTCACAGTGGTGCTTGGAATAATATTGTGCTAACATGCACACATAAAGACTGTATAAAATACAGTACTAATATTTTATAATTATAGCACAAAACAAATTGAAGTTGAGGTTGGTGGGAATGTCATTAGTTTTGCAGGCATTTGGTCATAAACATAAGAATTGGACACATTTAAATTTTGACCTGATTGTGGTGCTACAGGGAAGTCAGGGGGTCCTCAAAATCATTAAGATTCATCCTCTGGGGACCATGACTGCCCGTACCAAATTTCACGTCAGTCCATCAGATAGTTGTTGAGATATTTCAGTGTGGACCATAGTGGTGGTCAACCAACCAACCGACAGACTGACTGACAGACTGACATCGCTATGCCTAGGGCCACGCTGCTAGCCTTAATAAAAATGGGATGATTAACATTGGCTGCATCCAAATGGAAATGGGACTGATGGTATGCAAGATATGAAGAGTGAGTGGATGTGCCAAAGACATTTGGAAGGGAAGTGATTACAAATGGATTTACAGAATCCAGAATGGCATTCAGCTCACAGACCACCTCCATCTCATGTCTGACCTGGTTTTTGACTCCTTTTTTTTCTCCGCACTGGAAAGTGACTGGTATTTTTATTTATGAGTAGGTTGACAGCCGCTCTGGGTCCTCGGGTAAAGACATTTTCCTTTTTCCATCTCCTCATACTTTCCATTCTGCATTTGTCATTGTGTAAGGGAGAGCTTGACGATTCCTGACAGTTGAGACTATATTACAGACAAAAGCAGCACGGCGAAGAGGACAATTTCCAAAGTGACCCCTTTAACCTACACTGTCTTCCAGGCATTTGGTAGATCTGATAAAGAATGTTGTAAATGTTATGGTCACGGCTTCCAATTGTTTTTTCTCAGTTGTGACACTTGGACAAAATCATTGCTGGCAAATTAGATGAAATAGTTAACCAAATGTGAGTCATTCTGAGAATAGTCTAATCATCTGTAAGTAAGACATTGGTTAAAGGTCTGGAAGACCAAGAAGAATGCACAAACTGTTCTGGTGAACTGAGGAAGGAGTTATGGATGCCTTCGGGCCCCCTCTGGGCCTTTTAAAGGTTTTTTCTAAGAATCTGAAAGAAAACGTTTGTGTCAGGGCAACATTGTGATCCATCACAAGTTGTGTTTTGGACTACCATCAATGGAATTAAGTTCATCCAGTAATGTATAATCAGATATATAAAATACGATTCTGTAGCAACTTTTGAGTTTTTTGAGAAGTTTATTTCCTATTTTAAAGAGTCATGAGATGAGTGGCTGGTCTAGTGCTGACATGGCCAATCTTCATTTTGTGTCTGGTTCCCCGCTCATCCTTGCAGAGACCTCCAAGGAGCTTCAACATAATCTCTCTTTAGTCCGAGCGGCCTCTTAATGTTCGTTTCTCCTTCTGATCGAGAGGCGTTGCAGGTGACCTTTCACCTTGTAGTCATTTAGGGATCGTAACCCCTCTGCCACCATGAATGACTGAACACAAGGCCACTGGCTGAGTGTTGTCACCCTTTCGTGTACAGGCCGACCTCCACTTTAACTCCTTATAGCGGGTAATAATACAAGCATTGAAGCGCTTAGCATTAGCATGCTGGGTAAGTGACACTTTGACCACTTAATGTCTTTTGTGTGTGTATGTGTGTGGTTGAGGTCAGGGTCAGTCAACATAATGTCCGTCCAACATTTCTTGGACTAAATGCTCTGACAGGTCACAAAGTTGCCATGTGCTCCCTCGAAAAAAACAATATTTTTCATTCACTGGTTGTAAAACAAAACAGAAGGTCCAAAATGTTCTGAACTAGGAATTGTAGAAATGTTTTGAAAATGAGGGTTTGTTTTATTTTGCTTGAGGTGAAATTGGACTTCGAGTTCTTTTCTAACAGAGATTTGTTGTGTGTGCGTCTGTCCTTTTCTCCAATGGCTTTCATTTGAAACATAATGAATGGTAAATTTGTTTTGTTTTTTCTCTTTGCCTGTCTTTCTGTAGGGTCAATATAGCTTTCATGTGAACCACTTGAGTGGCTCTTACTAGTATGCACGCACTGAAACGTGAGCTAGAAAAGTCTGGCTGTCTGAAGCCTCATGATCGTGACAGTTTTGAGGATCTAGTTCAAAACCTGCGGGTGAATAAAGCTAGAACACAGTAACCCAACAGCCTCTTTTCTTTAGTTCCTTGTCCTGTGCTTGTCTGATTGCCTTAAAGCCATTAGCACTAAAAGAGAGGAAGCAAAGGGGGGTTTGGTCTTATGTTTTTATGGTTTTTAAGGCCTGAAACCTTCTTTCTTCAGCCAGTGATGTGGTTTGATCTCTCTGTGGCTATACCATCTCAAGTACACAAGTACTAGAAGGACTCTCTTGTTCTCTGAGAAAACAGGGATCATTGTTTGTAAAACTTACAGTTGTTTGTGACTTATACTAGCATCACGTGATTTTACTTTTTGCAATTTAAATGAAGGAATGACCTGTTTTCCATACAGTCATTTACCGAATTGCCAACCATAACATCATGGTGGTCTCGTCCATTGCGCTTCATCACCCATACTACTAACATAATATTCCCGTTTCCTGTCCACTCCTATTCCGTCGTTCTTGGAAAGATGGGGGGCTGGGTAAAGAGAGAAGAGTCAGCGTGAGAGCCAGAGCCCAATCTGTTGGGCATATGGAGGTTCTGTCACTGCTGCCAACCTCCAGCTGGACAGTATTAGTCCCCCTCGTTACTCTGGAGTTGAGCTATCATCCCCCAGGGACTGATGAGGAGCAAAGGGACGAGGGGGGAGTCACAAGCCTGACTACAGCTCCTGTTCATCACCCAAAGTCCCCGCCCTCAAACACATCAGTGCTGTCCATTAGCCCCTTAAGTAAATAAACCAACTGTGTCTACGTGTTGGACAGAGAGTGAAATACTGGGTAAATGAGGGTTCAGGGCATCAGGGCTAATCACATAAAATGTTAAAGTGTATTTAACTGACCAAAGAAAATTAGACTCAGACATTAGCATTTAAAGATGTGTACTATCATTGATGCTCAAGAAGGAAACATGTAGAACAAAAGTTAACACTTTGTATCAAAAACAGAAGTGATTCGCAAAACTGATGAATGCTTAAAATAGCTTGTCAGTAATTTTATTTGGCCATTAAAGTGCTTGACCCTTGGTCTAAGAAATCACATTTTCTCTTTTCAAGTAGAAGAAACGGGTCACAGTCCATTCATTCCAAGTTTATGTCTACTGCATACCTACAGGGATGCTTCCTTCTCCTTACACAGCTAAACACATACAAACGTCCTTCTGTTTATTTGTATTTGGCTTAGTACACCAGATTCTTTAGATTCCTGCGCAGTGGATTTGGGTCAGCTATGCATAAAGACATAAACATTTAGGTTTTCCAAATGAAGTGAGACCCTTCATAACCATATCAAAAACCTTCCTTGTTTGTGAATGTTGACAGAAGGCTAACTTAAAAATATGTCAAGCATGCAGATAAACGTATGTACATACATAGGTTTGCTCAGGCACACACAAAAAATATTTCTGCCTTAATCGCCCTAATTTCTGCATGTGCAACGCATTTGATTTGAGAGTCCATCTCTAGTTTAGTAGGTCAAGTTTGTCACATGAGGAATGAGTTAATATTCACTGGTTAATGTCTGCCTTCCTGCTGTAATTTTGGGAGAAAATTACTTACACAAAGTAAAACGAGAGGCGAAAAAAGACCAGCAATCATTGGAAGTACACTGAGCACTGGGTATTGTTGTCAATATATCTCTTATATTGTGATGCAAATAACATAGTAAAATATGTCTTAGACCGACACACCTAGGCAGTAAATGCTAACTGTGAGATTTCTATGGCAGAAGAGACACACCTACAGTATCTTTGTCAGATAAATGTAATAATGTTTTACATTAGCACAAGTAGACTTTATGTGACAAGATTTTTCATTTGTTTTTTATGTAATGTCAAAACATAAAAAAGTTTAAATCACTATCATTTTTAGAGATGAGAAATTAGGCAGGTCATATTTTTGGTTTGGTTGATTTATTATGGCATGTTTGTCCTGTATCCCATTTCTCTTTGATCTGCAGTAGCACTGCTCTCTCATTTTATCTTCTGAAAAATGACACAGGAGCTGGATGAAGTTGAGAGCTGGAAGAAATCACTGAAATTCAAACCTGCTCGGTGCACTTTTGCGAAGGAGCCTCTGGATCAGTGATAATCTCCCAGCTGAACCTGGTTTGTGTTTGTCATGACAGCCTAGAAGTCTGTATGGTTTGTCACGTGGCTTGCTAGAGGTTAGGGTTCAAAGGAGGTCACGGGTCAGGGCAGGGAAGACTAAAGCATCAACTTCCTGCGTTGTTCACTGGCTGATTCTGCACAGAAGGAACAGACATATGGTACTTTGGAATTTGGTCTTCACTCCACTTGTCTAGGAATCCATGACAAAAGTCAAGACCAGGAAAGAAAATAGTAAAGGGAAGAGAGTTTTTACACTTTCTATTGTCACGGGTGTTATTTGATACCTCAGTATTCTGCACATGCACAGGCATATATTTAAAAGATAATAACATACCTTTCACTTAAACAGAAAAAAACAGGCATGCATCCATAAACACACACGCTTACACTTCTTCACCCTGATGTCAGATACATCCCATCTCATTGGCACATCCAACATCCATCCTCTCCCGCCTGGTTCCTCATTCATACACACTTAACCCCTTCACAATATTGCTGCAGGGCTTGTCGTCTCATTGCAACTTAAATCTTTCACCCAAGGCCCTGTGATTCATTGCTGTTGAAATGTAGCTGGCACATGTTTGACACCCATGCCAACTCCGCCTTTATCCAGAACAATTCATCATGATGTCAGATGATATCAACAGACATTACATTCTTAGGGACTGCTGTCATTACATTTTTTGTTACGGAATAATTACTTTAAACCTGCCATCACTTTACTGAGGTAAAATCCACATTAGAGCCCATTGGTATAAGAATTTGGTAGCCATCAAAGCAGGGATCATGTTGACCTCATGGTCCATTTAGTAGCTCTTCTGCAGCCTTCTACCATATCAGATCAGATCAGATCATGATGTTCATCAGCAGATGGAGTTGTAGATGTCGAAATTTCCATTTTTTCAAAACACTTCGAGGATTTTTTTTTTTCCATCTTGGCTTAAACGGGGGAAAGATGTCTTTTAGCTATTATACATGTCACCAAGAAATTTGAACGTCCTCATATGAGACCAGTTGCTATTTAGGTAATTGCAAAGTTTTTCATTTTGAGTCTCCGAGGCAAGAGAGGGAGCACCAGCATGGTAAGTAAAGTTTGGCAGGAGAACAACGACAACTATCTTAGAAGAAGCAGTACTATGGTGATGTTATAAGGCAGATAGGATGAATAAGACACAATCTTTTTTTAATTATATTGATGTAGTTTGATGAACCAACATGTTCAGTTTGGATAATCGGGCACTGAGGAGCATAAGATTATTCCAAACAGTAATTATTAGACCTCACTAGGAATTCTGGAAATGTTCAGGGATTACAGCACAGCTCAAAATGTTGCTGTGTGGTAGTTTCACAGCCATATGGTTGGCATCATTAAGCACACCCCAAGTATTCTGCTGGTTTCCGAAGCAGACCTCTACCTCTTGTAATTCTTAGAAAATGTGGTCACACACACAGTAATTCTTTATGTGTTGAAATGCCATTTCTCCATTGTTAGAGCCTTTAGAAATAAATCAAACCAGCTTGGTTCATTCACTTGAGGCAAGTTACATCTGCGTGTTACAGTGCCATAAAATGTTTTTTTTTTTTTTTTTCAGATTTAGCAGTGAGATTAATGGTAATAATCAACCAGCTTTTGCAGAATAATTTTATTTAACTTAATTTAAATTAAGGAATGAATTAAATTTAAATTTGGAATCAACTTACTTGATGAGTTTCCTTGCAACACTGAGTCTCATATTTTTTTCTGCAAATCTCATCTCACAAACTTCATTTAACATGTTTAATGCTTACTCCAAACCTATTTTACTCGGTTTTTCTTTTTTATCCTCTGATTGTAACTTTTAATGTCAGCTTTTGCTTTCTTTAATATGTCTCTGTCTTTCTCCAAAACCTCTAACAATTGCCCTATGGTTCTGCTCTTCCTCTGCCATCCCTCTCTCACCCTATAGCAAACCACCACTAATCTGCGTTCCCTATGCATGACTAATAAGAAAAATATGAGCAATAATCTGGAGCTGTGTGAGTGTGAGTGTGTTCTTTTTTGGGCTTCTTTATCTTGACCAGGACATTAGAGAGAGCTGCAGATCAGTGGATTTCCTGGAGATCCAGAGCTTCCTTTGTGAAAAATGTCTTCAAGCTACTAGTGACTTTGTTCCATAAAAGCTGTGACTATTTTAATGAACCTTTTCATATAAAAGAATTGAACAGCGCAATTAATATACATTATTAATATAATGAACTACATTATGTCCACCACCAGAAATTGTATGCATACAGATGTTGTCATAGGAAGCTGTCAGATTCCTGTTCACTGATGTTAAAATGTCTAATTTAGTTGAACAGTGGGTATTATTGTAATGTTGTTTTTACTCTGTATGCAACATTACTGACATGATATACATAATATCTGGTAGAGAATACCCCAATGTGTAGACTAAAAGTATCTAAAAGTTCTTGCACGCATGTGTGTATTTAACTGTGTGTGTGTGTGTGTGTATATGTTAACTATGTTTGCTTTAGCATTTACACATTAGTGTTGGCCAGTAATTCTCTTTGCCATTGTCCAAAGCCAAGGTTGAGCAGAAACCACATATGGTAGTGCTTTACAGGAAAACAGTGATTTAACTCCTTTGGGATGTCAGACGTGCTCAAAGATTTACAGTCGACTGTGTATAAAAAAATGTACCTTCTCAGATACCGGCCAGTTCTAGTCACTCCCATTGTTACAGTTTGTAAATGTATAACAGTAGTTTGCAATTAAATGTAAATTTGCTGTTCAGCTGTTCAGGGCTGAAATTTTGTTTGACTTGAGGTTTTCTCGGACCTAATTTGAAACGTACCCATGGAAAACCTTTGCAGACTCCGATCTGAAAGGGATCTGAAGACAGTCAAGCCCGATCTGAGTAGAGATGAATCTCCATGCATCTGCAAACTCAAAGCTCAACAGACCGCACCACCGACAGAAACCATTCCATGTGGACCCCAGGATATTTGGTCACAATCCAAAATGTATTCAACCCTCCTAGACCCTAATACTGGAACTGGCAACAGCATGATGTGCCACCAATTAATGAGCAGCCGCAGTCAAAAACAATATGTATTAATAAATCACAACACAGTTCACATCTCTCACCTTAAAAAACACATTTTATGACGCACCACATGCATACACATGCACACACTGAAATGTTTGCATGTGTTGAAAGCCACTGGACATACAGACAAAACCACACACAAGACTCTATCACTTAAAAGCTCATCATCCCTGCACAATGCAAACCTTCAATGGTTCATTTTTCCTGCTTTAGTTTTTAGAATCTAAACAGACTCTTACTGCTGTGGCCGACAAGTAACACTTTAACGATACACGGATGATCCAATGTGAAGCTTTTGTGTTTTTCAACCGCACCACCTGGTTGAAAAATACATGGTAGTACAACACCAATCCATTGTTTGTGTAAGTGTGTGTGTCAGCCTCCTGCCTCTATTGTGATCGTGGTCAGTCCATCAAAGCCCGGAGAGGGTGTCGGCAAGGCATTTGGTCCACTGTCTGCTTCACACTTCCTTTGTTTGTGTGTGCGTTAGTGTGTGTGCTGGTCCAAGCCTCTGTCTCTTTACACTTCCTCCTCGCCATTGTGTGTATGGAAGCATATGCTGTCTCCTTCTCTTTCTTTCTCTTTCTCTAATCAGTGTCTTATTGGGCTGATCCCCAAGACTGTATATGAGCTATTTCTGGAGATTCCTGTTATGAAAAGATTATCCCCCCTCCCCTTTCTCTCTCTCTCTTTCTCTCTCTCTCTCTCTCACACACACACACACACACACACACACACACACACACACACACACACAGCAGTTAAACTCATAATCTCAAACTGCATCAGTGAAAGGCAGAGGGCACACGCTTGTCATTGGAGGCATTTACGTTCAGTGGCCTCTGGATAATACACAATCACACACACAGTAATTTGACAATGTAGCATTGATTGATTGGTTACTTTATGACCCACCCATCAGTTGTGACAAGCATCTTTTATGGCCTTGTTATCTGAAATTCTCAACCACAAAAAAAAAAAAATCTGTTCAGACACTTAAACGCACACGCCTAACATGTTCATCTCTATTTCAGGATGGCCGCTACGACCTTTGCAGACCCATAATTTGGTTATCTCTTTTGTTAGTCTTTGTTGACACAGCCTTGGGTGTTTGTGTGTGTGTGTGTGTTGGACTGACACGTCCGTCTGCTGACCCTCACCTGGCCCTACTGTTTAGGATTAGAAATGGTTGAAGAGGGGAGCATAAACCCCAAGGCAAGCCCAAAGGAGGGCTCTCCATGGCTGGGGAAAGTCTTTCATCTTCTTCTTCTTCTTTTTTTTTTTGTCCTTTTTAATCTTCCCATTGTTTCTGAATTTATGTCTATCAATGTCTTTAGTTAGGTCTTTCTTTTATTATATTTCATGCTTGCTTTCTTTATTTTCCTCTTCCGGCCCCTCCCTTTGTGTCTCGGGGTCAGAGGTGACACTGTAAAGTTTACAACCTACAACAGTAGCTTCACCCAACAAACCCAGCAGCAACAAGTTGATGGTGCATGCAAGGCCAATTTTACATAAATCAAATGAATGTGGTTTATTTACTTTTTGGGCTTTTTTCTTGTTATTTTGTGTTTCAAAATAGAAGTGATAATTCAAAACAGCTAGAGACATGAGTAAAATGTACTATGAATCACGAGATAATCCACTGAAACTTCCCTTATGATATGCCTTGAAGGTAAAAGTGTTTATTTTTATTCCCTTTCCAAGGAAAAGTTATATTTAATGCAGGCTTAATCCCATGTGTCTGCTTGCTGTAACACTGATGCATCTCCTCATTTCCTCTCTTTTGTCCAAAGCCCTCATTATTCTCATGTGTATTTGATCTGTATCTGAATCATAAGCCAAACAAGCGCCTGAGTCTGACGAGCTTTGATGAATGAAAATTGTAGACACTCCAAAGAGACACACTCATTTGCCCCAGAGCAACTGGCAGCAGCGGTAGTCTCCTTGTCTGATCTCTTTCACACTTTACCACACACATTCATCAACAACTGCTGGCACTATTGTGTATTTATCACCACAAAACAACTTGAGAGTGCGAACCCCCTCAACCCTGCGCAAGGTTGTTGACCCATCTCCGCCGAGGGTAGCTTTGGGTTTGGGTTTTGGGTGCAGCCTCTGGGTGGTCGGATTTTGTGGCTCGGGGATTTGGCCTTGTTTGGTAATCTTGCTTCATCTCTCCTTTGCTCTCTCTCTCTCTCTCTTTCTCTCGCTCTCTATCTCTCAGTCTATCGTTCCCAGATCTCTCTCTTTCTCTCGCTCTCACACACACACACACTAACAGATCATAATTATCTTTCTTCCACCCTTCAGGTTACAGATTTAGGATAAAAATCACAAGAGACTTTCCTCAGTTTATGAGCTCATAAAATCACGTTTACATATTATTTTATATTTATGCACCGCTATGAGTGCTGATCTGTTGACATATTCCTTACATATATATATATATATGAGTAGTGAACCACAATACTTTCTGAGTACTGGCAAAAATGCGTCCATAGCATCAATATTGAAAACTGTCAATTATCGAAATTTGATTTTGAATGCTTTGTCAGATTCATAGTATTGTTTACTTTTTCATGGAATAATTTCTGATCTAAATCAGAAAATCAGACAACGCTGCTACTTTTGTTTTGGCTGTGTTTAGTTTTTGTAAAGCTCCTTGTGTTAACCCTCATGTTTTGTTGACATTGGCTTTACTTCTGTTTGGGTTCCCACAGACCTTTATATATATATTCCTGTTTTTGCAGAGTCACCCTCAGACAAAGAAAAACCAAAGAGGTCTACCTCTCTTTCAGACATTTTTGAATAAACTGTTATTAAACTCCAATAATAGAAAATAAACTTATTTGGAAGTTTGGTGGTGTAGTTCTGCATAGAAAAGTACTGTCAGTACTGTCAATACCAGTTACAGATATAAAGCATATGAATATCTATTGTATTTAACCAGGTTTTACATACCCCATAAAGAAGTAGTGCGTTATTTTCTGACTTCTGAATTATGTCATGAGTTCAAAACCATGTTTATTAGATATTCTCATATGTTTAGAGATAGTCTTAAAGTAGTAATGTGATAAAACAATGTTAAGTATGTTTTTAAAAATGGCCCTAAATAAATGGCCACTAAACACAACATGAAACATTGATGTATTATGCAGGCATACTTAAAAAAAGAGTGTTTTGTAGAATAACATCATGAATAATATTTGTGAGGCTGAGGTGTTTAAAAAAAGGATAATTTTATTGAACCAAAAACGTTTTTATTATCAGAAATATCAAATGATTTCCACCCCCCTTATGAATGCTTATGCTGTATAGACTCATGATTTGCTCACTTTAATAGCTGGCAGGAATCTCTTTTGGGTGAATAACTTGTGACTCCTCCGTCAGCTGGGACCAGTATGGCAGCCAACAACAGACTGCACAGTTAGCCAGGATTTTCTACATCATCCTTTCCCCCCTGGCAGTCCAAATTTTTTGGATTACACGTATTTCCCTGCCACATGGTGACTCGTCTGGCTCTCCCCTTTGTGCACCACCTCAGCGCCTGTGTGTCACCATGGCAATAACACAGAGCTGGCCGATGCCAAACGCAGACGTAGTCGATGAGTTCTTGGAAAACTGTGGATGAAAAGTCCCTGAGCACAGAGGAGGAGAGGGGGAAACTGGACAGTAATGTTTATTGAATTATAAATGAGTGATGTGCGAACCCCATGTAGGCACACAAATCCATTTAAATAAATGAAAAATATCAGCAAAGCATTAACACTTGTCTCATCCAAGTGAGGCATGGATTGTAAAATTATACAGTTGCCAAAAAACCCTACTTTTATTCTGGCAGGGGGAAAAAAAGATTTAGTTTAGATTCATCCTATTGTTACAGTAATTACTAATAATAGTAATTATATTGACGGTCTTTGTAGATGCTGTACAAAGTGTGATCAAAATGTAGTGTTATCAAAGTTTTTACAACATCAGGACTTCCTAAAATCCGCCCTGCACTGAGCACTACGTGTTGTTATTGAGGTGGGACAGGGGCAGGACCAGAGGCATTACCATACCTGCAACAGTTGCCTTTTCACTGCGCCACTTGCGCTTTTCAGACTAATCTCGCGACACAAAAGAGTGTCTCTCAGCCGTCTCCAGCGTTTTCTAATGATATGCAAACCGGGTGCGAAGCTCCGGGTCATTTGCTGTCCATCAGGGGAGGCGGCAGAGGCAGGAGCCGCAGTGAATAAAAGGGGGGGGGGGGGGAATCCCGGGGAGCCCGAGTTAATCACTTTCGATTTAAATGGGCCACGTTTTTAAGAACGAGTTGAATCATTTTACAAAACGTGTCACAAATGAAAAAAAAAAGAAGGAGATCGACAGAAGTTAACAGACGAAGTGCAGGTCAGAGATCAGCGCCATGCGTGCGCTCCGACGCGCTGTCGCTCCCCGCGGAGGTGGATCCTGCTCCTCGTCAGGTGGGGAGCAGGAGGAGCGGGCGGGGGCGGAGCCACGGCGGAGTTGCCCCATTCCTAAAGCCTTGAATCACACAACTCTCCATTCACATTCCTGCCGGAGACCGCTTCATTCAGGGACCCGCAGGAAAGGATCCGAGGGATGTGGGATTGGGTTTGTCGCGGCCAAATCAAATTGTAACCATGGATCTACTGCGTGGCGCATCGGCCGGGGGACTTTTGCAACCGACTGTGTAGTTTTGAGTTTTTTTTTTTTTTTCTTCTTTTCTTTTTAACGCTGGATTTATCATGCGGGCTTCGCCTTAACAGCGGAGCAGACCCGACCGGACAGCCGCAGCCTGCCGGGAGTTTGGTTTTTATGCTGAGGCTCGTCGCGACCGAGACATTCAAAAATGATATTAACACGTAAGTCTTTGGAAAATGTATTATTTATGATAGTTTTCTGTGTAAAAAAAAAAAACTGTGTCCATGCATTCGACCGGTTTCCTGTTTATCCGGGAGGAATATGGCTTACCTGTAAGCGTAATTTGGATTGAGTCGACAATGTGCTTATTTTGACTTTACTTTTGTTGCTTTTAAGACTCTCGTGGTTTGCTTGAATTTTGATAAAAAAGCATGAGACATTCAGAGAGGCGCAGCGCTGCGGGCTGTCAGATAAGAAATCTCACGGCTTTGCGCATAACTTGGCGTCTCCGGCGTCCTCGCTGCTGTCCACAGCTCCCT
This sequence comes from Lateolabrax maculatus, assembly GCA_031216445.1. NCBI lineage: Eukaryota > Metazoa > Chordata > Actinopteri > Acropomatiformes > Lateolabracidae > Lateolabrax > Lateolabrax maculatus. Next base: position 13,539,978 of record CM062204.1, read on the forward strand.
GCAGACCCGCAGCTTTCCCTCACCTCCAGGCTTTCACCAGTCACGCACGACCCCGCGGAGGACGCTCTCTCTGACTTACTGCAAGTCTTCGCTTAAAATCTGCGCCTTTACGCACACGGTGGACGGGAGCCACCGGCGGACAAACGCACTGTCGACTGTTTAAACTGGATGAAAACTTTGATCCGTGTTGTGGAAACAAGGTCGTGAAGAGTGAAATGTTCAGCCGTAAGTCGCATTTAGTTCGTTTTAAGATTATCGGAAGGTATCGTGCCAGCCCGCGACATCTCTGCCATCACAGATCCTCCGCTGTGTTTAACTCTGCCTGACTGCGAGCTTCTGCTGAAGGAGGGTTTTTTTTTGTTTGTTTGTTTTTTTGAGGGGATGTCGTGGATGTCTAAAATCCCGTTTTCAGTCCTCCGCTGGCGGGGTTGGCTTGATTTGTGGGCTTTGGCGCTTTGTCTCAACTGTTTGTCCAACACATGGCTCCTTGTCAGCCACCTCGGGTCTGGAGCAGATAGGAGCGCTGCCAGGCTCAGTTGAGCCCCTGACAACGTGCTCAAAGACACTCACAGACATCCTGATGCAAGCTGAATGAACATTACCTACAGCCACTACTAACATGGAGACTGTATGAGACTGAAACCACTGCTACACATACTTAATGAGTGACTCTGCAACAGAGGAGTAGTGTAGTCCTGTTACAGAAATACTTAGTTATTGTTGTAATAACTCTTTCTCCTACCGCATGTCTCTTTATTTCTTCCAGTCACGGGATGAGACTAGATGGTTTAGTAGGTCGTGATGGGAAAACACGAATGAAGAAAAGACACTTCAGCTTCACTCTTTGTGAAGCAGGAAGTGAGCTGGGGCCTTATCTGAAAGTTTTACATCCAGCTGGCACTCTGTTTCTCCACGTCCTGTGAGGAGACACATATGTTCATTTTGCCCTTACCTTCCCTCTGCTGAAAGTACCGGGCTGTCCTGGGATCTGTTTATGAAAGGATGGTTATCGGGGGTCCCGGCAGGTAGGCTGTCAGCTGGCTCTGGAAAGCTTATCAGAGACTTTGCATATGTCTGGTCACCTGATCCACAGCGAGGGCCCTCTGTCTGAGCATAAATCTTTCGTCAGGGGGCACAGGGGCCTTTGGGGGATAGCCCTGCGATGATCCATCTGGTCCAGCTGTGGGTTTTGCATGCGTATGTGGGTTTTGCGTGCATTTGTGGCCGCACCGAATGGTGGTAGATAACTGGAACGGACCATGGTAGTAACCTCATTATTCCTTTCTGTGTGTGTGTGTGTGCGTGTGTGTGTGTCAACAGGGCATAGCTTGAGGCCAGCCAGATGGTGATATTCCTGGCATCGTCTCCCTTAGCTAACAGCCAGCCCTTCTCAGGGAACACCAGCTGTCTCAACTGTGGAATCACAAAACCTAATACCCATCAGGGAGAAAATCCGTTATCACCCATCTCTGCATTCCAGTAGAGTATTGGAAGGATTTTACATTGGTCACGTTTTAAAAGCTGCCCTCTCCAGTTGTCCTGATGCTGTTATACAGATTCAAGCTGTTAGGGACAAAGTGTGAGATCGTAATTCAACCAGAAACATGCCGCTCAAGTTCATGAACACATCGGGAGTTTGTCCTTGTCGCCGCTGAGGTAAGGACAAGGACAAGTTTGAAGGCAAACACTGGCAGCATCCAGGCTCCTGGCTGTGCTTGTTGTAGATTACTGTGAGCCACAGAGTCTGGCCTGGTTTATCACATCACCTGTCTAGACCCACTTTGCAGCTCCTTTAGAATGACCCATTGAGACCTGGAGTTGATAAGAACCCTATGCCTGCCTTTCGGGTTGTTTTACAGTCGGCACTTTGAGACCCAGCAATGATCGGGTAATTCCAGATAAGCCACCTCAATTCACAACAGTTGTTAGTCGGGCATTCTTCTCAGTCTGTCAACTTCAAAGACCCAGCCCGAGTGATAACTGTATTGAGACTCTTGACCTCCAGTTTGCCATGTATGTAGCAGAGCCTTTGAGGTGGGGAGCAGCATCCTTTGTTTTCTAGCTGCTGACAAACTCCCATTGGAGCTGAGCATTCAGACTCAGCCAAGCCAGACCCTGCTGCCTCCTGCGATGGAGGGAAACTTTGGCCGGCAATTGTGAGAATTTCCTGCCACAGGAAAGGAGTGAAGAGAAGGGCCGAGCAGAGTTGAAATAAGCAGGGAGAGCGGAGGAGATGAGGGTGAGCGCAGGGAAGCAAAGAAAAGACTATCATGGATAATTTTAGAAGTTGATACTGCTGGGCACTGGGTGAAGCTTAACCCTGACTGGCAGCTCACCAGTTCAGCTTTGGCCAAATTCTAGGAGAAAAGCCACTTGTGATCCATATGAAATCTCTATTTACATTGGCTTTGCTCTTATTAGTCATTTTATCTGCAGATAATCGCTCTCATCTTTCTTTAACACTGAGAAGGATTGTGTCTCACTGTGCTGTTTTTGCTCGTTCACATCAGCCAGAACCAACGTGTGACTGACTTTGAGGACTATTCTGTCCACAGAGTAATACATTGAGTTTAAAATCTGTCTAAATTATCAGAAAACGTGTAACTTGTCCATATAAGGCTAGTTCAGTTTAAGGCACATATCCATCCGTCTCTCTCTCCCACCTGACGGACATGTTTCAGACTTCCTGTGTGGCCCCCTCTGCAGGACCAGAGGTTCTGGTCTGGTCTGTACTCAGATTCACATATTAACCTATCCAGCTGTTTGTTTGTCTGTCTCCAAGCCAACCAGGCCGACACCAGTGATGGTAATAAGATGACAAAACAGGAAAAAGGTTTAGTTTAGCAGAAGGTTACCATTTGCAGTCAGGGAATTACCGAAGTCACTGGGGTCAAATGACAAAAGGCTGACAAAGTTCTTGTGAACTTTAGAGTAACTACAGTTATCTGCGCTAGCAGAGTAACCATTGTTACCTAAAAATCTAAACTTGAAAAGGAATGTGCCTGTATGTTCTGCTCCACAAAGTATTATATTAGTATTTTCAGTACTGTAGTTGGCTTTGAAACTTTGGGGCTGGCCTTTAACATTTGTAATATGTTGTGCTTCTAGACCGACTATCGCTATCATTATCAAGGGAGTGAACTCAGTTTTCTGTTTGAGGATAACTCAGCGATTGACGTTTCTTGCTGTCATATTAAAGTGCTAGGTGCTTGCTGTAAGACATATACATTTGTCCAGTGTGGCCTTGTAGCTGTCTCTAACCATGAGGACGTTTAGTAAGTACACACAATCACCGGAGCCAGTGTTTGTCTTGGCTGCCTCCCTGCCTATTATCTGGCCAGGAACAAACGAAGGCAGGGCCTTAAAGCCGGGTGGTCGGTGGCCACTGCAGCGCCGCTCGGCTCGCTTCCTGTGAGGGAAGCAGGAAGAGGAAGTGAGGTAGTTCCCTGGCGAGGGCTAAGGAATTGGGGTGGACAGTGAGGGAAGACAAAAAATAAAATACACCCCTGAATCTCAAGTTCTCGAAGCAAACAAAAATGCAAAGGATTGGGCGGGGTGTTGTAGGATGACATTTTTATGACCAGAGTGCCTGAAATATCCTGATAAACCTATTTTATGGCTTTGTTGATGTTTACTTCCAGATACATAAGACTGTATGTGTATGCGGCTCTATTGTTAGGTTGTTTGTGCCAGATGCCCCATGCCCCTGTCCACTTCCTGAAGCCAAACAAAAGATAGAAAAATATTCTTGCTTCACTGTGTCAATGAATGGAGACACATTGTGGTGCAGTGACAAATATTATTCACTTGTATCCATCTGCGTGCTGAATACTGTCATTATTTTGTTTCCTAGGCTCACCAAGCCCACATTATGTCACTGTAAAGTAGATTTGACACACATTGTAGCCAAATGGGGTGTGTCACTGGATAGCTTCCCTCCAAAGGCACTTAATGGATCCCATAGCCCTCTTTCTGGGGTTTGGGGGTGGACAGCTTACCATGTGTTTGTATGTCTAATTTGCATTTCAATAGCTTTACTGTCTTTTGAGTGGTTTGTCTTTAAACATGAGTTTGGTCTTTGCAAACACACACAGACTTGCAAGTGCACACACTGACACACACACACAGATACGCAAGCAAACACAAGAATCTCTTGCCCTACGCAGGACTAGCTTTACAGAATGTTGTTATAATTATCCCTTGGTTTCCACGTTCCTCTGGGTTCACTATGCTCCAAAAATACTAGGCTCAAGCCGCCCACCATGTCTGAGACATGCCATTTCACATCCACAAGGAAAAATGGAGCTCATTTGTCAAATAAAATTGCGTTAAAACATAGCTGTTAATGTGTTATTTGACACTAGGGTGCACGCTGGTGTCACAGTGGTTGCTTCAGGAGCGTTGGCCCCTGCAGGGCCAGAGGGAAGACCCTGTCTTGGTCGTGTCACACCTTGTTGTTAGTGGGTTTGTCTGCCGTCTAGGCTTGTTGTTGGTATGTACATGCTCGTATATGGTTGAGCCCAGACCCTTTGCAGCAGTAGTCTTCCTCTGACCTCGCTGTCTATCTGACAGTACTTTATGGTAACCTTTCTTTTGTCCATGTCAAAGCAATTCCCAGTTGTTAATGTCTCACTTGTTTGACATTTTTATGTCTGTAGTCCTCCAGCCAAATACTGAAAGGTCTTTAGTCTCTTTTCAGGTACAGTCTGTTATCCGTTTATGCTCCTGTTCTTGAGAATGAGCTAAAAAAAGAACAATTCCGTGGTGTAATTTAGCCCTGAAATGAGGTGGAACTGCTAGACTGGTGTTTCAAAGAAAAAATAAACTACCCTGCATCTCTTTACCGGTGGTTACTATTAGCTCAGTCACGCTCAGCCAAACATAGCACCCCTACTAACATTACTATAATGTTTAAATGCAAGGATTGTAGAATTTGAAATGGAAATGTTGAACTATTCTGCCTAAATTTCAGACTTCACACACTGTTCTCATATTGGTAACGGGATTAGCAAGTATTTCACCTTCATGTTTTGTCACTCTATATGTTGTTACTTTCATCCATGGTTTACCAGTATCTTTTTGTGCCTTTGTTCCACTGGTTTGGTTTACAAGTTTTTCTCAAGGTTGTGCTACATTTGTACTTGCTGTCATTCCACCAAAGAGGATGTTGTAAAGCCAGCTCCTTAAGGCCCGGAGACATGTTTCTGTCTGTCTTCTCTCTACAAACTGCTGACTGTGGGGGTGATGGAGCAATTGAGGAGGCTGGGGTGTGGGTAACCATTTGGCATGTGTCCACTAAAGGGCTTTCGCAGATAATTGGGAGACATTACCATGGCTCCTCTGACACAGTGGACCTCAACATTCAGTCGGTGCTTAGCCTAACAAGCCCAAATGTCCCACCTTGTGTTTAAAGGAAGTTATGGAGGAGTTTGTCTGGTAGTGTTGGAGAAGCGTTCCTGAAGTTTTCCATATTGGAGGACTGGAGGGCAGCACTGCATTCACGAGACATCCTAGGTTGTCAAAAAAAATTAAAACCCAGAAAACAAACAAAGGCATTTTTAAAACATTAAAATGTCACTAAACGGTAAATTTATATCTATGGGTTCTGAGCTTAAGTGGCGTGTGAGGAGGTTAACATAATTTGCACAAATGGTGCTTTGAGCTCTGGCTTTAGAAGCATGTGAGAGGAGAATGAGAGTGTGTGATAGCTAATAAGGTCAAGGGGTTCACATTTGATAAGTTGCTTGCGTGTTGGAGTGCTCAGTTTGGTCTTACTTTGATATTTTGACAGGATTGCCTTTTTCAAATTACGTTTTATTTACACTTTTGTGATGATGAAAACACTGCTCACAAGGATGTTTTTTGTAACCCATGTTATTATGTGCCGTATGAGTGTATGCATACTTTGATTCTATTTTCTTTTCACGTGGGTTGAAGTGTCTCCCATAACACCTAATATGCCTTTGTGTGTTTCTACTTTGTCTCCTTTGCAGAGATCGAAGCCAAAGAGGCCTGTACCTGGCTCCGAGCAGCAGGGTTCCCACAGTACGCTCAGCTTTATGAAGGTAAGGACACCTATGAGACATCCCCCGCCCACTGTCCCACCTCAAGTGGCAATAATGAAGATAGGAAAGACAAAAAAGATTTATTCTCATTGGTGTTGGTAAGAGGACAGTTTTTTGGTTTTACCACACCAAACTGAAATAAGTTAGGCAGATTTATTAATGCCAGTTAGCTAATACCTTTTCTTGACTTTCGATTAAATTGAAATCACATGAATGTACTATATATGTATATGTGTGTATGACAGTAGTAGTTATTCTACCAAATTGTGAGAACACACTTGATGGTGTTTCACTCATATAGGAGACCAACACAACCCATAGCACACTCTACTATATTCCAAACATTAACTATGATGTAACTTGCACAGTAACTGTTTGAGGACCAAAGGTCATTCTTACCTTGGTAATATAAACACAAAACATATTTTTCTATATCCCCTTAAGTTACTCATACAGTGACAAATGGTTAAGAAAGAATGCTTTGCCTGACCCTTGAGTTTTAAATACACACTCACCAAAATACATTAAACATTCTCTACACTCCATATAGCTACTCAAACTATACTGTGGCATACCATGGGCATACCAGTTGCTCTTATGTAACTGCAGGACGATGACAGCAGGACTAAGCTACCATTGTCAACAGGTCATTGCTTGTTGCCACTTAACCGTGAAAGGTTTCCTCTTTGAACGGAAAGCTCATTGTGTTTCTGCACAGGTGATGAGACTGTTTTTATACATACCAGAGCAGCAACACAAAAGTGCAAACCACAATCAATCACCGTCACGAGTAGTGGGAATTTGTGCCGAAATTGTGCCGATGCATTGCACATTTTTCCTTCTCTTGTGTCTGTAGGACAGTCTCTTTTGTCCATACTGTCAAGACTATTGCCCCACTAAAGATAAGCAGACTGATAAGCCTGTTTCAGTACAGTAGGCAAAAGGCGCTGGCCTCCCTTGAATACCATTTTCTTATCATCATTGCCCCCAGGGGTTTAGATGCAAAATTCCCATTCCGGGTTCGGTCAACACATACCACAAAATGTCTTAGAATCCATCTATCGATACCAATATCAGACTATGGTGCTTAAATATTCTTTAAGATTTAAGGCACACTGTATTTATGTGCCATTACTAATGCTGTGCCTCAGTGAATAAGTGATCCTGTTAATGAGGTAGACTAGGGGAGAAAGAACGAGAAGGGGATAAGGAAGTGGGACCTCTGAGCAGCAGAGTACCTATTGTCATTCTTCAATCAATCCCCTGTTCTCTCCCTCTGTGCTCCACATCCCCCCTGCCTGCCGGGTCTGAAAGCTGCAGCTGTGTTTGTTTGGTCGGCTAAGACGCTACTTCCTCTTTTAGCTTTTCATCAAGGCTGTATGGGGGGAGAAGGTGGGACGGAAGGCCCTGGTGGGTGTTTGAGTGGGTGGGTGTTTTTGGGGCTAGGGGTTATATCTTCATTTCTGTTAGAACACATTGATCCAATCAGAGGCAAAGAAACGCCCACACTAATCTTACTCTCTCTGTTTAGATGCCCAGTTTCCCATTGACATCTCTTCAGTCACCAGAGATCATGACTTCCTCGATCGGGATGCAATCGAGGCTCTCTGCAGGTGAGATTACTGTCAGAAGTCATACTAAACGTTTCATACTTTTTTCACTTTCTTTTGAAGTTATGCGCCACTCTTTATATTCTTCGTCTTCTTCTTTTATGTACTATCTCTTGTTTCCCCCCCCCCCCCCCCCCCAAATGGAATCATGAGGGCATGACTTCAAAAGGAGGCATGCTTTGGAAAGTTGCAGATGAGATAAAAGTATGACACGATAAGCACTTTGGAGCCATGCACTGTAACTTTTCCTCTCTCCATTTAGTTTTCTATGTTCATGCCGTCTCTCATCACTTTCTTCTTTCTCTGGGGCTGATAGTGTTTACCTTAGTCATTAGAGTCTTTTGTATCGTCCTGGCAGGCACATATCTCACTCTTACTTTTCGTTGCTGGATGCCACGCAATGCCCTTTACATTCAGTCTTTCTTTACATGTTGTAGGAGACATACACTCATGCCCCCATAACTGGGGAACAAATGGTGTCAAAGCTTTGCTGGTATGAAGCTTTAGGCATCTTAGTTTGGGTATATGGAAAAGGGCTAAATGGCAGTAAGTATCATTGGAGAGGACTGGGTTTGCTTTGTATTTGCTGCCCTTGTCATATCAATTTGCATATGAGGAGGAGGTTAATGGCTCTTTAATGGAGTCGACTCCTTCATCAAATTCCGACTCAGTAATAAACCACAGCAGGTGTCCCTCCATACATCTGGAAGCTATCATCTCAATGTCTCCTCTCTTGGCAGCCCCTCCCCACAACCCCAACTATCCCTCAGTTCCCATCCCTTCATCTCTCCATTGTTACATGATCTGCCCTAAGAGCTCTCTAGAGGGTGGCCCCCCACCACCGCCCTCGCTCCCGTTCTCCAGGTGGCTGGGGGGATAAGCTTTCTGCCCCCTCCCCAAGTTGTCGTCGCCACTCCAGCAGATTTCATTCTCCTCGCTCTCTCCTTTTCTGTCTCCCTCTTATTCTCTTCCCGCTCATGTGGGGATTATCCTTCAGCAGCTCATTAGCCAGCCTGGGTGCACCCAAGCACCCCCTCTGTCTTTCTCTTTCCCTCTTCTGTTTTTCATCCTGTTTCATCCCTTCGTCCATCATACATCCTCTTGGGATGAGAAGTTTGTGTTTTTGAAACGATCAGGTGGCTAGAATATTTTAACGGCCATTTTAAATGTAACCAATTTTACAATGTGTGTGTGTGTGTGTGTGTTTTTGTGTTTGCAGGAGACTGAATACCCTCAATAAGTGTGCTCTGATGAGACTGGAGATATCACCACAAAGAAAAAGAGTAAGTGCACTTGCACACACATTAACTCGACTACCTCTTTCTGAAAAGCCCCTTTGCACGTCTCCTCAACCACAATTGCATTTCCTCACCTCAACCATCAGTTCACTCCTAGCCACAGGGCAAGGCTGTGTTTTCTCTCATTTTGTTTAATGAGAAGGCACCTGTTGGGTTTATTTATGTATCAAGTAGGCTGTGAGGACCCTAGGGGGAAGGAGGATAGCTTTAATGTCTAAATGAAGGGGTTGAGCTCATCGGGACCTCCCCCTACTCAAGGCGTGCTCCCCTTCTTTCTCAAATACTTCCTCATACTTCTGGCTCAACATAAAAGGAATTAGTATGCGGCTTTTGTGGCATTCTTGCAGTATGGTGTTTTTTAAGTAGCTTTTAAGAGAAATTTAACTCCCTCCAACACCACACTCTTAGATTCCACTTTCAAGGAAACAGGCCTCTTGGAAGGGGTTTTTCCTCTTCGAAGAAGGGTGGATAATTATGTGAATATCCCAGTTTTAGACCACAAATATTTCAAGTGAACTCAAAGTCTAAAGTGAATACACTGTCACTTTGTAACAAAAATTCCTCCTGTTTTTACGAGTCAGCCTTAATTCTATAATGGCCTCAAGTTGATTAACTTCCTTGTTGTGTGTGTGTGGGGTGGTTTTCATTAGGATGACCCTTTCGGTGGCTCCTTTCATTTCAGTAGGCAACAGAGAAGAGAGGTCATTTGCCATCTTTGTAGAACCCCCCCCCCCCCCACGATACAGCTCAGGAATGCATTGATCTCCTCATGTCTTAACATTCCCTCTATCTTAAATCTCCATCTCCTTGTTGTTTGTTCTTTCTGTCCTATTGCAATAATAAATAGTTTTCGTTCTGTAGACTTGTGACGTTAAAAGCGGCCACCATTGCTTGATGGTTTGAGGATAAGATATCTCCAGAATGTTGATAAATGGTCGACGCTCTCTGTGCACAATGAATAGCATAGTAACGTTATCTCACATTCCAACCAACATAACGTGAGAAAAAGGCCACAATGGAATCTGAAAAAATGTCAAGGAGAATCTCTATTGCCCTCTTTAAATCATTGACGTTAATAAAAGCTCTGTACGTAGCAGGGGTGGATTGCACTCTTTGTTTTTTAATTTGAAATTACATCATGTTTCCACTGCAGAACATATGATTAATTATGCCTGTATGTGAATCCCATGTAAGCAGTGAAATGGGAACCCTGGCACTCAAATAGTGGAACATGGATTTTGTGGATTTGATCATTTCTCTAGTGGGAACTTTTATTCAAGTGCTAATTTCCTGGCATCTTTGTAAAGGGGATTCTGCTTATTGCTTAAAAAACTCTCAAGTCAATTGCTTCCTAAACTTTTTATTTTGACTGATACAACCAAATTAAAAAAAAATTTGATAACAGATGGAGCTTTAGTAAGGTAAGGAGAAGTAGGTGCTTAAGTTGTGGCCTGTGGTTTGGTTTATGAGCTTTGGTCCTCCACTTTGATTGAGAAACTTTGAAGAAGTCTCTTTTGGAATCTCCCAGTTTAGCTTGTCGGTGTGTGTGTCTGAAAGAAGGTGGATATCTCTGGCAAGGATAAGGAATAAGGATTGACACGAACAGTGTATCAGTGACGCTGTCTCACACTCAGTCTGCTTATGCATATGTACAGACAGTGGGGATAAAGACTGTAGGGGGGAATGACCCCAGTCTGGCCGGCTGCATTGTGAGCTATGGGGGTCATAATGGAATTTCCTGAACACCCTCCAGGGCCTGAGATAGATTAACCAAACTGGGGGAAGTTTGTGCATTTTGTGAAGGTGCATATGCACTATATATGTCAGTAATTGCCACCTTGTTCTTTGTTTTGTGTATGCATTGTTTAGGCAGTCAGGAAGTGACTGAATAGTGTTTACTGGCTGACCATGGATATTTTTGCTTCATCAAGTCATATGCTTAACCCCAAGTCATCAGGTTAAGATAATGTTATGCAACACCATTGTCTTTTTACAGTATTGGCATAGTATATATCTTTCAAGAAGAATGACTCATTAGATGCTCTCATGTAAAGGTTCTTGTGATGTGAAGGCACTTTACAGCCATCATATATCAGTATATTCAAAGCACCCTCCTTACTAAGATACTTTATTAAGCATGGAGTAATTTATTCAGTACAGACTGTACAAACCTGTGCAAACTAAACAAATAAATTAACAACAACTAAGGCAATAATAACTAATAACAAGCAGACAAAAAGACTAAATAATAAAAAGCAGATAATATGACATGATGCACTAATGACAAACGATGATAACTGAACTGAACATGAATGGCCAAGTGCAAGTGCAACAGTAATAAGATAAATTCCATAACTCCAGAAAGTTTCCAGGACCAAGGTGAGGAATGTTGGAAAATAAATGGAAAAAGTAGCAGTGCATAATGTCTTACTGTTCCTTTTCCTCCCTCTCTTTTTTCCCCTCTTTGCCTGCCATTTCTTCCACCCTCTGCTTTATCCCCTCCTTCTCCCCTATCCAGAGTGAAGACTCCGATGAGGACGAGCCTTGTGCCATCAGTGGACGCTGGACCTTCCAGAGGGACAGCAAGCGCTGGTCCCGTATGGACGAGCTGGAGGTTTTTTCCACACTGTCCACAGATGCGGCCCAGCCCCCATTCCCCATGGACCAAGTATCCCAGAAAGGCAAGCTCGCCCTGCGCGAAGGCAATAGTTCAGAGAGTGTGCTGACCGACCTCAGTGAACAGCCTGAAGTAGGCTCCATCCACAGCAGCGGGAGTGGAGGAAGAGGAGAAGAGAAGAGCCATGGTGCCACCCTGACAAATGAAACTGTAGCCAGTGGTGCCACTCGTGCCAGCTCTGTAGCAAGCATGTGTTCATCCTCTGGCACAGGCGGGTCAGGATGCGCCAACGAGGACTCTCTGTCTGACGGGATGCCTCCTTCGCCCCTGGACACACTCGGACAGTTCACGTTTGATGTGAAAACAGGGATGGGGGGACTAGGAGGAAGTCTGGACAGAGGAGGTGGCAGCGGTAAAAGCACACGCTCAAGAGCTAAGAGCTTCCTGAAGAGGATGGAGAGTCTACGGCTGCGCAGCGGCACCTCCTCCAAAAGAAAGAAAAAGGGGAGCACCAGTGGAGGGAAGATAGAAATCAGTGGCCCTGTCATCAAAGAGGGTCTGGATGATGACAAGTTGCGGAGCCTCAACTGTGTGGACATCTCCAGTATCAACCTCAACCAGAACCTCAATCACCACCACAATCCCACTCAGACTATGACACTTAACAGGAATCGCTCCGTATCCTACTCCACTCAGACCAGCAACGGCAGCACTGGAAGTACTGGGAGCAGCCAGTCCGAAGCGAGCAGCGGAAGTGCAGTGAGCACACCGAGCCCAGTGACCCGCGCTCGCAGCCACAGCACAGCTGCAGGCTCTAGTAAGAGAGGGGGAATGTATTTGGAGGGGTTTGATCCTTTCAGCGTTCTCCAACCGGCTTCAGATCGACAGCTAACACCCCCACCCAAATCTGCCCCACCCATCCCCTGCCAAGCTAGTAATGGGATAACAGTTGATGAGCAGAACCGCAGGAACAACTGCAGTGTTCGAGACAACAGCAGACAAGCGGAAGAAGACGAGGAGGAGGAAGAGGATGGCATGATCTTCTTCTACTTACCCGAAGGTCACAAGCCTGGAACCTTTCCCAAAGCCCTGCAGGACGGGAGTTCACGCAATAACAATGGGAATGATAACGGGACCTCAGTGATCCTCAGGGGGCGGCAAAGTAGACGCCAGCGCCGCGGCTCTTCAGGCTCTGTTGACAGCCGGCTCAGTTTTTATGACAACGTGCCCCACACTGAGAGAGAGGAGGAGGAAGAGGGGGATGAACGCAAACTGGAGCAAGTGCTACAACACGTCAGCGGCCTCCAGCGGTTTGTTAACGCCTGGTCAGAGGCTGTGGCCGGTGAAGATGAGGAGGAGGAGGAGGATGAAGAAGAAGAAGGAGACTCAGATTCAGCGCTGGACTCAGCCTCCCCGTGCCCGTCCTCTCCTCTGCAGAACCGTCTGGAGGAGACCGAGAACGGAAGTGACCAAGACAGCACAGGAAACCCGCTGGGCGAGGGAGAGGAAGGGATGAGAGAGAGAAGAGATTCTGGTGTCGGGGCATCTCTAACCAGAACCAGCAGGTCAGTAAAGAAAATCTAAAGTGCTTTCTAACTGAGGCAGTAAATTGTGTTTGTGGGGCTCAGCATTAAAAATCCTCACTCTCAAACTTGTTTCTTCTGTAGAAAATAATTCCGGTGAAAACCTACTTTTCTAAAACTCTTTATACAACTTTTTGTTGTTTACTTTAATTAAACCTGCTGCCTCAAAACAGGCTGATGCTTTTAGTCTTCTTCTGCCAAACATTACCTTAGTGGATGAAAAGTTCAAGGACAACAAAACAATAAAAGCACAAACACTGAGGTACCAACAAAAAAGGGTTTTCTAAGAAAGTGACAGCAAAGGATAAACAGGGGGACACGCTGAGACTCCTCTCCTTACGTAATGCTACTGAATAGTCTGGAATGCGGCTTGGTCTCCATGGGGACTGTTGCTGTTCCTTAAGGAATCCACAGGCAGAATTACATTGGGGGGGCGTGGGTTTTAAGTCTTTTAGACAGTCTCTTGATTGATGTGTACATAAATCCCTGTAATCCCTAAAATGATCACTTGGCACATAAAACTACAAATACTGTGTGTAGCTGTTTATGTGTACACAAAAGCATGACGCAGATCCCAAGAGTTTAACTGGGTTTTTTAATTAACATTCTTCTTCTCGCATATCAATTTGTACTACAGGCCGCTGAAACTCCGCTGGCCGAGCTTCCAGAACTCCCATCGACCCAGCTTGGCCTCGGCCCAACTCCAGATTAGCTGCCAGTCTGTGCTACAGATGAATCTACTCCAGAAGCTCTCCCTGCTGCAGCTCACCGCTCTGCTGGAGAAACACACCCCTACAAACAAACATGGCTTCAGCTGGTGAGTGGACTGGAGGAAAGTGGAATGCTTGTGTAAGAGACATGCAGAGTAGAAGTATTAAGGAGAAGGCGATTTGTATTATGGTACGACACACATTTTTTAGAACTTGTTTTTCACGTGAAATGCCTTCTGTGCCTGGCTAATGGTTTCTTGTTAGTCCTTGAATTTATCCATTTAGCCATCCATCCGTCCGTCCAACTACTACCCCTCTATCCCACCCGTCTCCCAATCCCCTCCATCTGCAGGTTGTTGTATAGTGTGGTGACGGCTGTCCACAGAGGTTGGGTTTCACATTCTTTTCCCAGGACCGTAATTGCTGCAAAGGGGTGTACATTGTCTTTTTCTCCACGGGGCAATCATGGCAGTTCACACGCATGGTGTTACGAGAGCTGGAGGCTGGAAAGATCGGTCCTCAACAATTATCCCTCCACCATTACCCTCTCTACCACTTTTAGACTATTGGTCTGACCTCACTTTATATGTTGCTCATGATTATCAAATAGCACCTAATATCGTACAGGTCGCTCGTGACCTAACGACTGCCTTCTTTTTTAGTATAAAATAAAAGCAGTGCAAAATACAAGTGATATAAACAAGACATAACTTTGCTCATCAGAAAATCCATTATTGGACATTCTTCACAATACATATAAAACAGAAAAACATTATTGTGCAAAATTGTCCAAACAAACATCAGCAGTTACCCAGCATTGCCTGTTTTTTAACATCTACTTTACAAGGTCTAATGAGGAAAATTAACTGTAAACGTGAAAAATCACATAATTTTCTTGTGTTTTTCCACTTTCCCTGTTTCTTCTACCCGAGGCCTTCCTGGACAGGAATAGAAAGCGTTATGACCCCAGCTTGTCTTATGACAGACCGTAAGACAGAGGCCACTTGTTGGCCACTGGAGGCCCACACATATTCAGAATTCCGGGCTGGTATCATAATATGCTCCTTTTCCATTTTTCCCAAACTGTGGTTCTGAGAAGCGCTCTTAGTCTTGTGAACGGCTGCTCTTACAAAGACAAGCTTGTCCTGAGTCACGCATAGCGTCTCTCTGCTAAACACACTCACACCCATGCAGATAGATACACAGCAATAAATCTGTGGGCGCATTCTTGTGAAACGGTCAGAGTTGCATGTTTCAACTCTGAGGGTTTGTGGTTGTAGACTTGGTGTTCACTTGCGCCCAAGTGCGCGTACACATACACGCACACACACACACACACAGAGTAACAAATATTGAGACAGACACTTTGTGCGGATGTATAAAGCAGTGGGATCCTCCCCTTTTGACACCCCGGCGTACATCCTACTCCCCCACTCTGTTCTCCCCTCACCCTGTTTATCCTCCCATCTCATAAACCTGGAGACAGGCTTCTGCAGCCGCTTGGTTTCCTCCTTACACACATAAAACACACACATTTTGGCAGGCTAATTCTATTGTGATTTGAATCCGTTTAAAAGTTTTAAATTTGAACTGAATGGATCATGAGATTGTGGCAAATTTCAAATTTCGAATATCAGTTGCTATCTTCTTTTGCATAGCTGTTTAACCATGGCTATTGTTTCATGTGTTGTTGATCACTACGTTGAAGTAAGTTTTTCATATAAGACCTAGTAGGAATGAAGCCATGTCATATAGATATTGTTGACCTGATTTATGAAATCTTATTACAACTGAAAATCCACATAAATATGTAACAGATATTAATGATTTTTCTTTTCTTGTGTGTGTATGTCTCAGGGCTGTGCCAAAGTTTATGAAGCGGATCAAGGTGCGCGACTACAAAGACAGGAATGTGTTCGGTGTGCCACTACAAGTCATCGTCCAGAGGACAGGCCAGCCCCTTCCCCAGGGAATTCAGCAAGCCATGCGATATTTACGCAGTCAGTGCCTCGACCAGGTAAGAAAATCCACACAAATAAACACACGTATGGACAGATGTATACATAACCCTGTGCACATACTGTAATTGCAGTGTCCGTATGACATCAAACTTCCTGCCAGTCTGTAATTTAGCTTTAAGTACAGTTTTCAGTTTCCACAGCTTTAACGTGCTGGAGTTACATAATATCCAAATTTTAGGACATCTGCAATCAGTCAAGTATTCATCCATGATTTTTTCAATTCATGGTACATAAGATGGAGCAGTGAATCCGAAAAAAACCTGATACCCACTTAGTCAGTGTTTGTATACATTTTTTGTCTGTCACCTTTCTTCTCTTCTCTCTGTCACACATTCACTGAAGCGGGGAGGTCTGGAGAGAGTCAAAGTGTGCAGCTGTTAAGTCACCTGTGTCTGTCTGTTTAATCCAGAGACTTTATGAAAGATGTATCTCAGCGTGTGTTTGTACATCCATAAATGAAAGAAAGAGGGAGTATGGAGAAAATAGCTATTAATGGAGGGAAAAACAGAAAACAGAGGGATGGTGTTCTTTTCAAATCAGGACAAGGCGCCTCTGTTCGGAAGTGGTGAAAGCTCATGGAAAATATTCAGCCTGGACAAGCCAACGGCCTTTTTCTCTTTTCCTCCCAAACATTGCCATTTCATACAGCCTTAAAAGGCCACTGATGAGGTCCTAAACATCATTTAATACAAGAATGCCCACTGGGTGTCACAGAGCTTCTAATAAATACAGTCAACAGGATCCGTTGTGATTTAACCATATTGACTGTAAGCTCTGGATTTGGGGATAAGTCAAGAATATTATTTTCAATGATAACAGTCTGCAGCTTTAAAAGAGGTTTATTTTTTGCATGGACTTTGGGCACATTAATCATTTTTGATACGCCTTAATGATAGGATCAAATATTGTGCTCGTGGTAATACTGAGACTAATAAGGGAATTATAGCTCAAAGCTGACTTATCAGGTTTCTGAGCATTTGTGCATGATATAACTCTTTCTCTCTTTGTACTTTACTCTTTATCCAGGTGGGTCTTTTCAGGAAATCAGGAGTTAAATCTCGTATCCAGGCTCTTCGTCAGATGAACGAGGCGAGCGGCGCAGATGGGGGAGGGGTCAACTACGAGGGCCAGTCGGCATATGACGTTGCGGACATGCTGAAGCAGTACTTCAGAGACTTGCCAGAACCCCTGCTCACTAGCAAACTGTCAGATACCTTCCTCCAGATTTATCAGTGTAAGAATACACACTCATGCACACTCTAAACAAAATCTTGTAGAGACATCCACACGCAGTCACACATGCCTTTACTTCACATACACAACCGCACAGCTGTAAGAGGATTGCATAAATCTTATTGTTTTAGCGCTGCAGATGCTTGTCTGCCATGGAGCAAGTAATTGTGAAACCGTAGAAAGAAAACAAACAAGATGAGTGCAGGAAATACCTGTGGAATTAGGTGATATACGTGATACAGTATTTGTTCATCGTTCTGTGACTCACTGTTAACATGGACATCATGTTCTGTTCCTCTATGATTGTAGTAGCTGCATTAGGAACTGTTTATATAAGGTGAAATAAAACCAGTCCTGTGCATGAAGTATGAAGCTTGAAGCGTACAGTGTACACACACGTAGACTTATATAACACACTTACGTTGACACCGAACCCATCATAGCTCATTCCTGGCAGGCGAAGGGAAGCCTTACACAAACTCCTTCCTGACTTGACCATCAGACACAAAAAAGATTATATGATGTAGCATGACAGTGGTTATTAGTCTCTTTCTACATATAATAGTAAAAGAGAGCCATGACATCCCCCCTTTTCCTCCGCAGACATGCCTAAAGAACTCCGTCTGCAGGCAGTGCGTGCTGCCGTGCTGCTGCTGCCCGATGAGAACCGCGAGGCACTGCGGACGCTGCTGTGTCTGCTGAGCGACGTGACAGCCAGCGTGTCTGAGAACCAGATGACTCCCACAAACCTGGCTGTTTGCCTGGCCCCATCCCTCTTCCACCTGAACACCCTGCGCCGCAAGGAGAGCTCCTCGCCAAGGTGTGTGTTTGCCTCCACACCACTGCAGTCGGTTCATTTTAACTATATCACTGCCGTTAATTTGATTGGTGTCACAGACACAGTTATTGTATTAGCAGCTTCCATAACATGAAATATGTTGCACATTGTCAAAGCAGGAAAGGGTCTCTCCAAAGAAACAAAAGAGGTGGATACTGTAGATGGAGGACAGAGAAGTAAAGAAAGAGAGCAAAGCTTGAGAGAGGAAGAAATGAGAGATACAGACAAAATAGAAAGGTTACATAAACAGCTTTACCTAATTAAGAAAGACATATTTTGTTCCACTATTGGCAGAAGAGTATTTACCAGGTGTACATGGCAAAGCTCATTCTTTCCACCCTCAAACCCTGGCACTTCTCCTGCCCTCTCCAGCGCCCACTGTATGGATGGTGGATGCTGTTACTAATCTTGTTGTCTCCACCTGTCTTCCTTTTTTTCCTCTTCCTTGGTCAAAGGGTAATGAACAGGAAGCAGACACTGGGAAAGCCAGACCAGAGAGACCTGAATGAGAACCTGGCTGCCACTCATGGCCTGGCACATATGATCCAGGAGTGCAGGAAACTCTTCCGGGTGAGTAGTTAACAACACTGGAGCTGAATGTGTACTCTAATTTGGCAAACTCACTTAAGTCGATGAGGGTGTGTTGGCTGACCATATGAATGTCATCTCCGGCTCACTGTACCATGTCAAACACCTTGTGTCCCTGTGTTTGTCCTGTAAACAAACAAAGTCCCAGTTACATAACTCGTTGATCCAATTCACGCTGTCATTTGCTCAAGCAAGGTTATGATTACATAAAATAAATGTGCCAACCTCACTTCCGTTTTAAATGACCCCACTGTGCAGAACTGGACTTGACTTTATGTCTCTGTCCATTTAAACCAAACTCAAACATTTGTGAAAGAAGTTAAAATAGCTACAAACCCACGAATCCACCTCATGCACTGTAGTTCACAAAGTGGGCACTTGTGTGTGTAAACAGGAAATAATCAACAAGCTACACTATTAGTAATACAATTTCAATTCCATTCAGCCTAAAACGTTGCTCTGCCCAGTGCAGTCTTATCTGACATGCTATGGTAAATGCTAAAAGGCTGCATACTGTGGTTCATTACTGCTACATTTTTATTAGATTGTGGGAGAGCTTCCTGGCTTCCTGTCATGGTAACATCACAAACAAGTCAACTCAATTACCCCCCAAATTATTTTCTTTTAATCAGATCTCTGTTTGGTCGTGAAGGTTCATAAATGGAACGTGACCTATGAAATAACTGATTGTAGCCTTCTATTATCAAATGAAAATCCTTTTTTTAGACAGTAATGTTGTTAGTCTACAATTAACTCTGAAATATGGCAGGTACAAACATACAAAGAGAATGAGAAAATAGGATGTTTCCATTTTTAATTGTTGGACATCCTCTTACAAGTTACGCTTGATACAGTTTCACATTAATTAAAGGGTTTAACGTAATCAGGGTGGAGATGTCTAACAAAATGGTTTTATATAAATAAGCTCAATTAGCTCATTAAAAATTCCTAGAATTACATCTACACATCACACTTATGTCAGTTTCAAACTAGTTATACATCATGCTCAAACAGAAACAACTTAAACTCAGATTTAAGGTGAGCACAAAGACTTTACCTCTTCCGCAGGTGAATCTTAAAACTGCCTTCTAGTAGGAAACTCTGCACATACATTATTCTGCACAGTGAAGTTTAAAGATCCAAGTGAAGTAACAATACACATAACACATTTTTTGAGTGGAGGGGGACTTTGAATAATTTCTCACTTAAGTTTTCATTCCTTTATATGTCAGAATCAAAACAAACACATTTCACCATCATACACCCTAGCTGTTCATGGCCTCCGGCAAACCCAGTGGAACAGTAAGGACCGACCCTCATCGTCCTCCTCCTCCTACTTTCCCACAGATCCCAGAGGAGATGAATCGCTGCAGGAACTCCTATGTGGAGCAGGCGCTGCTACCGCGACGCTTGGAGGACCTCGCAGGTGAAGAGGCCGGACAGGGAAGTTACCGGGCCTACTTACGGGACAGCCTAGATGCCTTTCTCAAAGAGGCCAAGGACAAGTTTAAAGGTTATGACAGCTGCTCCACACCCGAGCAAGCCGAGCTGGCGAATAGGAAGGTAAGAACACATGTTTTTTTTATCGACTGACTATAGTTTATTTTAGAGAGAAAAACACTCATCATCTGTTGAGTCCATATGGCTCCTTTCGGTGTGTTTGTGGTAGAGGGTGAATACATTGACAAACAGTGAAAGAAATTAGGTTTATGAAAGATTAATTAATGACCGAAAAAAAGATCCTCAGTTGAGTGTGTAAACAAACCACCATTCATAAAGCACACTCGTCTTTCAACGATCTGTTTCCTGTCTTCTCCTTTCCTCTTCGTGTCTGCCTTCCCAAATTCTCTGCTGCTTCTCTAAATATCTAGTGGAAAACCAGCACATAGGGTTTCCTGTATAGAAACACATCCGTGTGAAACTGGCCTGGCCCTTGGCTTCCCATTCCCATCCCAGTACTGGACTCTATCCCAGAATGACAACATACACAACTTCACCATTATCCCAGGGCTACATTTCCTGTGTCTAGTGTGCTGTTTGAGGTTATCTTTTCTCCAGTTTGAGAGTCACAAGGCTCAGAGTGTGTGTTCTTTATCATCTGGTGGCAGAACCGAGCAGCTGACTTGGCTAAAGGGCATTGGGAGGTTTTGAAACACAGGCTGACTGTCGGGAATTAAATCATGGCTGGATTACCACGTCTAATTTCTGTAAATATGACTGATAAGATTAAATATCCTAAAGGAAACTTCCAAATACTTGCAGAAGACACTTGAAAATTCATATATATTCACCACATTTAACCCTTATCAAAATATATGATGTCAAGTCTATAGAAAATATGTGATCCCACATCTCATACAGTGACAGATTTTGACTAAACTTTATCTCATCATTCAGCCACTGTGAAACATAATATTTAAATATGAGAAATTGTATGGAGAGAAATAATAAAACGTAATTACATTTTGTCCTGGTCCCCCATCAAGAACTACATGTAAAGTGGGGCATCCTTTCAAGGTGTTATGGTGCTGACCATTAACATCCCTGGTCGCTGGTTCACATCCAGACCAAGACAAATGACAAATAATGTAATTTCCAGTTTCCCTCTCTCCTCATTTCCTGTCATTTCTCCACGTTCGGCTATCAAATGAAGACATAAAATGAACCAAAATAGTATGAATTTAAAAGAGGATTTGTAAAATAATTGGGCATTTCCATCTGTTTTTCCAGGTGCACGATGGCTTTCCACTGAGGCTGTGGAAGGTGACCGTGGAGGTGCCTGCGAGTCCCGAGGAAGTTCTGACGCGACTGCTGCGAGAGCAGGGCCACTGGGACGAGGACCTGGTCGAGAGCCGAGTCATAGAGACCCTGGATGAGCGGACGGAGGTCTACCAGTACGTCAGGAACACCATGGCTCCACATCCCATCAGAGACCACCTAGTTCTCAGGTAGACACGCCATTTCTCTTCCTCACTGACTGTCTTCTTACGCGTCTCTTTGTCTTCACCTTCATCGATGTTCTGCTCTGATTAATGTTGTTTTTTAATCCAAATTCTTCACTTTCTCTACTAGAACATGGGTAACAGACCTGCCAAAGGGAGCGTGTGCACTGGTGTGTACATCTGTGGACCATGAAGGCGCACCTGTTGTGGGCGTGCGGGCCAATGTCCTCACCTCACGCTACTACATCGAGCCCTATGGAGGCAACAAATCCAGACTCACACATATTTCCAGGATCGACTGCAGGTGAGTGAATGACTGACAGGAGCAAAAACAAAATTAGTGATAAGATTAAGCACTAGTTTTGTAGTCATTCAATGTCTTTCAGTTGATGGCCCAATCTGACCTCTCTTTTGTTTTTTTCAGGGGTCGTTTCCCAGAGTGGTACAATAAACTGTATGGACACTTGTGTGCTGCTGAGGTGGCGCGGATACGTGACTCATTCACTGTGCCCATGGACAAATGAAAAAAGCGGTGTGCAATTTGGGCAGCAACAGACTCAACAGCTTCTTTGAACCCCAGATTTTTGACCATAATTTGGATCCTACAGAGGACTCAAAATGACTCATTTCACCCATTCCAACAGAGAGGTAGATGGGGTCCAATCCTGTTTATGCTCACATTTAAAGGACAAATCCTGTATCCTGGATTGAAGGACTTTTTTTTTTTTTTTCTCTGATTTTGTCACAACAGACTGACATTGTCGTTTATAACTGTTCTGTTGGGGCTCTCAGTGTGCTGCCAAGAGACTCGTGTCATGCAAACATTTATCTGGGCCAAAGGACATGATGTCACTGATACAGGATGTAAGGTTTAAACTTTATCCAAAAGGGTGCTATTGCTTCTGAGAAGCAAGGGGGATTCAACGAGTGTGTGTGCGCGTGTGTGTGCATGACTAGTCAAAGCAACAAACGGTTAATAAATACATATTCCTCGCACTGGTTTCCAGTGGCAGCATAATGTGTACATACAGTATTCTGTTCACGGTAATGGTTCGTGTCTGTCTTGTGTTACCTCTGTCCCTTTTTTCTGTAACAGCTAAGCACAGGTAGTAATAGTAGATAATATTATGGTCAGTTTATTGATGAATCCATGGGTGAAGAAAGATGTGAATGTGCTGGTGATATGCAGACTGAGTAGAGACAATAGACAGGATATAGTGAGAGAGGAAGGATAGTAGGATAATATGGAGGAAGACTGAGACAGATGAGAATCGGTGGCTGGCTCACCAAAAAGAAGAGGAACGTTCAAAGAAAGGGCCTCATTTTCTAACACAAATGGATGTTTCCTAGCCTCACCATCACTGAGTTTTATTGGAAGGTGATTTTGTTCTTGTTCGTAAGGAAACACTTAATAAGATACTGTTTGTGACTGAGGCCTGGTGCTAGAGATAGGGGAAGATGCATAATTTAGAGGATGACACCAATGAAACAAACATTTTAGATCAACAGATCTGCAATAATGGACCAAATTTGTTAAAAGCTTAAAAGCTGAAAAAAGTAGCTCACCATAATGAGCTTTTCCTCACTATTAAAAAAAACTAGAGGTAGTAGTTGTTAAGAGCACAGTCAATTTTTTTTTTTTCTTTGGTGGGCTGGGCATCACTTGTAAACATTAAAAAAAGGAAAAAAACTAATTTCACACTTATTTTGACGTGCACAAGACAATGCACTGTTCTAACTTGCAACAGAAACCTCTGGCTAGTCCTATAAAAGATGAGAAGTAAACTAAAGAGAAAAAATTGTCCTTTTATAAAGGTGGAGATTTTACAGGTTTTACTGTAAAGAAGAGGGCAGATTGAATGTTTGTGTGATTTCAAAGGAAGGAAAACTATCTTTGTGTAAGCTTCTTTTTCCGTGTTGTCACGTCAGTGTTTAAAAAGAAGTAAGAGATTTAGGTCCTCATAACAAAGTTGACCTTCATTCGTAACACGCTTCAATCTGAGGGATCACATTTGTCATGTTGAGTTGTATGATTAATTCACTAAACCATTGTTCATATCATAAATGTTTGTAACTTTAACTGTGTCTCTGCCAAATAATAATGCATGGTAATGACAGTTAATTTAAAACAAATATATTTATACCTCAGATATATGTTTGTTTTGTATCATACCATTTTATTTTATTTTATTGTAAATGTTAAGCTTTGTGTTACAGAAATGAACAAATGTTTTATCTTTTTTATTAATATTATTTCTGTACAGGTTAATCAAAGTGCACTATTAAATGTATTAAAATAAAAACAATTGTGTCATGAGAGTTATGTTCTAATGGATACATTGGGAGGCTACATCAAAGACCAGACCAGATCTGATTTTGCTCTCTAAGTCACTGCCACATCCACCTCTTGCCTTCATTCCACACCAATAAATCCATGATTGGGCCAGAGAGGTGTGAGCTGCGTGCAGTGGGGGTATCAACTGGCTTGATAGATGGTGATCTCACTTGTTTTGTTTCTTACATAACTGTTTCATATAGCAGAAGACAATGGGGTCCGTTGTACCACAGCTGGCCTGGTCTGGACTCAGCGAGGAGGGGGGGCAGTCATGCTGCAAAGAAGGGAGGTTCAAGGGTCAGAGTGGGGACTAATGTACCTCTTTGTGTTTTTGATCACTTGACAAAACCAGAAGCATTTTTCCTGTGAACATACTGTACGAAGGTGTCACATGTACTTGTTTTGTTCACGCTTTGCGCTTATCCAAACATTGATTTGGATCTATAAAGTGGGACTGTGTATCTGCATAGCTCAAGAACAGGTATTTTCCACACTTGTACAATTGTGACAGCGGAAACATGTGTTAACTTGACTATGAAAGCCCATAGCCAAGACAATGCATTTACATTTTGTACTGGCATATGCACTCACTTTTTCTCTGGTGGATCACCTATGTACTCTCCTCTCGAGTGAAACACAGGAACTAGAGATTAACCGGGCTTCCAAAAGACTCACACATAACTGCAGATGTATGCATGTTCTTGCCTGTAACGTACATTCAACAGATTGTCTTTTGCTTTTTCTCTCTTCTTTTATTTCTCTTCTCCTGTGTGTGTGTGTGTGTGTGTGTGTGTGTGCCCGTGCCCTTATACAACTATCTTTGTGAGAACCAGTTTGAGTTTTAGACATTTTTGGAAAGTGAGGACATTTTGGGCGGTCCTCACTTTCTGAGACACCTTCAATGGACTGTTTGAGGGTTAAGACTTGGTTTTAAGGTTCAGGTTAGAATAAAGTTTAGGTTAAGGTTAGGGTAAGGGTTGGGGTCAGGCATTTAGTTTTGATGGTTAAGGTTAGGGTAAGAGGAATGCATTCTGTCAATGAACATCCTCACAAGTATAGCTGTACAAACGTGTGTGTGTGTGTGTGTGTGTTGTCACTCCAAATTCTGGTGTGTTTTTGCATGTTCACGTACACGTATTTTTGCTGGGAACCCAAACACCTCTGGGAGATTATGTAGGGCCAGATAAGGCTGACCAAGAGTCAGCACCGGGGCTGCATTCCTGCAACGTCGTTTGAGATTCAGCCGCAGAAGGTTTCCCACATTGATAAATTAAGACAAACATGCAAGTACATGTTTGCGTGTGTGTGTGCATTTCTTTTTCCAGTTTGTCACGCATTTATCAAAAACGCTACACTCAGTTCGGAACAGAACAGTGGGAAGGTTATTGCTGGATCTATACTAGCTGTGATTTTTGAATTGAATTGAATATTTTTTTATAACTGGGGCTCTCCCATTCTATCTGATGACAGCAGTCTTCCCAGAAAGGACAATAAACTCTGCAAACATTTAAATCGTTCTGCATCTACTTGCACATGCCCATTGGTCCTCATTGCACAACAAGCCTGTCGTATGCACAAAACAGTTGGCACCACCAGCGCTAACCTGCTTATTGCATCTTGTTTTATTTACCGCATCATATCGTCCGCGGTGAGTGGTCGTGCTTGGTCACAAGAAATCAGGCGTGGCAAATATCTGGCAGGAACTTGGGGTCACATATCTCCATGGCCTGGAATGCTCTGATGGATTACTTGAGGTATTGTTGTGGAAACAGAAATGGTATGTCTCCATGATAAAACCATGTTTTAAGACTCAACATGGAAAAGAATGACTTCATTTCATTCCTCATCAAATCTCGATATTCCAGATATTCCAATGGCTGGAAGAAAAATGTTAAAGCGGAGAAAAACAGATGTCTGTCCTGTCTGCATGGAGAAATACACCTACACTCACACTCTCATACACACAGTCTAGCTGTTTTAATGACTTAATCACTGGTGAACCAGATGTGGTCAAATCCAAATCCCACAGATGTGTTGTCACAGTCCTGATAAGGCAGCATCTATATTCATGTTTGTATGCACACAGCAGTCTGCATGACTTTTTTTTACTGAACAAGGTAACAAAGAGTAAAAACAAACAAAAAAAAAAAACAGACAGACTGCAAATTCTCTCAATTTAACAAATTCTTTTTTGGGTTACTGTGTGTTTTTTCCAGTCGTTGAGCGTACATCCTTCTCTGCCTGGGGTTTAAGAGGTTTATCTGCCATCCTTCAAATAGTGTCTTATTCAGCCTGCGTGGCAACACCAGAGATCAAGGCTTGGAACACATCCAGCTGCTGCCTTGTTACAAAATGCCTCAGACCAAACACAAGGGGTCACTGGACTGGACCATAAGTCAGGACTACGGTCTGTTTTACAGTTCAACACTGTCCTCTGGTGGTTGTTTGGGATAACATTAGCGTACTCACCCACAACATAGACTGCACTCTTCAGCCTCCTTATTCACTGGGTACACACTCCCTTAAACACATACAATTAAAATAATGTGCTACAGTGCTAACAAATATATATATAATGCATTTTACAGGTGACGCAAAATCACTGAAGCTATTTTTGTATTACTGAAATATACATTTTCTCTTAACCTAAACTTTTAAATACGTTTTAGTAAAATATTAAGGTGAGTGTAAGTAAAGGTCTGCACAGTTCAGAGAACCAATGGGCTACAAACAAAATCAAATTTTAAGAACATACAAGTGATACAAACCCAGGAAATATGTTGACAGTTTCTATGACCTCTGAGTCTCTGCCTGCTATACCTTTTCAGCTTTTTGTAAAGTCTGGCTCAAAGATTGTTTGTTTTTTTATTTCACCTTTTGTATGTGATACACAGAAATTCTTCACTGTGTTGTCACTAAACACATTATATGCATTTTGTGTACGCATTCACAACAACACCTCTGCTGATCTCTTATTGGAGTAATTGTACACTTCTACCACTAGACAGCAGTGTCCCTCCACAGTAAACAAAACTGTATCAGGTTCACGCCCTGTTTGGCCTCATATAACCTCGACTATATTATAGCTGAAATGGAAATGTAACCTTTTGATCATACACAACGTATTTAGGTTAATTTCCTCTATGTATTGATCATGTTGAATCCTGTACAATGTAACTTTTGTTGACCGATTAAATATTGGCCTGATTGCCTAAACTAAGGCATTGTTGCCTACCTCGATGTTATCAGCCAAAGGTATAAAAAGAAAGAACAGCTTCCCATGGCTGTGCACATTACAAACCAACCGTTGTTTGTGAGTGTGACAACACTGTAACAGACTTGTGTCCCGTTCCTCGTTGTCAGAGTTGGATTTCAGAATTTCCACAGCATAGCACTACATACGTTAATAAATAGATGAATGAGCATAAACAGTGGTAAAAGCACAGATCATTTGTTATAGTGTGACTTCACAAGACAAGATTAAATAGCGTACATTATGTCTTAAGGTCTCCATTCACAGCAAGGCAAATAACCCTTCCCAACACTACTCTTACTTGTGAAGGCTAGTGGCCATTTGAAATATTTGATGTTTTGATGCCGGACATTATTGTTTTAGGGTTTTTGTTATTTTGCTGTTTGATTTTATTTTTTCTGCTGGCCGATGTTTGGCTCACCAGAATGTGATAACAGCACTGTTTTGAATGTTTAATAACACTTGTCATGCCTGAGTTTCCTTAAGACCAGGACTGTTTTTATTACCTCAAATCAGTGACAAGAGGACAGAAGGCCATCCTGTTTTACTGGCTATAATAGTGTTATTGCCATCAAATAAGTCATAGTACTGTTTAGATAAGAGTGCAGTTCACATATAAAAACAATACATCGCTTTTATTTTTATATTTTTTATGTTTGTTTGTTGAAGGACTGTTTAATTAAAGTGAAATTTAGCTCAAATAAATATATTTATTATATGTATAAATATCCCTGACCTGTTGTTGGACCTGTTGTTTATGGTTTGTACCATGTTCTTATAAGGTCATATATTATTGCAATTTTAATTTTTCATTTGACATGTTACTAACTTTAGCCTCTGTGTGTTTTGGTACTGCAGGAGGTGACAGGTGATGATGGGAGGCGACAGACAGCTCAACACGTGACAACAGATCTGCAGTAAAAACCTCAGTGGTTTTTGAAACAAGGATCGGGTCCAAAGACCTATCAGTAATTTCTGACCTTTACATATGCACTTTGACCTATAAATAGAATTGAATGCAACTTTTTTTTTTTTTTTTACCATCAGGGTGGAAAATTGTCTTTGGCTCACTAAAACATATAAGCAGGACAAGAACAAACATACAACATGCAATATATAAAACAAGTAACATGCACAACAAATGAGGCAAGAAGATACCACAGAGACAAAAAAACAAAAACAAAAAACAGCAAAATCACTACAGTACACTGTCGGTGTGTTTATCAAGTGATTACAATTCAAAATACAGGCCAGTGGTTTTATCTAAGAAGCAGATTTACTGAGTCATCCTGATAATGTTCCTGAGCAATAGGTCTTTCTGTATCAGTGCATGTCCCGGATTTCATTAACATGGACGCATGGTGTCTACATGGTGCTGATGATTGATTTTTATGGGGTCCCACTGGGTTGCCTAGACAAATCCCAAACAGCCGACCATCACTAACCCATGTGGAGCTCACATGGAAATGCAAATGTACCCAAAGGTAAAAGGTCAAAAATGGCTTTCAGTGCCCATGGCCTGAGGCTTTGGGGGGGGGGCGGGCTACCTCAATTGTGTGTACTGCAGGGTTTAGGACCAAATTTAAGAATTTAAACACGTGACAGAACGTGGTCATAAAACATGTTATGCACACACAGGTTAGGCGAGGGAAGATCGAAGAAATTACATAAAAATCGAAACTATAAAGGTGTCACCAAATCTCCTTACACAACCGGTTATGAAAGCGTTTTCTGGCTACCTTTTTTTCTGACAGCTTTCACAAACTCCAACTTACTGACAATATATATATATATATATATATATATATATATATATATATATATATATATATATATATAAAGGGAACGCTTTATGTGTGTTTGTCGTGCTGCTCTCTGCAGCAGCGCTGTGATCTGCCACAGTCACTCAACTTCACTGCGTCTCTTCCGTAGTTATGAAACTTTCGAGCGCAAGTTTCGTAACAAGGAGGCGCGGACCAATCAGGGCGCGAGTTTGCCGTTCACGTGACAGTGTTTTTTTATTTTTTTTATTTTTTTTTTTTATGTAACACACGGGCGTCCACAGGGAAAGCGCTTCACTACACGGCGAAGGACCGCGGCGGCTGGAGACATGCACGGACACGCGAACAGAACAAGCTCCGCGTCTACATAACATTTCCTTTCCTCCTTTTTTTTTTGTTTTTGTTTTTTTTGTTTCCCATCCCCGACGCCAACATGTCGCTCGCACCGCGAGCGGAGGAGGCACCGGGCGAGAGGAGCGCCTTCTTCCTCGGCGCCGACCCGGACAACGTCTCGGAGCAGGAGGAGCAGGAGGAGGAGGAGGAGGAGGAGGACCAGCACCGTCGGCTCGTACTGCGGAAGGCCAACGCTCTGGCGTCGGAGAACTGCCTCAAAGAAGTCATCGACTGGTTCGCGGTGGCCGTGCGGTACGGCCCCGTGCGGCCGGAGCAGCTGAGCACTTTCGTGGACTGCATCCTGCGCAACTTCAAGAGCAAAGCGGCGGGGCCGGACGCACCGCCGGGCCCGGGCCGGGACAGCCCCGGGGCCGGCGTGTTCGACTGCCCCAACTGCCGCAGCTTTTTGGGGGAACCCGTCACCATAGCCTGCGGCCACTCGTACTGCAAGCGGTGCCTGCAGCGACGGCTGCTCTCCAAGTGTAAGCTGTGCACCGAGACCGTGCGGGGCGAGGAGAAAGCCAACGTGCTCCTGTGCGGGCTCCTGGACAAGTGGTTCCCCGAGGAGCTGAAGAAGTCGAGGAGACTGTGGGAAGTGGACGAGCTGTGTCGGAGGAAACGCTACCAGGAGGCCGTGTCGCTGGCAACCGATGTTATTCAGCGTGGTAAGAAAGATAACCTGACATTCAGTGTTCACAAGGAGGGGGGGGGACGGGACGCGAGCCGGATTCTTGTCGAAATGATGCACCTGAACGCAACACTACAGCTGTCTGTCTGTCTGTCTGTGTTTGTTTGTTTGTTTGTGTTTGTTCTACTGACCAACATTTTTGAAAAGCGTTGCCATTGCTCCCATGTGTTGCTCTGGTGCCAGTCTCCTCCCATTTGCTGTCATGTAACCTGAGGCGTCTGCTTACGAAATTTCACAAACGGAGCATGCGCACTCGGTGCAGGTTGCATAAGGCAGGTTATGACACATGATGGGGGTGGGGGGGGGGAGGAGGTTTTGTAACTTATTTGTGTTTTGTGATCGTCATGGCCGGTACGTGCCACGGGTTCATAAATGTTTCAAAAAAGCAAGTGAGTGCGGCGACAACACGTAGTTCTGAGGTTTGGGGGGGGGGGGGTCAGGGAGAGATGATGAGGGACAACCTGCAGGAATTAGGTGTGCAGGAATTCACATTCAAAGGATTACTGAGCATGGGTGAGAGAGCACAGGTCAGGGATAGTTTTCTTAAAAAGATACAGGTTTTTTTTTTTAAATGATGGATAAGCAGGGATAGGGCACTAGGGTGGCTGACATGGCAAGGGATGTATAGCAGGACTAGGTTGTAAAGAGGATAACATGTAGTTAAAGGTGTATGTGATAGCCTGCCCTTTACCCTTTTCATGTATTTATTATTATTATTATTATTATTATTATTTATGTTTTATATTTTTGCATTTATTATTTTTTTAATGAAGGGGTTTAGATTGTCAGTCTATTTTCCGATTCGCACTCCAGAGCAGAAGGTGGTGGTAATGCACCAAAAAGCTGGATGCCATCCGCCATGAAAAACAAAAAGAAGAAGAAGACGAAGAAGAATGCGGCAAGGACAGGCCGGTGGTCCAGATAGATACCCAGCCAGGGAGTGAGTTAGCTTTTGTAACAGATCCTGGCGTTATGCAATGAGAGAAACTAGGCTACTCCTGTGGCAGATGATTTGAAGTTAACGAGCAAGTGTTTATGGAGGTTTGTGGGTGCTGGTGCAGCTCCCAGTAATGGCTGTAAAAACGTGCACAGGTGAAGTGAATGAGATATGCGGCTTTCACCAGCAACAACAATGTGCCCCTTGCTTAAAGCATCAAACACCGAGAAGTTCTTGTGGAGATGGACTTAAGTTGGAAACTGCTGCCGGTGCACTGAGCAGCTCCTGGATAAAAAAGGGGTTGTAGTTATCATGGCCTGTCTGTCTCCAGTGGGATGTCATGGAACTAGAAACTAAATATACAAACTAAAATGGTATGATGCATTGTGGGTATGGCACTGCCTTGCAAGAGAAGTGGGGGGGGTTGTGTTTGTTTTTATGTCAGAACCAGAACCTTTGAATCCCAAATTACCTGTAACCATGCAGGAAAGAACCATGATTACTTTGTTTTCTTAAGTTATTTTATGCTATTGTAGTTAGGGGGTTTATTTTCTTTATTTTTCTTTTTTCATTATATGGTGATTTGTCCCTATGTGCAGCGGTTTGGATTCACATCTGATCTCCCACACTTTGAAAAATGGTCTGGGTCTAGTGGTCTGAAAGTATGGACCTTCACTGGGTTGATAGGAGCTTATGGAAACATCCATGGTATTTGGGTCAAATGAAATCGCACACATGCAACCTTGCTGTGTCCCTGTTGACTCAAACATTGCCTGCAGGATTTTTAGTGAAAGCCTTGACCTTAACTACTGCATTGTAAGGGCCTGAGTGATCCTGACACCAGTGGAATGCATAACCACAGTTAAGCAGCAAACTGGAATTTATTTCTTGTCTCCACATTTACGTTGTATGATATTTGTGAAATATTTGCTGAAGGACGGATTGACTTCCCTTTTGCAAAATGTGAATGCACAACCGGCTGTTTCTGCATCGTGTAATTTAGTTGGACCGGGTAGTTATAGTGCATGCTAGATAACCTCAGCATCTATTGTTTGGGTTCAATGAAGTTGAGAATGCCAACAATAATCTAAAAAAAAAAAAAAAGTAATAATCCATGTTACATATAGGCTAAATGGGGATAACTGGTGTGGCACCTT
The DNA here is from genome assembly GCA_031216445.1 of Lateolabrax maculatus. Taxonomy (NCBI): domain Eukaryota; kingdom Metazoa; phylum Chordata; class Actinopteri; order Acropomatiformes; family Lateolabracidae; genus Lateolabrax; species Lateolabrax maculatus. The sequence continues at coordinate 13,572,027 of CM062204.1, forward strand.
CTGATAAGACTGTCACTTGACATCAGGTGCAGGATGGAGACGGATGTCACTGTGGTAGTGATGCAGTCATACCACCTGCTTTTGACAGCCCTCACTGCTGCAGACAACCTGAGAAACAGGACAGAAAGTTCCACTTATTCAGGGGTGCTTCATTGATGTTCTGATGTCTGGACAAACTATCTGTTAATATTAACATCTGCCATACATCAGAAAACTAAATCTGATGTGTCTCATTGAGAGGTAATACATTACTTGGATTGAAGACAATAACATTTATTGGACTTTTAATCAAATGCAGCTAAACCTCATCCACTAACAGAAGGGAGACTGCTTTAGAAGGTTGAGACTTGCTCACAACAAATTGATATAGTTGGGTAATCAGGCCAATACCAAATGCTTGATTTTAACAAAATCCACATCGACAGGCATAAAATGGCCATGTCCAGGTAAATACTTAATTATTATCCCAAATAATTTAGCCATTGTGTCCCCTTTAAAGCAACCTACCATTGGGAACAGAAATATACAATCCACTGATCTCTTGCTGCCCTTTCAGGCTTATGCAACAATTTTTCTTTTGCTTTGTTTTCAGAGAATTTAGTGACGCAGTGTATATATATTACTTGTGTTTGTCATGTGTTTACGTAACGCATGACTTGCAGGAAATTACAGATTTTTTAAATCTTCTGTTTAGGTAAACACTACCTAGCAAGTAGAAAAAGTTGTAGGTTGTATGTTTCATAATATTATAATAATCCCCACAATTGAATGATATCTGTTAAAACTAAAATGCTGAGCTTATCAATATTTAAAGACAATAATATAATAGAAATGCATAATAGAAAAAACGTTTTTTTAATAGCAAATAAAGATTGTTCTCCCCTCTCTCCATTTCCTAATGTCTCCTTCAGATCCAGACACGACAGCGGTGGCGCGTCTGTCTCGTGCGGAGGCGTACATGGCTCTCAAACAGTACCGCCTGGCTTTGGAGGACACAGAATTTTGTCCTGGGTCCAGTTGTTCTGCTGAAGTAGGTCACTCACTGATACTGCAGTAATTTGTTATCCATGCTACTAATTTTCCAACTGTTGTATTGACAAACCCTTCCTATTTAGGCATGTGGTCACTATTAGTATGACTTTATGATGAAAGAATAACTCTATTGTTTGACTGTTTAATCTGTAGTAATATATGATGACAGCAAATTTAATGTCAGGTACTTTGATGGTGCTGTAAGGGTGGTGGCAGTGCCAGCATAAGTATGCATGTTCACACACTTGCTTTTACTCACTAGAGTCTGGCATGTGTTCAGTCTGGTATATTGGTCAGTTGACCATTACTAAGAAAAAGCTTATTTTAAAACTGTTGCCTCCAAAGCCATAGATAGTGAGCACCTCATTTGTCATTGGATTATAGCCACAAATTACTTGTAGGACAGCTTACAGACACCAGATAAACGCAATCATGTTTATTCATTTAATATCTTTGTTTTAGAATATTACCGTTTTAAACATTCATTTTGCCTTTTACATTTTTACAGAATCATAATCTGAGAATAATTTCTTTGTATAAAATGCCTTCTCACAGGGTGAATAAATTACAAAAGAGTGTCATGACTAAAGAAGGTTTTCTAGACTGCGACTGAGAAAGCAGTGATTAAGGTCAAAGCCATTAATGACTATTACATCAGTAACAGGAGACCGAATGTCTGGGTTAAAGCCTAGGATATTTTTTATTTATGGTGCAAAGTATATCATGCAAAAGCTTGCATAATTGGTAATTTTCTGATGATTAAGTGAATAACATAGAAATATTTCATCTCACAAAAGCGGCAGCTCTCACTTGTGTTTTAGAGGTTCAGGATGGTTTTGAATCCAGTGTTTTCTTAAGATGCATACAAAGCATGAACACTTATCAACAACTGCAGAGTTCTTAGAGGTTTAATGATGATCTGGTGTTTGTGTACACAGTAGTTAAAATGACTAGGCATTAAAGTGACTACCCAGTGTAGACATGAATGCTGGTACAGAAGAATGATAAAGGTCTCTCTTTCTGCCCTTCAGGCTGTGTTTAGGAAAGCTATGGTTCTTCATGAAATGGGCCAAGTGGACGAGTCTCTCCAAGTGTTCCTCCAGTGCCTGGCTATGGACGAGGACTTCCCCTGTGCTAAAAGACAAGTGGAGAAGGTGAGAGAATTTAGGACAAAGGAGTTATGATTAGTCTGCTGGCAGTGTGGGAGGAGAAAAAAAAGACAAAATATTATACTCTGCTGTCATTCTTATCCAAGCAGGCTGGAGGAGCCAGCTGCATACACACACACACACACACACACACACACACACACACACACACACACACACTGTTAGCCAAAGATTAAAACTTGTACCATTGCTTCAGGCAAGTACATGCGTGTCCCAACACGCATGTACTTTTCATGGCATGGATCTTAAAATCCTGCTTAATCTTTATGACTAAATAAACATTTTAACAGAACGAAACACATCGTTATAAAAGTTGATGAGCATTTGCCATTTTAACAATTTATAGACAAAATGTATCAGTTAAAATAATATTCTACATTAATCTCTAATGAAAAAAAATATTACATACAGTGCTAGAACCATATATTATAGTTACATATGAGAAAAGTAAATGGAATGCATATTTAAAGAAAATAAATCAAAATGTATACTTCTACTTCCTCAGCCCTAAACATTGTCGATTACTTCTATTAGGCTCATCCGTCATGGAGTTGCATAAGTTGTTAGTGGGTCAGGTCTTGTGACTGTCTGTAATGACATTAGTACGCCTTGAAATGCAGAACGCAGCCTTGTAGTTACATAAGTGACACGCAGTTGACTCATGTATGAAGTACTGCATATGTTTTCAGAATAACATAACAGTTTATCACCATTCTGTAATGAAACTATGTTACTTTCAGATGCTAATGCTGCTCATGTTTTGCGGAATCATCTCTGAATCATCGTTGTATAAGGAAGAATACATAATCACATTAGTCATATCTAGTTTTCACTTGGTATAAAGTGTGAAATTGATTGGACCTGTTGTTAAGGGTTGCAGTTTGTATTGACGTTGTGTCTGAATTCCTTATCTTTCTGATGCTGAAAAAGACACAGTTCAGACAAGATATATGTCTACAACAATGTGGGAGCCAGACAGCGTGCATCAATAGACTGTCAAATCAAGTTTGCGTAACCTGTAATCACACTTACAGGCTCAAAGGCCTTCCCAATACCCATATAATGAAAACAGCAAATTAATAACATTGAAAATCACAGCCTCCATCCTTATTGCCCTTGCTGATAGATGACAAGGCATCCAAACAATGCCCTCACTACACTATACATTTTGAGCCTCGAAAAACATTCTAAACTAAATTCAATTTTAGAGCACTTCTTTTTTTCCACAAAACCTGGCAAATTCAAAATAATGAAAATTTAGATTTCGTGCATCCCAAACACTTTTCAAAAATAATTTTTGCCTCCTTAAATGTGAAGACTATGTACAGTCTGATGTCACTTCAACTAACAATATGGCTAACAGCGGTAGCTATGGCTGCTAAAGCCTCCAAGATGCACTTTCAGAGGAAAAAGGCCAGTTATATGAATGAATAACTTATCCACATGAATCAATGACACAAATATTTCTTCTCATCTTGCGTTTTGGTGGTTAGATTGAATTTTATATAATACCATCGACAAGACTCCACCTTCATGATTATTTTTGTAAAGTATGACAAATATGGACACCAGCATCCATTCATCAATTTATTACCCTTATAATCATCTTAAACCAGTGGAGATCAGATTTCTGAGTCATAATTGTGTTAATTGTCCTTGGCGACTTCCGATGACAAACTGAGTGCTTTTTACAGATCCTGTGTGACCTGCTCTCCCCAGCTGATGAGAATGTCAAGGTCGGCCTGAGGGAAACAACACAGAACAAGTCGCTTCACTTGCGCAGTAAAACCCTTGAGGCCGATGCCCAAGCTCAACCACAGAGTCCAGTCCAAAGACAACACCAGGGCCGCGCCACCTCAGCACACCACCACCTGGACAACCAGGAGGTACGAGCACTATGATATCCCATAGTTGATCAATTAATTTATTGAATGCTTTTGTTGCCACATGTTTATAATCATCATCTTCTTAACCTTGGTCTCCTGTCATTATTCAGAAACGCTGGGAAAGCCTTGAGCGGCCTGGTCTGAGCCGAGCTCATTCGTTACGAATGCATGGCTCTAATTATAGTGAGGAGGGGCTGAAGAGAGTTTGGTCTGCTCCTCAGCTGGGAGACCAGGAGAAAGGGAGCCTGCTGAAGAGGAAGTTGTCAATGTCAGACACAGAACCTTGTGTTGTGGACAGTGGAAGTAGCAAGCACAAAAAACAAGGTCAGTGGCCCATCCTACCGTTATATTGCTTTCTGTTCTTCCTATTGTGTTATAATTTAATTTCTGAATCAAATCTCTTCTGTTGTTACACCAGTATCATGTTTAAGAACTCAAAACATATAATCATACTAATGGTGCATTAAAATTAAGCTTAATTTGGACCCTTCTAAAAATCCACATTATTTATGTCCCAAAAACATATATAATAACCTACTTGGCACCATATTTATATCAGCGATATAAATATGGATTTGGAAACAAATTCTGAAATGCTTTCTTCTCTGGTTGACTTTAGGTATGGCAAAAGGCTCCAAACAACAGGCTGCCAAAACTAAAACCGTTAGAAGTGTCCCTGAGGACCTACTGGACCCCAATGACCTGGAGTGCTCTCTGTGCATGAGGTAAGGTCACACACTAGTGGGCCACATGCACACATTTACCAGGAAGTTTACATGCCAGCTCACATTGAACACTTGTAAATGACTGAACGTTCAGAATAAACACTTGAATTTTGCATCTCTGTGATCAACACAGGTTGTTCTATGAGCCTGTGACTACTCCATGTGGCCACACTTTCTGTAAAAACTGTCTGGAACGCTGCTTGGACCATACACCCCAGTGTCCCCTGTGTAAAGAGAGCCTGAAAGAGGTGAGAGACCAGTCTTGGCATGTATTAAATCTGGATATTAATCTTCTTAATTGGCTAGCATTGTGTTTATCAAAATATGTGTTCCTTGCTTCCTGATTTAATCATTAACTCTTATCCTGCTCTCTCCAGTATCTAGCATGTAGGAAGTACATGGTCACAACTGTCCTGGAGACGTTGATCAAACAGTATTTAAGTCAGGAGTATGCAGAGAGGACCAAAACTCATCTGGAGGAGACCAGAGAGCTTTCTGAGTAAGCATTTCTGTCTCTGTCCTAGTTGTTCCCAATGTTCTTCAACAGATATTTCTGTATGCAGAAGGTTCAAAGGCTCTAAATGGTCTAAAATGTTTTTTCTCCTTTTGTGCAGTCTGACGAAGAATGTGCCTATCTTTGTGTGTACCATGGCTTACCCCACTGTGCCTTGCCCCCTGCATGTCTTCGAGCCACGTTACCGCCTCATGATTCGCCGCTGCATGGACACAGGCACGCGGCAGTTCGGGATGTGTATTAATGATCCCCAGAAAGGGTAAGCATGCGAGCACATGGATTTGTCAATCCAGACGTGTCTGCATATCTAGAAAAAAAAAGTTCCTTTTTGGATATCAGTCGTTAGTTATAAAATCCACTTTGATATAAACTGTTAAACATTTCGACAATCAGCTGCTTACAATCTTTCGTGGATTCTTTGTTCATGATGTTAGATCCCATTGTACATATCAATTCATGGATTATAAAAGATCTCTGGAACAAATTACCAAAATTCAGTTGTCTAAATAAACCATTGTGTCCATCCCTGCAGGTTTGTGGATTATGGCTGCATGCTGACCATCAGGAGTGTCCATTTCCTCCCTGACGGACGATCCGTAGTTGACACCATCGGAGGAAAACGCTTCCGGGTCCTGTCCCGAGGAATGAAGGACGGTTACAGTACTGCTGACATCGAACACTTAGAGGATACCAGGGTAAGAACCACAATGACTAACATTTGACCTATCAAGTCTACGAGGGTCGATTTAGGGTGGGGTGTCATTTAAGTGGATTTGTTTTTGATCACTCATTGCCAATTTAATTCAAAATAATGCATTTTTAAATTCAAATCATCCAAAAGTGACTGATTGTAATCGATTCTTTTTCTTTTAGGTGGAGGACAGTGATGAGCTAGAGAGACTACAACAGCTGCATGATGCAGTGTACGAGCAGGCCCGAGTCTGGTTCCAGAACCTCAAGATCCGCTTCCACAACCAGATCCTTCAGCACTTTGGACCAATGCCAGAACGAGAAGCTGACATCCAGGTAACACAAATTCTTAAAGTGTGTAATCTGAGCCTGAGTCAGAGTATGAGGCCAAACATTTGCACTGATCTTTGAGTTTGTTTAAACTATAGAAATGTATTTTTGTTTGCCTGCAAAGGTTCCCTTGCGTCTACTGTCTTATTACACACAAAAATGTGCATGTGGCTGATATATTGGAGGGTTGAAATGAATGAATGGCTGGCATCGGCGTTAATATTACTGTATATGATGAACTATATACAAGAGTACAATGCAGAGCTTAAGGTGATTTAGAATTAGTAAACTGGAAAATGATACCTTACGCTTAATTAAACTTCTCTTGGGGTGTTGGCTCCCCAGAATAGGAACCAATATGGAAAAACAGTATTTATGGTGTTAGTGATTTAGAAGTAGTGTCATTTTTATAGAGTTTGTCTAGCAGATCAATTTGTGATAACACTCTGCAGCAGTGAGTTGACAGCATATCACAGCTAAGCAGATGGTGGTGCAGAGTTTGTCATTTGTTTAACTGCCTGTCGTCACAACTTCTTAAATAACCAGATATGCAATAAGCAAAGGGACATTTATAATAATAATAATAATAATAATAATAATAATAATAATAATAATAGGTATCGGCTGAGCTTTACAAAAGCAGTAATTGTCTTCTAAATACTGCAGGGTTTGTAAAGCTTTTATTACTTTGCCTGACACTGCAAGATACTCTAAAATTGGATAATCCCGTGACACACTTGCCTTTTGGGGAAACCCACATTACCATGGATTCACCTGCCTCAGAGGTCTTAATACTGGAACGCAACTGCTGTGTGCGTTATGCTCCGTCTCGCAGCCAGCAGCTCTGGAAGGGATTACAGCTCCGCTCTTAGGACAACCGTGGGGTGGAGTCTATTGACAATATAGGCTAAAGAGCTTTATGGGTGCTTCATACCTAATCCCACCAGCCCGGTTGCGTCAGAAGAATGTCATAAAGAGAATACCCAACTCTGCCACGAGCACACACAGCAAAGCGTTGACCATGATTTTTGGTGGTGTTATGTTCCAGGGAACTATACAGTAGTTCTCTGGTTAATGGCCAGTGTAAAATCTAAAATGTAGCACAGACATAGTACATTGACTTCAAATCCTTTTAAGTGTTAAGCACATTTTGTAACTGCCTTAGACTCTCTAACGCAAAGAAACAGGAATTTAGCAATGTAACTGATTCAGACATACATTCCTCTGTTAGATTACCGTAAAGAATAGTTTATGTTTTAACTCATTCCAGGGTTGTACACCCTACGCATAACCAAATATTGGGTTTTGAGAAAGATTTTTGATTGTGAGAGCAAAGGTCTTATAGTATTCCTCCTCTCTTCTAGGCAACTCCTAATGGTCCAGCTTGCTGCTGGTGGCTCCTGGCTGTTCTGCCTATCGACCCACAGTACCAGCTCTCTGTCCTCTCCATGACCAGCCTCAAAGAACGCCTAGTGAAGATCCAGCACATCCTCACATATCTGCAGAGCATCCCCAACAACTAGAGCTTCCTCTTCTCATCACCACAAACATCCTTTGGACTTTGAAATAACATTCAAGCAACTTTGAATGAACATCTTGCCAACTTTTCTTTCTATTGCAGCCTGATCCTTTATTGACCCCTCGTTTTACTGTTCTTTGTATTACGTCTACACAAGATCAGAGAAAAATCTGAAACATCCTTTAACTGTGAATCAATAAAACCGGAGATGTGGCCAGACCACCTCAGGGATACTTCCAGTGACTCACACTATATGTTTGTGACTGTCAAAAATTACTCAAAAATAAGACAAATGTGACAGCAACTGTTCTCACCAGCTCTCCTTCTTAATTCAGTTAATTTTCATAACTAGAGCAGTTACTATTCCACTTGGCTGATATTTTATTGATGATGTTAAAGACAACAACAGGGAGTGGTATATCTAACAATCACTTTCTGTACCTTTTAAGAAGTATTCTTATGGAGCTGAGGTGAAGAGAGTATTAGAGTTTGCGTTGTATCTCTAGTGAGTGGTTAATGTTAATTTGGAGGAGCGGTGGGGGGGTTCTGTGTAAGGAAATCCTAAATGCTGAAAGTCCTAAAAGTGATAGCAAGATATGGTTTAGAGGAACCATTGAGAAGAGATGTGTGCAAATCCAAGTGCAACTAAAGGCTGGTTACACTGTACCAAACACTGAAAGTATTAATCTGTCCCTTCTGAGCATCACATTTTTGTTTTACTCACTTCTCCCACATGCTTACCATGCACAACTTCCATCTAAGTAGTGGCAAAGGACCTTCCCGGTCTGTGGTTCTTCCCCTCATTTGCCATTTTGAGTTTCTTCCAAGTTGTCATGCAGAGATCTGCCATTGAATCCCTCTTAACATCAGGTCAGAGGAACACTCATGGCCCAAAAATCTCATCTTGACTCAATGCTTTTTTAACCCTTTTCTTCCTCTCAAACTTAACCTTAAGTTGTATGCACTATCTTCCAAAATCTTTGTTTGTCATGAACCTTTGGAGATCCTGCTGGAGTGTGAGTGTTCCTTTTATTACTTGTCTCTCCTCTAATCAAAAAGATTTCAGCTACGGATTGAATTAACTTAAACTGAATTAATTTATAAGTAAAAATATATATTTGTACATTGTTCATTCAAAGCTGCTCTGTCTGCCTGGAGGAGAGAGGCACCTGAGAGGTACCTGCAGTACTTTACTCTTGACTGCATTTGCCTTACACCATCTTGCATTGTGATTTGAATAACACAGTGCATTGGCTTGGCTACCATTCCTTTTTGCCATAGTATGAAGTATGTTTTAATTGTATTCTTTTTCTCTAAGTGAGTTGGATGCACCATTTGTTCACATTATGTATAAATCTTTAAAAAAATTCAAGTCAAGGCTGTTCTATGTAAATCATCTGTAAAAAGGCTTTTTGGGCAGGTGTTTTAAGTTATCAATTTGAATAATAAATGCACTTCTTTTTTCAACTTCAGTCTCAGTGTCCTGTATTATACCAATTTAATAGAAGAAGAAGACGTTGAGCAATATGTTGCAGCATACTGAAGCTTTTTCCTCACAGCAAGGACTTCACTTTAAAGCCCCCCAAACATTGGCTTAAAATCAAATAAAGTATTACTCAATAACATTGAATATTCATGATTAAATAAGCAAGATCAAAGTTAAAAAATAAAGACTTGCTTACTTTAAATCAGAAGAGCACAGAGGGAAAAAAACTTAAATGAATTAAACCAAAATTGTTCCCCCGTTGCCAGAGAATAGTTTGTCCATGTAGGAGTAAATTGATAGTTAATTGAGTTGAGAATAAACGTTTTCAGGGGCTTGTCTGCATTCAAGATAAGGTTAGATGTACTGGTAAAGAAAATGAATAACCTCATTTTGGTGACCTGAAGAGTCTTTACACTTCTTAACCACAAGGGGGCGACAGTGCAGCGTTCTTGTTACACACAGTTAAGTGTTTCATAACTCACCCTTTATCCTCTGTACTTACTCAACCACAACTTTTATTATGAAAATATAAACAGATCTCTTTGATTCTATTATGTTTTTACAGTCAGACATTTCGAATACATAATGTCACCAAAAAAGGAGTACAACAGGAAGAGGGCCGCGTTCATGAGCTGGTGCACAGTTTATGAATCCGGTGTTGCATGCTCCATCTTCTTCCATCAGTTGTCATCGTGCAGAAAGCATCATAACAAACTCTGTAAAGGGAGACAGACAGCAGCGATCCAGTGATAAGGACTAATGACACTCTAATATCATAAAAGGACAGCATGGGTTGCATCCAAATCATTATCAACCCACATGAAATTGTACTGAAAAAACACAGCTCATGGTATGATGTAACAACAACATTTTTTCATTATCAACGCACTAATAAAAAATTGAAGTGGGAATGTGTCAAAGAAAATAAAGGAGAAAGGATATAGGAGAATTTTAGTTGAAAATTTAAACATGAGTTTTATTTTCTTTTGTTGTTGAAGCGAGATAGAGTATAGGACTGGTTTTCTGGATAGGCATTGAACCCAGCCCAAGATTTAAACAGTTAACAACTCCATTATGCAGACCGCCAGTTTCCAGCCTCTGTTCATCTGTTCTTGTAATTGGTAATCGGTTTGATTACCACTCGTTCCAGCTCGCTGTGACCATTACTGTAAATCCACTTGTCAATCAACACAGCTATTGACGTGTCCCGTCAATGAAACCTGGCTGCAGATGGCCTGAGGCAGGTCTCACTAAGTCCATCCAATCAATCATGTCTTCCACCTTCTGAAGCGCTTTGCTCTGAAAGACGCCGTGATTGTGGGTGAAAATGTATTGATTGACTGAGTACTAAAGCTTAATTCCAGATTAACCCACTAACATTATCTCTTGAGGTACCCCTTTAACCATTTTCTATAAAAAGAAGTCAACCGAGCGGAACAGCAGCTCAGTCCTCGCCAGCCTGTCACCGGAGTTTGACCCGCCACCTGGACGTTCAGAACGCTCTTCTGACTGCTGCCGTGGAAGCTTGTTTTCTGCCCAGGTGGCTTAACTGGACAGATACACTCAAACGCTGCCCTGGGGGCTAATTGATGGTAATGAGGAGCGTGCTTATTGATCCCTTCTGAGACTGACATGTCTATTCATATGTTCCCAATAATTGTAATAGATTAGATTGCTGACACAAAACAAACAGGATCATGTCTCTAAGCCCCTTGTGTGTTGCAGCCCATAATCGCACTAACATCCATGTGGTGTTGATGGCGCCTGCACACGCGCACATCAATGTGTCCGCGTGTGTGTGTGTGTCCCATTGTATTGTTAATATGCTTGCGAGGTAACGTGGTGATGACATTTCTGCAAAGTCCTTGAGCTATCCAACAGTGTGTGTTCTATGTGCAACATGTGACGGGTTTCCAGGCATGTGTATTGATTGGCTTAATGCACTTCTGATTAGATTGGACTGGCCAACCCACCTTGACTTAACCAACCCCCATTTCCCATCTCACCCTTTTCCCACCTCATTTCTAACTGATTTTCTCCTTCTTTCCCCTTCATCCTCTACCCATTCCGGCTGGACTCCCTGACCCCTCTGCTTTGTCCTCTCTTATTCACTCTTCTCTCCTGTACACCGGCGGTCCGCAACCTTTTTGTGTGACTTACTGTCAGATGAACTCAAGCGGCCCCACCACATTTGTCATGTTCCAAATGTGTTCTTACGAATGGATCGTAGACTGTACTGTTACTGTACTGTACCGGATGCTATTCATTCTTTTTAAAAGTGGCTATTAGTACTGTATTATCCATTACTTTAATCTAACAATTTCAACTGTTGATCCATTCCTTAAGCTATTTCAACTGTCTATTCATTACTTAAAGCTAGCTAACTACTTCAATTACTTTAATACCATTACATTTAATACCACACTCAACTGTAACTGACTCAAGATGAGCTGCTTGCTCAGCATCATAACTGTTTAATTTTTTAATTTTTTCAAAATCAAATCACTATTGATTTATTTTTTTGTTGAATTTAGTTGGGAATTAGTTGGTCTTTCCACAAACCATTTGGCAACTGCAGAAGTACCCCCTGGGGTACAACCCCTGGGTGGGAAACACTACTGTATTTATCTGTTTTTTTCATTGTTCTTTAGTAATAGTTTTAATGCCCTCTCACACCTTGCCTGGAGTCTATCCACTCCCCTCCCACACATTTCTCCCCCCAAGTCCCCAACCACTCACCATCAAAGTCGATGTTGCCGTCTTTGTTGAGGTCAATGTCGCTGAGGATCTCCTCCAGCTCGCCTTTTTTCAGCTTCTCCCCCAGGAGGTTCTTCATGCCGTCCTTCAGCTCATCAAGCGTAATCTTTCCATCACCATCAGAGTCAAACTGCAACGTGTAAGGTTGGTGGGGAGCAAGGAGGTGGGGACGTGAACATGTAGTGAGTGAGGGGAGACAAATATATATATCACAGGCGAAGAGGATTAAAGATGACACAAGGAACAGAGAAGGAAAGAACAACGTTACTGGTCTAATGAGGAGGGCGGAGAGTACAGTATGAATACAGTATGATGTAAAGAGTAGAGGAGGAGAAATAAAGACATAAATAAAGGGAGAGAAGTCATCAAGAGATTTGTATATAAACAGACAAAGAGGCTCAGAGAACATAGAACAATATGATTGCCAAGAACTATCAATATAAGACCTCCCGTTCCGTACCCAGTGAATTAAAAAAAATAACAGTTTCAAAACCCATTCATAGTAGTGACTCTAACAGCTGGATGGAAATCCAACCAAATCACTGGACACTCCACGTCTTCAAACACATATACCCTAATCTGGCACAACCAGGACTTTCAGGTCAAAAATAAACCACTTGCATTCATTTCAGCGAAAACAGTAGGAATTACACATTTGGAACACTTATTTCATCACGGCTACCCTACCTAACACTAAAACAGACATATGATATCGGTGGTAACAGCTTTCTTGCAATATTCACAACTGAAACACTGAAACAAACAAAATTCTGCAACCACCCCCATTGTTCAATCAACTCATACCCACCCAGAAAAAAATGTATAAACTTCAAATAAATCCAGACATCAATCTCCCATGGCCGATCCAAGATTGGGAAAAAGATCTAGATGTTACCATCAGTGGTTGCCCATCTGCCTAATGCCAAACTGCAACTTATTCTAAACAAAATCCTACACAGAGTTCACCTCATCCAATGTAAACTACACAAAAAGAGACTCACAGACAACGACACCTGTGCACACTGCACATTAAACACTACAGATGATTACCCTCACCGATTCAAACATTCTGGACAGACTCATATACATCCTTAACCATAGGTCGCAGCAGTCCAGCCTCCCCTCTGTGTGCCTGTTAGGAGATCTTTCATTAGTTGAACAGCCACTTAAAAATAAAAAGCCCATAAACCTAAACAATCGCTAAAAAGACAATCTTAATAAACTGGATAGACAAAAATAACCTCTTAACGTCCCAGTGGCACCTATTACTATCTGTGTACATCTCAACAGAAAGACTAATACCATTAAAAAACAATACACAGTTGCTGAGCCCCATTTATCAATATCACTTGCCTACCTGTGTAACAGAAACCAACATACTGTACATACATACATACAGGGACACAATTTCAGCCAGGTAACAACCTCCCACTACTGCCGGTGACATCGGTGCCCCCACCCCCACATAATTAAACTGTAAATAGACAGCTTCATTTTTCATTCTTCTCTTATTATGACCTATTTATTATTTATTCTTCAATACACATGTATTATTATTGTTATTATTTATTTATTCTCTTCTCTGCATTATACACACAATCATACACATAAACACACGTGCTATATTTAACAGATTTCTCAGTTAATACCTACACTTGCACTGCATTTAAATTGCAGTAACTGCATGATGTCACTTTCATTATTGTTATTATTATGACTATTTAAACCTTGTTTATTTTTTTTTTCTATAAACTTATTTTCCCCCTGGTTCCTGCCCTTCTGTCCTTGTTTATTTTATCCCTTTTTCTATCAATTTCCGTATCTGTAAAGTCATTACTGTTTTGTTTTTGCTCGAGCCATGCAAAATTTATTCAGACGTAAGTCAAAATTGAGTTTCACATTCACAGGACATAGTTACAACATGGCTGCATGAGGTCCATGGAAGTCTGGAAACAGCTTGAGTCTGCAGATGGGGCAATGCTGACTCATGAGGTGTTAGTACTGAAGTGAGAAATACTTTTGAAGTGACTATGAGGCTGAATTGGATCGAGTAGAAAATGTATTCTCATGTGTTCAGCAAGTATACTATGATTTGAAATTGCACAAGTTTCTGTTTAGAAGTAGCAGAGTTTATTCTCTGCTAATGGATTCAAACGTCAGAACATGTCAATTTCTGGCCTTTGACAGCGTTAGTCAGGCCCTTGATGATGATGCACGTGTGATGATAAAACTTCAGATACAATTGTAGATGATCATGTAACCTTTGCATTCCCAAAATAGAGAACACGCCATATGTCTGATCTGAACAAAGCAGCATATTAAAACCTTTTATGCAGGTAAATTATGCTTTTAGTGTCTTGTCCACAGGCTTTGATAAAAGCTCAAACTATGAAGTAGCAGTGTTAGATTTTGAGGTGAACAACTCTGCGCGGTGTGATATTTCCATGTGGAAAACACATTTTACATACTATAACTGGCAAATAATGAATTTAAATATCTATTTGCCACCACTTTAATGACATAAATGACTTTGCCATGGAGCTGATGTCCAATTTCCCCCTTGCTTTTCATAGGAGCCAAAAAGTAGTCAAACTAAATGTATGAGGCTAAATTTATAATGTAAATAAATTAATCCCAGTGGCATTTTGTGCACTATTATTTTCAGTTATAATCATTAAGAGCACATTATCAGTGTTGTCTGTTTGGTGGTAACCATTAAAAACCTATCATGCTGTAATGTGTTAAATAGATGAACCCAGGTGTGAGAAGCTGTGCTTATAAATAACATGATCATCTCATTTGTTTTGCTTGGTTAGAGACTACGTCACACCGCGGCTTGACTTTGGGGGACAATCAATTCAGCACTTATGTACCTGATTCTGTATTGATGTCAATGAGAGCAACTCAATAGATATTTCCTCCAGGCCAATGAGGCACCACAAAATGTAAAAAAAAAAAAGGCATGTCTAATGAGCACAAATTAACAGGTGAGACAAATATAAAATATAAATGGTGGTTCTCCGGACGGCAGGGACCAAGAAAAACATCATCAATATGAATATTTTCCATTCCCCATAAACCTTGTTTTTTCCACATTCGTAGCCAGCTCAGGCTTACTTTCCTCAGGCTTGTTTACAAGTAAGAGTCACACACTCTTGGCTCTCTCTAAGGAAAGGTCCTGTTGCACACTTCAAAGTGCTGTCATAGTATCAGGCCCCATTCACTTGCTTGAAGTCAGACTTCTTTGGAGTTTCCAGCCGGGGACCTCTTACCTGTTTGAAGGCACAGCGGAGTTCCTTCAGTCCGACCATATGAGCCGTCTCAGCCAACATCCTTGGCCCCATTAGCTCACAGAAATCATCAAAGTCTACATGACCACCCCCTGCAGAAAGACAGAGGACACACACATAGATGCAGACACACAAATGCACAGGTTGAGTTATATACCTCCCTGGAGACATATGGATTCATGCATTAAGCATGAAGGTGTCAGAAGATACTGGCGCATACAGTAGATAGTGTACTGTAATTATCTGCCTAGTAACAGTGGGGGCCACTTTGCAGCGGAACAAGCTAAAAACACAACGTTGAAATATTATCACCTTGTAAAGTCATAAACATTTTAGCAAACAGATGCTCATTTACACATGCAGTAGAAACAAGGCAACTTTAGCATTCATTACGAGTCACGTTTCCTGTGACATAGCACTCTCCTTTTGGTTGTCTTGGTCTCCACCAACTCCTGAAAGAAACATCTGGCTCTTTAGTGCAGGACAGATCGCGTACGGGAAAAAGTTGCCTGTGCAGCTCAGAATAATGTTTATGAGAGCGGTAACAGTAAACCAAGACAGTGAAGTTACGGGTGATGGCGATGGTGATAGCTCTGCGTGGGTTCATCACTCAGTGACCCCTTTCACATTTGGCTACATGTAGTAAGTGGCAGTTCGGAAAACCTGTTAACTCTTTTGTCTTCCAACGTGGTCAGACAACAAATTGTACAAACTAGTTTGAAAAAGCAATGTTTCATTAAAAAAATAATAATAATCAGGAATAATAATAATAATTTAGGTAGGTAATACAATGTATAATATTGTCGGAGTTTATCTTATTTTAAAAATGTTAATACACTGTCAGTGAGGTAAGTATAGCGGTCTAATATATGATGTGGAGTTAAACGTACAATTCCCTCTAAAATATGGAAACCTAATGGAAATAGTCAAACCACAGATACCCGTACAAGAACTATACCGTAATATTATGTCTACGTGCAGTACTTAAGTAAAGGTCGTATTAATGCACCTGGCATTTCCTGATTTAATACAAAGTTTGTCTGTGAAAAGTTTATAATGCCCTCAGTGCATGGAGACTATGACAATGCATTCAGTTATGTGGTCATAATCTTCCTTCAACCCACTTAGAGCCAGCTTTGTTTTGTTTGAGCCCCATGGTAATTATCGAAACAGACAGATGTTATTAGTTTAACAAAAGACAGGCTTATTTGATAGTGTAGACCAATAGGCTTGGCCTGTTTTCATTATCTGGACCTTGGTGGAAGTGAAAGACTACTTCAATAAAACCATGTGGTCATTTTGTGGTGCAAAATGTAATCAGTGCTCAGAGTCTCAGGACTGTTGAGGATGAAAATCAGACTATGGCAAACTCTGCTTGCATGGAAAGCACTTTTAATGGTGTTGAATCATGAAACTAATGGTTCAAACTGTCATGTACTAGTTGCAACAGCAGTTGAAGGTTCTGAAATAAAAGACCAATAATTCTATCATTTCTGAGTTAGCAAACAATTTTCAAAGTACGGTTTATTTGTTTTGGCTGACTGGCTTTACCCTTGTGTAGCAGCAGTGTGTGAGGGAATGCTGACACCGCCTTGAAGAATTTCTCTGCCTTAAGTGGGTCACCCTATAATCACGGAGTAGAAAAATTCTCCCAAAAGTCTTTGGAGATTATTATTATTTTTTTAATTGATATTGCAGAGCTAGTTATATAAAAAGACAGAATTTCACGGTATTGATGGCTCTATAGGGATTAGCAAGGAATGTTTGAAGCACATTCTGCCCTATGGGTAAAATAAAGGCAATCAATGAACGGATGAACAATTCAGATTACACAGAATGAAACATTGCATGAAATATAAAATGTAGAAGCCACCACGAAATCCATGATGTTCTAAGTAGTTCTCTTACAGTTCCCATTTAAGGTAGACGTCAACATGCTGTTTAATGTGCTGCAGCTGAGCAGGTAATTAGGCCATCTAGCCTGCAAACTGACATCAGCAGAGCACTGAATGTTTTGTTTGGTCGCTTGTTCAACAAGCTAAGGTGCAGAACAAGACGTGTGCTCATGTGTGTAAGTTATATAAGAAGAAGACTTTAGCAGGAAAGTTCTATGCTCTAGCAGACAAAAAAAAAACATGCAATTTAATTTCAGTTGGACTTTTATAGCTGGCTGAAACGAAATGTTTCACTGCCCACTTTGGAGGTTTCAAAGTCTTCACCTCTGACCAACCCCGGAGTTATTGTTGTGTGTGGTTTGGTGGGGTCTTTCAAAAGAAATAGCACACTGCTCAAATGGTATACACATAAACATCTGAGAAAATGTTCTGATGCAGTGTAGGTGTAACACTGGTATAATTTATATTGTGCATTATTGCATCTGGACTGCTGCATGCATAATGTGATGTCTTAATTAGGATATTACAAAACATCACACGTATAGCATGCTCCATGTGTCTAACTCACGTGTGTCCATTGAAGGTTTATGTAAAATCTTGGCAGACACTCGCTGCAGGTTTGCTCAGATTTTCTGGCCTTGCTCCGACACTAAGTAGGTGTTACAGGAACTGGATCTCCAGGCTTACAGCAGAAATCCAGAAATCAATGTAACAATGATTCACCTTAAACTTTAAACACTAACCCCACACAGATCTATACTTGATCATTCAAAGGAGACAGCAAAGACAAACACACTCTCATTAAGAGCTATGAGAGGAAAGTTAGAACTCAACGAATCACACACTTCTTCATGCAGACTCACACTCGTACACCCCTGCACCTGCAGTGTGAGGGTCATTAATCAGTCTGCTAAAATGTCTCGAATGTCCCCAACTTCAAAGACAAACATCGGTTCCTCACGGACTCATAGGAAAGTATGTCCACGTGTTTGTGCAACACACACAGACTCATTACTCACGCATTCACACCTGCTCACTCCAGGAAGACCCATCAATCATGCACATATGCTTTAACCACTGAGGAAGAAATGAAAACCATACACACACACATGCACATAACCAGACAGATAAATACACACATTTCATCTTGATTTGCTGGATGATCTCGATGAGCTCCATCTCTGTAGGCATGTAGCCCATGGTCCTCATGCAGTCTGCGATGTCTTTGTAATGGATGAAGCCATCCGCATCGTAGTCAAATTCCTTAAAGGCCTCCTGCAGCTCTGACAGACAGACAAACAAATTAGAGCAATTGCAACAAACCGTAAAGTAGGGTAAAATATTTCTCCCAAGAGTCAAACACACACAGATGCGTGCACAAGTGTGCACAGGTTCTGATAGTTACACTTTGAACAAAGTTTTAACTATCTGTAAGTTGTCGACTCAAGCAGCCAGAACTGCGGCCAGCTCTCAAGAAAAGCAACTTATGTGGTTGTAATTGATTTTGTAGCTCTGAGTCATTGGCAAACATTTCAAGACAGTCTGAGAAACCTTCAATCTCTTACATGAATCACGAGGAGGAGCAGGCTTAACAGGAGGCAATATCAATGCAATTGAAGAAGCTGTGCAATTGACTACTAATTTATCATGTGTTTGCATCGTAATTACACCAACAACATCTTACCATCTAACTCCTCTGGCATCAGCTCTCGCTCCTGTGTAGCAGAGAAGAAACAGAAGACAGTGGAAATAATTACAAGACAGCATCAGAAGATGGGATGCAAAATCGGGGTGGCTTTAAACAGCCAATTCTCCTGAGAAATACCCCGGTGATAATCTGTTTTTGACTACCAAATTAGAATAACATGCATATCATGTCAACACTGCTGCATTCTGACAGTAAACTTTAATGGGATTTCACCCAGCGACATGTCTTTCTAATTAGCAAAATGACACAATACCACACACTCCTACGTGCACACACACACACATATACACACACACACTCTACATCTGCAGCATCCTGAGGGAGACGCAGCATAAGCTCAGTCTGTGTGTGAACGAATACACACCCACGCATAACCATGTGACAGTGAGTTGCAGAAACCTTGCAACGTTGCAAAGAAACAGGTAAACTGAGACGCAGATACACACACGTATACACTTGCATACACAGACACAAGACATATGATTTGCATAAAGCCTTGTGTGTGAAACACTCAGTATTCTCTGCCTTGTTTTGACATTTGCTCAGGGTGAGCTCTCCCTCTGTTACTCCCTCTTTCTCTCCCTTTTAATGTGTTTTCAGGGAAGCTGAGACGAAGCTAGGAGCTAGGTATAAATTCTCCACAAATTCTTGCCGTCATTAAGAATAATGGATCGCAGGGAAATTTAGGAGTGCTAAGGGCTTAAAATAGCAATATGTTAATATATTCCACTGGTTGCAGACGGAAAGTTTTTATAAAAACATATTATAATTTGGTCATCAGTTGCAACACTGTACAAATGCATTTCCTCAGGCAAGAAATACACTTAAAATGGATGAGCTTAGAGGTTTGGGAGCTTCACATGGATCCATCATAAATGTGCTCATATTTTTGCAAAAGAAATGTGATGGCACATGTCACGTGCATTAGACCTAGAAACAATGTTCTAATTAGCACATTTGAAAACACGTCCTGACTTTAATTTACATATGTAAAGCTTTGATATTAAAAGATCATGATGATCATCGTTTTAAAA
This sequence comes from Lateolabrax maculatus, assembly GCA_031216445.1. Lineage (NCBI taxonomy): Eukaryota > Metazoa > Chordata > Actinopteri > Acropomatiformes > Lateolabracidae > Lateolabrax > Lateolabrax maculatus. The sequence continues at coordinate 13,592,062 of CM062204.1, forward strand.
ATCGTGCTTGTGCGAACAGCATCTTGACTCCAGGGCTTGCTCACACTGTGCAACTCCTCTACAGAAACATCATCACACTCACAGGGGAAGCAAGAAACATGCAAACTCAGTCATCTTCGTATAGAGCAACTGAGCCTGACATATGGAGATATCGCTTAGCACAAAGACGCCACAAGCCTGAGGATATCTATAAGTTCAAAGAAACAAGACTGTCACACAAGCTTATAAAAGCTCTCATTATTGCGAACACAAATGTGCACAAATTTGCTGTGGGCTTGTTTTTCCTCACTTTCATGTAGTAAGGAAACATATTGAGGCTCTACAGAATTCAAAGACACACTACTAGAGGTGGAAGTAACTAATGATATTTATCCATGTACAGTACTGGCATTTTACTCTGATATTTCTATTATGTCTGACTTTCCACTGTAATTCAGAGGGTAATTTTGCACTTTTCATCGCATTACATGTAGCTAAAGGCTACAGCTACTAGCGTCTTGAGGTTTTACATGAAAAAAAAAGTGTACAGTAAATCACCCAAAATATGTTGTATAGTTCAGTTGTCATGACAAACTTGAAAGTTAAGATACTTTGATTGCTCCCGCTTCAAATTCTAAAAGAATAAGTATGTTGTCATTGATCCTTAATTCTATTTAATGCCGATGATCACCTTACTTCTGTGCTTTTACATTTATATGTAGGACCTTTTAAAATCAAGTGTCTGTTTCCATTACTTTATTGCTGCTTTTATTAAGCAAAAGGATTTTTCAACCTTCAGTTGTTCTTTTCACTGCTGAAAAAGTGAGATATAAAAAGGCAAATCAGAGCAGCAGTGGAAGTGAAATGCAAAGAGAATTGCAATATTTTCCTCTTAATACATGTTGGCACTTAGGGTGGCTAATACATAAATCATACAAGGTCATCCTGCTCAAGAGCACAATAGCTTCAGGAAAAGGAGAGGCCCCCATGGTTTATTTGGGAGCTGCTCCGCATGGCAGGCATTCAAATGATTATTCACTGTGTAATATTGCCAACAGAGTCTAAACACAAATGCGATGCCAGGACGCAATTGCATCAAGAGTTATCACACTGTACGTGTACTCTGCCTCAAATACTAAAACACTTGTGATTTATATAAACCTCTTAAGTTTTAGTATGATTTTTGATGCAGAAAAACGTCTGTTGCCCAGAGTCTAGCACCGCTGTTTATCCTGCATAGGCTCCTCCAGCGTACAAGGGCATATTTAGATAGCAAGGTCAACACATTAATTGGATTTTTTTTTTCATCCAGAAAGGATTAGACAGCATCCCATGCAGACTCTCAATTCATGCGTCAGAATGTGCCCATTAACAGTTAATTTCATTCTGTCTGCCTTAACATGGCCCATTGAGCAGCCTACTGCTTCGTAAGCATGACGCATGAACACATACGAGAGGTATGTGGACACTTAAAAAATGCACTTACAGTATGCACATATATCGCTCATTGCTGAGTATAGTCCACCTTGCTTCACATCCATCTGTCTTTCCACTGTCTGACATGTAAATGCATCATTTGTTTTTCTTTAGCTATTTGTCTCCCGGCCCCTTCTTCAGTTGGATCTAATGAGGGCTGACAGTGAACCTGGCTAAGGGGGTTATTAATACTTGTGTTGAGGCAGGGATTAGGACTGCTGCTGGATGGATGGGCTTCCTGCCTCATTGTCAGGGCGGAAACTAAAACAGTGTGTCCTCTATCCTGTGGATGTGATGCAGACCCCTCTACCTGGCTACTAGTAAATTCAAACCAGAGAATGTCACAGTAAAACAAGGCAGATCAGTCATGGCAGGTGAGGTTGTAACTCAGGGAAGGATGTGGAAGTGGAGTCCACAGTAGCCCAAGGTCACAGTGAAATGGTTTCCAATTCCCATAAATTGCTTTAAAATGGTCCCATTAGTTATTCTAGTTATGAAACATCATTAAAACATTCTTAGGCACACAACTCCCCTTGGTGTAGATTTCTCTGTTATCTTTTACAATAAATCCCTTTCCTGTGATGAAGGCATTTGTGGAAAAGCCTTTGGCTCTGCCTTGTAATTAGGTTTCACCAGGGTCCCATACAGTTCAATGATTAAAAAGACCAACAACAATAATAATACAAATATTGCAAACAGCTTTAGAAAGTACACTGTATAAGAACTAAGAAAAGGAATGAAACACATATGAGGGACCACAACAAAATAAAGATAAAGATGAGTGACTGAACAAAAGTTGTCTGACTAATAAGCCTCCATTATCACTATTATAGTGTAGTGGGGCACAAATAAAGGGATTATTTTTATAAAATAAGTACTTAAAACATGTGATTCACACACATTATGATGTTTTATGAAAAGCAGGGTGATTTGCACAGACATAAAAATATGAACATACAGCATATTAGAAAAACAGTCTTCATCAAATCTACCAACTACACTACTACTATACAGTACTAGGTCTATATTGTAACCAGGAGAACATTTTCTTTTCTTGGAGCAAGTAGATTTATTTTCCTTGGCTTTGATGTGCCATAATGGACAACCCTGTCTCCTGGAAATCACATTTATATAAGTAATTTGCAACAGCAAATAGTCTTTGCAGGAAACGTAATGCTGAACGTTTTCTATTGCGATAATGAGGAAATGTTAATTAATGTATCTTGCCAAAATGTTGATACTGAACAAATCAGTAAAATGTTAATTGACATATTAAATAACATATTTCATTTGTTTTCCACCAAAATATCCAATCTCGCAATGCAAAATCCACTTGTAGTGACTACATCATTATTTAACCTTAGGTTTGGGAAAAATCTCGGTCTTAGTATAATACAGAAAAAGTCTGCAGTGACTTCAGACACAACATATTATTAACATGTAATCGAAACCACAATCTCTCCCTTAACTTAACCAGAGTCCTTTTATTGCCTGAGTCTAACAACAGCGGGAGTCTGGATGCAAACTCCGGCATCATATTTATGCAGGTGTTCAACATGATAATTATAACCCGACATGTCTCACTGTTACTCTGTTGATACCTGTATGCCAACATTGTTTGCTTCCACAACTCCCTCCACCACTCCAACCTTTATCATCAAGGAATTGATGGAAGTGTCTCTGAATGTACTGTATGTAAGTAAGTACTATAAATATATTAACATCTCAGGACATAATGCTGGTGCACAGACTGTTTTGTAAATAAATAATTGTAACCTTCTGCATGTGAAGTTTTAGCTTTTCAATTTTAGTAGAACATAGAATAAGTCCTTGTAATCACTGTCCATTTCCCACCAATTATTTTAATAGCTATTTGCCATTCAGGGTTGTGTCCTTGACAGAGCAGAGTTTTTAAGTCTCATTAACATCCTGGATCTGATCCACATCCATTTTCTCCATATAAAGACACAACCATGTAGCCAAAGTATTCCTCTCTATCTCCCACTACCTCAAACACCTAAAAATACCACCTTCATTAGTTTCTTTGAAGGACTACACAGACCCTATTGATTCCAGGGCTGAATGTATGCCAAAACACATAATAATACTTTATGTTACAGTTAAATGTATGGCGTAAATAGTGCACTCTATGTAAATCAACTAATGGTGAGGAAGGTGCCATTGAGCTGGATCATTTGTCGGCTCATTTCCAGTTGTCATTCCCCATATATTTGATGATGCCCTACAGCAATCTGGGATCAGGGTATCAGGCATGAACAGAGCCAATGCTGAACTTGAACCAGCCAGGACTTTCATGGAAGCCAGCCCAGTGTCTGGGCAGTATATCATCTGTGAAGTGGAATTACTGGAGTGACTTTTACAGATTTAGAGGGTGAGGTAGCAGCCCAGAGTCCTGATCAGATGGTTTCATGTTTGAATTAATAGATGTGGCCTATTCTATATTGGCCATTACTGGTTTGCAAACAGGGAGTTCACTTTCAGATAGTCATCGTTCAATGCAAACAGCTACAACCAGTGTTTATACTTTCAATCGATAGTTTACCGCTTAGAATCAGCTGAACAAATGGATCCATTTTCCAACTCCATTCTGTGTAACTTTAAAGTCAATGCAGTGTTATTTCTTTCAGCTGGGACTGACAGTGTATAAATCTGCACTTTCTTTGCTGGTCTCTTCCAACTATCTCTCTAACTCCCTCATGGCCTGTTGAGACCCAGATATACTAAGTTACGCAAATAAATAGGATATTATCAAATAAATAATCATCATTGTGAAATGCCAATATTAAAGTCGTCTCACAATAACATCTATTGTAGGTCATTTTTATTTCATTCCAGCAGTTTTTGCTTTGGTCTGAATTAATGGACAGCCAATTACTATCTTCTGTGGAATTCGTCGCTCTATGCTCCAGACAACTGACTCTCTCCTTTGCTCCCAACAGGCAAGACTCATGATAATTATGGCAGCTAGAGAGCTTTGTCACTTTGTACGTATGCACACGTCATTAAGTGGCGCTGGCTGAAACAACTGATGCTGTCGTTTTCGTGGGTGGACAGTCTCTTAGGAACAGGTAGATGAGTCAGGAAACCACATGATGTTGAGAGCACTGGGTTTTGACACGTATTGATTTACAAGCAAGTTCACGCCTGTGACATCATCACCGTAATTGACGCCACTCAGTAATCAGCTGGCACACCTGCTATGTGTTAGATGCTGTTTCCTGACATCTGCTCCTGATGATTGATTTTATAAAACTGCAAGCTTGAAGCTGCAACTGTGTCCTTTTTTGGAGTAACCCTTGTAGCAACTAACAAGTGTTTCAAGGCAGTGAAAACATAAGCGTGAGTATGAATGTTAATGTTGCCTGCTGAACTGACCTGACCGAAGAGCTTATTGAGGTAGGAGATGTAGGCGGCAGCCACCGCCGAGCTGTTGCTGAGGCTCCTTTTACTGTTCCGACGAACCTCCTCCTCACCAGAGCCCTTCCCCTGGTCCGAGGGCGACTTGGAGCTGTGAAGTGTGCATTTGTGTGCCAAGTGTTGAGAGCTGTCATCATCAAAGCCAGGCCTATACTTTCCCCTCCTAACTCAACTGAACAAACACGCTAAAGTGCCTTTTGGATTGATAATGATTGATGATTACCCCATCTACCCTTGCTTGAAAGAACTGTTTAGCTTAAGTGAAATGATTAAAAACGTCAGCAGTCCAATCAGCTGACATCAGTCACTAGAAAAAGGTAGGAAGTGTCTCTTAGGAGGATGAGTTTGAAAGTCTGAAGGCTTGTTTTGCAGAAGATGTACCAATCAATGACACTAATTTGGTGCACAAATCTACACAACCCACTCCCCTTGTACTAATCAATGTTAATTTGAAACAGAAAATGATAATAACCAGAATTTCTTGGAGAGGCTGAGCTGAAGGGCCTTGTTTTTGAATCTCGATCTGACAGCTGCTGGACCCCTCCCTCCTCGTGGAGACATGCTAGGAGAGAAAGAAACCTTGATCAATTCAAAGTGCACTGAATGTCTCATAATTCCTATAATACTGGACTTTGTGGCTCGATGGACTTTCCTGTTGAGGAACTTTAAAGGAATTCAGACTGTTGATAGACAGCAGCAGCAATGGGAGACAATTGTTTGACTTTTTGGAAGTTTCACTGACTGTATTACCCAGAAACTCTGGGTTTTTCTCTTGATGAAGTGCTCACTCGTTACTGTATACGAAATAAATCTGGGTATAGGTCTCTTGCTTATGTTAGAGCTCCCAAATAGTGATCTAGACTGACTCAAGTACAAGTTTAAAGCGTATAACCTCATGTCTTGATTTTGCTTTAAATTTAATTGTTAATTTGACTTCATAAGTGTATTTATTCCCTTTTCATTTTCTTCAGCACTTATAGTTAAATCTCACTTACCTGCCAGCAGAGGATTGTCTACTGTCTGGTCCTCCCTTTGCACTTTTCAAAGACATCCTAGATGTAAGAAAAAATATAAAATGGAAATGGATGTGTGGGGAAAACACAAGAAATCTCCTAATGGAACAGTGAAAAGACCCAAGAAGAAAGTCAGATTCTAAAAGGCTAAATATGCATTTTGTACAAAAAACCCTGATGTTCAACATTATTAAAGCTGCATTCATAATTTAACACCTCATAAAGTTGTTATACAATTGCAAATGTGTTAGCAAACATTTTCCTGTTTACACACCCATCAGACAAAGAGCTTCATTAGCTTTTATTTGCAGTTGTGTTTCTGGCAACCTTATAAATGTAAGTCCAGAATTCATTCTCCTTTTAGCTCTATTGTACTCTCCACCAGCTACTGAGGGCAATATCTGTCATTTGATTTATTGGTCATATACAAATATTGACTAAAGCAGCTTCAGCTATTGTTTTTTTATTATGATTTGTTAGAATTAGTTTGACCAAACAACAGTTTACAAGAGACATGGACACAGGGTGCTGTTTAAAATATGACTGCTACATCTTGAGGGAGAGGAAGGAGGAATCACTCCAATCCAATTCAGAGATAGATTAATTTGGACAAGAGGACACACACCCAAACAGTAAAGTCAAAGCAACACACAAACAGTGAGAGTGACTGGGAGGCTCAAGATTGCCGAATTGAATGGATCAAAGGTGTGGAGGGGCGTGAAAAATGGAGAGATGGGATGAGATAGAGGAAGACGGAGAACAGAAAGATGAAGAAAAAGGGAGTTAATGAAAGTCACATGTGTAGGACTTGCAGATGAGGGGGAGGAAGACTTATGGCTGTCTGTTTGAGAGGCAGATTAATGTTCTGTCATGGACCTCTGCGGATCTGGCTATCAGCGTCTGATGATGAATGGCCGTACTTGGCACTGATGCGCCATAAACACAACGCCTCATTCCGCCATCTCACATGCCAGGAAGACGGTGCAAAGACAGATACCGAAGATCTGCTCCAGCGGCCGTGTAGACCACGCGGGCCGTAATGAGAAGAGACATGAAGACCAGCCAGTCGTCTAAATTACGCTCCACCGTTTAATGTGCCTCCGACAAACGAGCCGCATTCCCAACTCCCACTGGGTTGAACAAAACGTGCCATGACTGAGTAGTGATTGCCTGTCTGTCACACTTTCACACAATCAGTGTGCATGTGATACAGTTTGATTGCAACACGCTTACGGCATGTTAAGCTGTAAGGGTGGAGAAGGAAGGCACATGTCCACACATGATCACAGTTGTGGAATTCCTTGAAAATGATTCACAGTATCTGTTCATACTAGACTACACTTCATCCCATAGTAAAGCCATGGTTTATTTATGTAGATATACATGCTGCAGATGATATATTCTGCTTTGCATTAAAGATAAGTCCATAATGTTTACGAAATCCTGCCCATATATATTGCAACCATAAATTTCTCTCTTCCTCTCTCTCACACACACACACACACACACACACACAAACACACACACATCTGTCTCTTCCACTCCCCCAAACATTCGCATAGCACACGTGGGCAAAGCAAGATATCTGGGCTTTCTATAGTGGTGGTCTCGCATTGTTTGCCCGAAGAATTGCTCTCATCTTCAGTGAGCACAACTCCCATCAGGGTAAACAAACACACGCACATCCACACACACACAGACTGTGCACATGCGTGTTTCACTACACAGGCCATTGAGCAGCACTGTGTATGTCTGCAGCTCTCCTCCCTAAGTGGCCAATTGCTGTCAATCACCGAGCCGACACAAGCAATTTTAGATCCTAATCACGCTAATTGAAGTAATGAAATGGAGGGCCAGGTGGACTGGGCTAAAACAAACACAACTAACACAGCTGATGATGGAGAGCGAGCTGCACTGGAGAGCTGCGATGTTGCGGTAGGAGTCGAATGGGCCTGGATGGAGCATTAGGGGTTAAACACTAAATGGATATTCTAAATATAATTCACAAGAGCCACTGGAGTGAAGGGCGCTGAGGTTCAGTGCACATGTCGTACAAACAAACATACACATACGATACACACACAGACACAAAAAAGACAGAAAATAGAAAGCACTCATAGAGGTCATTACTCCACTAAGGCTACACCACCCTGCATCTGGATGTGAATCTATATGAAAATACACACAGCGAGAGACATTGTGCTGATAGTGGTCATGGTTTTTATGATCCCAACCCCTGTTTGACAAACAAGGGCAATAATGTGTTTAGCTGCAAATGGGTCAGTCATTATACTGATAAATTAGTCTTGTCAACGTCTGAAAGATCAGGACTTACACAGAAAATGTAAAGTTATTAGAAATGGCCAAATTGTCATTAAAAATGAAGTATTCCACCAATTTAGCATTGCACTTCTATAACATCATTGTACTCACGAAGGACAGTTAAATTAATGCAGCAGAACCAAATATATTATCATTTCTATTCCACGTATTCTTCTCCCTCGTCAAAATCTGGCGCATACATTACCCACAATGCAACTCAACCACCAACAGTTTGGTCAGAGATTTGGGTGTGTTTCGTTGGTAGCGGCTAATGTAGCCTCGAACCCCAAGCCTCAAGCAGAGATGAGAAGCGGGCTACAGAGGACTGGCGAACGCACGTCTCTCTAACTGCACACCCCCAGATTATTTTCATTTTCAAATTTGTAGTCCTCAAGCCCAGCCGACACTGGCTCATGTGACATCCCTTGAGGCAAATTACCAGACTTTGTGCAGCTTCCTCTGGAGCCACAAAAGGCTTTATACTTTTTTTTCACATATGCAGCAGTATTCCCCAACACCCGTGAACAGACTTTGATGTGTAAAATCGGTGGAGTTCCCATGGAGCATTTTAAGTTTTTCACAGAAAATTGTCAAAATCATATCACTTGTATCTCAGCACATGGCCTAAATGTACACCAAATGTCATTGGAATCTGTTGAATGGTTTTGGAGATTCCACCCTTCCAAAAACAGGCAAACAAATAAAGTAACCTCCCTTGCAGACCTAAAAAACACAACATGCAAAACCAAATAGAAAAACACGTTCAGGTGAAGCTTCACGCGTCTTTGTACTCTCCCCCTTTATTTTCTCTTTGTTTTTGTATTCGCCTTTCCATTCGCCTGCTAGTCCAGTCAGAAGACAATCAATCCCAGAGGACCAGACCAGCCTGTGTCTGATCCATAAACAACAGATAGTAATGCAATCGGGTCTGGCACTCCATCTTATCTTCACCTATCTTTTGCACTTCTCCACCACTGCCTCCACCTCAGCCCCCTCCACCCCTCCAGCACTGGTTTCGTGTCATGGCTCTAAAATGAGACTGTCGCCTTTAGTATTGGTGCAGATTGGAGGGAACGGAGGGCGAGAATGAGACTTTCTCTTTCCTGTCCCTTCATTTTCCTGTCCTTATTACTGCTTTGTATAATTCTTGTCTAATTACAACCTCTTCCTCCTTGTATTTTCTGGAAGCCAGCCTGATAATCACACAGTGGAGCTGGTTTAAATCTGTCTGTGGAAGTGATTGCATTGTAGCAAGCATCAGGGGCACAAATATTGAACCAAAACAAATGCAAGCAGTGGGCTGGCCATCTGTTGGCTTGTACACCAAAATATAATCGAGATCCAAATAATCACATATAAAGCAGAGAAGAGACTGTCTGTCAGTCTGATTAGAGTGCGATTGGCTACCTCAAACATGGTCTGTACGAGGCTTGCTCACTACAAATGAACCATAGCTGATTTCAGTTGTTTTGAATTATTAAACATTGCAGAGTAAAACAAGCTGACACTTAACTACCAATCATTAGTACAGCAAAATAGACTTTTATACAGTCTTACCTTATCTGGCCACCAAAAAAAGAAAGAAGATTTTATTCTATGTTTAATCTGAATGTCCTCCCTGTTTGTCTTGGCTGATAGATGCGAATGAGGTGTATCTCTATTGTATGAAGCCTTACCTAACCTGAGGATTATATAATAGAAGGTGATTATCCAGCTAAATATGTCGGGATTAGAGATGTAGCTGGCTGCCTCTGTCCTCAAGAACAAAAAGGGCAATGATATTGTCTTACTGCAGACATGTTGGGGAGGCAGACGAGCCATTTTATGAATCTAAAAGAATTTATATTTCATTTCCATCTATTTTGGTTTGAATTACTTTAGATTCAAGATGCAAAATCATTAAACCTTTTTAACCCTAATCAACCAACCTGTGGGTCCATCATTACAGAGGCATGTTTCACAGATAAAGACAGTCAAACCCATATGTGTTGGAGCAAAAGGTGAAGTATGTGTTATATGGCAAGAATTGTGAAAAAAAAAAGCTATTTAACCAACTATAAAAAAATATGAGGGGAGACCTCAAGGTTAAAGAGGTTAATTAACTAATGGCTGAAAAAATGTTGATGTCCATTAAAGCCTGAAGTGACAAGTCCACATACTGATGCATGGGATGTTAAATGTTGCCAGTGTAATGACAGTGGATTCACTTTTTGAGGTTTAAGCTGCAGGGGCTTTGTAAAGCTGTCTCTGCAGTGTCGGGTATATGCATGCGTGTGTGAGTGTGTGTGTGTGTGTGCTGTACATATACACAGCTTGAGTGGCCATCCTTTCCTTTTTGTACTGTCCATCCTTTCATCACAGAGCATTTCCTTCACAGATGGACTGCTGTTTGTTAGTTAAATCAGGCAAAGCGTGTAGAGGGATTTCATGTCCCTGGGGCCATTTCCTCTTGAACGACACACTGTCCATTGACTGCCAACTTGTCCCAAACGTGCTTACTATTCTTGCTGAAATGAAACCTAAAGTTTAAACTGCGAGCAAGGTCAAAATTATCTTTAACTTTGATCGGTTATTTTGTCGAGAAAAGTGACCTAAATGATGCACCTTCAGTCCCTCTGTCCATCAACGAGGTGTAACTGTCCCTACAAACTTTGTTGTGCCTCGTCTTGACATTTCACTTTGCTCTGCTGTGGTCAGTGTCTGAACTTTATCTCACTTCACTGGACAAACCTGCTGCATGACCTATGACTCTTGTAAATGTCACCCCTTGCTAGAAAATGTGTAAAAATGCAAAATCGCCAAATCTTCTCTGCCTTGTCACTTTGATAAAAAAAAAAAAAAAAATGCTGTAAGTTTACAGATGCATGAGTTGTAGGGTCTACTAAAGCGACTCCACTTTAAATAGGTAGATGGTAGTCCAGTAAGTAGAGCATGAGCTCATGAGAAAACAAAAACTGCAGGTAAAGCATAATCTAATTTTTATACTTTCCCCACTTGTTTTCTGTTTCTCTCATTTTGTCTTCCTCCGTCCCCCTGTCTTTTTCCCTCTTCTTTGCCTAGCGAGACAGTGCTGCAGTGGGAAACTGTTGAAGAATCTATTCCCCTGTGAGATCAGAACCTTGCCATGCTCAAATATGCTTAGTGTGTCCAACCAAAGCCCTTATTTAGCGTTTTGCTTTTTTTGAAAAAGTGGAAACTTATTTTACCCCTTACCTTCACAGAAAAAGACAAGGGAGTGCAATAATGTTGTCGCATTTCATGCACTACTCAGCTCCCAATGGAGTGTAGACCTTTGAAATGTTTACTTAAGTGGAAATCAGCTTTTGTATTCGTCTTGGCTTGGATTGGCTGGAAGCAGTGGTGCAGTTTTAAACGGCATGATGCCAAATCTTGACAATATAGCCATATGCTGCTCAGATGCAGTGATGTAAGGGAAATTTTTCAAACCCTGACTCCTTGAAAGTACATTAATTTACCACTAATTTGCTACATACATTTTGATGAAAGTGCACTAGTACAAAGTGCATGACTTTGACTCTGGAGAGTGGGGTCCTGTGCGTGCTTAGCTTTAGGCAACAAAAACACTTTTGAATCAGGGAACACTGGCTAAGGAAAGATAATGTTAATAAAGTAAACACATCTTCCTTGTGCTTCAAGTCACAGTTGACTTCTCCTGTATTTATCTGTACTGTGAGTTGCCTTAACATAATCATAAAAAAAGCTTAATCATGCTTTAGTCACTACGAGAAATAAAACACATTGTCACTTGGGATGTTGATTCTTTTGTTTTTTTCACAGATTGAGTCATGTGATATGCTTGATTCCAGATTGAGCACAGAGAAGAAATTTACCATAACAAAAGTAAACACATTACATATATGAAATACTTTTATTAAAACATAACATAAATCCCACATTGGAGTAGCTTGTTAGTCACATGCTCCCACATGCTCACCTCTCAGGCTGTTGGAAGCAATCAAATAGATTTCTCTGACAGAATTTGTCAGTCTTTTTGAGCTCCTCATTATCTGTGACACTGGCAGGTCTGCTTTACAGAGGATTCAGTCCAGGGTGTGTCTCTCCAGTTGATGTCTGGAGACACTTTCCACTCGTTTTCACTCATTCTTTAAATGGCAGTAAAACACGTTACACGAACCGTCAGAAACTCCTGTAGGTTGAACTGGGCCTCCTAAACATTGTTAGGGTTGACTAACTAGAACATCATTAGCACATCATAATGGACTTGTAGACACTTGCTAGGCTTGCAACAATAAGGCTAATAACCCATAATGCAACACTCTCTTTAGGAGAACACTGTTGTCTATTCAAAAAGAACATATGATGTTTTTGAATATAAAATGTCCCCCACTTTTTCCAATTGTAATTTCCAGAATAAATTTCAGCCCTTTTTTGGTCCAGTAAACACCAATAAATCATACTAAATAGATACTAAAGGAAGAAATCAAATAGGGGGGAAAGCATCAATCATGTTCATGTCTGATCAATTGACTATTGTCAAATTGAATATTTTACTGATACATTCAGTACATTTTGTGACTTGCCAGATACGTTTATCAACAATGTTTCCTTATAATGTTGAGAAAAGCGCGCATGTGCTGCATGTACGTGAGCGAGACGCAGAAGCTTGAGTGGCTATTGGAAGGGTCTCATGGTTAATGATGTGTTCACTTATTGGTGACTGATAATGTCATATCAAGAACTAATTGCCTGCACGGTTGCCTCATTAAGCACAGCATGACGTCCTGCAAAGGGGGATTGCACACTTTGCCACAATCACTGCTTTTTCCGTATGTCCCTGTTTTACTCCTTCATCTCCTGCTCTGCTGTTCATTCCTCTATCATGTATTTTATTTTCGCTCCTTTTATTGTGTGATGGTGGGCACCATTTTTCTTCAAATTATGAAATGACCTGGAGGACCTGAATGTTTTGTTCATGGATTTCATTTATTCTTGTGGAAATTGTTTTGACATCCTCATACAATCCACCTTTTTATTCATCCGTCCTGTCAGTTACTCCCTGTGTCTCTGGCATTTCTAATTCATATCTCTTCATGCTCTTATCTGTCTATCTCAGTTTCAGAATTAGTTTTTTTTTTTTTTTTTTTTTTTTCATATTTTCAGTCTATTTTCTGCTCTTTAACATTTGCATTTCTCTTTCATTTAATCTCTATCTCTCTCTGTCTTATTCACTGCAGTCACCTTCACACTCCTGATCTGGAGCAGTTGGCTCTTCTCTCTCCTTCCCTCTCCATCCATTCAGCCCTCCATTTTGCACATGCCCACTGCCCTGCCTCTGGGCCACACTTCACTCCACCCCCCTCCGCTCCACCTCAACCTCCCCTCTTTTATTTATGGGAATATGCTGATGGGGCAAACCCAGGTAAAGATAGAATATTTCTAGTTACCCAGGATGAGAAACAGAAATTGAAACAGAAAAAAGAGAGAAGGCACAAGAGTGGAAGAGCACACACAATTAATCATGGAGCTGTCATTTGTCCTAAAAAGCAAAGTCATTCATCAAATGGAGCCGAGGAAAAATAAGAAAAGGGTGAACAAGGGAAAGAGAGCGAAATACAGTATATATCACAGGATCTATGTGCGATCTAATTGGGTCAGTGGCAAATAATGTGGCTGTGTTAGTGCTGAGCTTTGCTTCGGAGTTGAAACAGCAGGCTGGTTGGAGATCAGCGTCAGCAGGAGAGTGATTCAACCTCATGGGAGATAAAACAAGAAATAAAAAGCAACCTCAAACCTCATGAGTAACCTGACTCGCTACGCTTCAAATCCAATCGCGCGTTTCTAACTCAAACTACGTGGTAAGTTGCTGTATAAAAACATGGAATTGAGACCTAAACATCATCACTTAAATGTTAGAGGGACCCGTTGTGTATTTTCACCAGGAGCACACAAACCGAAAAAAGGGCAAGAGGAGAAGTATAAAATAAACAAAGAATGAAATAACACATTTAACCTGAGGGAATATCATTCTGTCAATCTGTCATTTTATTTGACAGGGGTCATTCTTTCTTTTGCATTCCTGGCTGAGCCTGTCACAAAACATTTGACAAATGAAAGCTTGTTCAGTGACATTGTGTATGAATTTAGATTAATAAAAAAAAAAAAACACGTCTGTTCCTTTCGTGTGCTTGTCAGAGTTAAGGACAAATCACAGGTAGGGTTAATGGAATCTGTCTGTGTTAGAACAGCCCTCAAGAGGCAGAAAGAGAGAGGAGGACTGACAAAATGAGGGAAAGGTGAAAGTGGAAGGTAATGTTGGTGGTAGATGATAGCAGAGATGGGAGGAGCTGAGGAGATAAAAACAGAAAACAGAGGGAGCTGCTTCTTCTGCGAGACCTGAAGCCATGCTGGGATGAAGTTGGGGACGTGGCTCTTGGTGAAAAGAATAATGCACCTTGACAGAACAGCACTCCCTGCCAACACGACCAACGATTCCCCCTGAAGCAGAGTGATGCGGAGCGCAAGCAGCACCTGTGACACCAACTGCCACCCCGGGGGAACATCAACAACTAGCCACCTGTTAAAAAATGCACTTGCCAACATCACACTGCATGTTAAAGTCATTAATTTACTTGCGACTGACGTCACTTTGCGATGCAATGAGTGCCTCTTAAAGATTCTTCTTCTGAATTAAAATGTCACTGTGGCACTCAAGGGAAATTAGCGTCATTCACATCTTGCTGTCATCAGAAAAGATCCTATGGCTGCCACTCATTGAGATGCCTACAGTATACTTCACCTAAAGAAAAAACTGATTCTTCAACTTACAAATAAAAAGCTGAATATAGCAATCAAATGCACCCTTGCTTAATTCACTACACTCTTACTTGTTCTGGTATTAACGGTAGCTTATGAGGGCAAATGTTAGAAGTGAGTTCAGTAACTTCTTTACTTGTGCAACTTTTAAACCATATTTTAGCTCTTTCATTGCTTTAAGTCCCATTCCCCTTGCTCTCAGTCCGGTCGTCTGATGATGTCGCCTAATGATGTCTTCAAAGCAGCTGCATGGCTCAGGAGAATATTGGGACATGAAGGGAAAGTCAGTGAGCCACAATCCTGCAGTTACGGCTTGTGGCCACAATGGCTGCTGTTTCGGGAATTTGAATTCTCACTTTTTGTGGAAAAAGAAATATAAACTATATGCTAATGATGCTACTGCTATTATGCATATTTATCCCTAAACATGACTGTTTTTGAATACATTTGCATCTATGTGTGAGGCCTCTGGCTGAACGTTTCCCATGGCAGTGACTGACTGTTGTTTGAGAGCCAGCGTTGCTAGGAGACCGGCTGTAGTGTGCTGCTGTTTGGAACGTCGATGCCTTGTTCATCACAAACACACAGTGTTGGTTATTCATTGTTTATGTTTTAAGTCGTCTGTCCTTTTACAACATTGGACATTTTTGGAAGACCCATCGTTCATTTGGTAAGTGAAAACTAGTTAGTCTAGTAATGTTAGCACTGATCCTCACCCGACAGTACTTTTCAGTCATGTTATTTCAACACCTGCTGAGTCATTAGTCCAAGGCTTAGTTTCCATTCAAATGTATCACAAATTTTACATGACTTTCCAAAAAGCCTGCAAAAGAAAATGAATGCTTGTTTCCATCCATTACTGTTATGTTAATGCTAATATTAGGAGTTGGCGCATTGAGACATTCTTAAGTCAGGTGCCATTAAACCGTTAAAGAAGAAGAAGGCAATACAGGATTATGTATTAAAAGAACTTCTATGGAACTTTGGAAAACGATGTGAAAACATGTTGGAAATATGTTTGTTTTCTGTATTAACTTCAGTGGAGCAGAAGCCTCAGGCAACGTTTCTGTCTCATGATTTATCAGTTTTTTCTATTGCACTTTGTCGTATTTTGTTTCTATCGTTACCCAAATTATGGTCACATTTAGACGAAAATAGACAATAAAGCAGCCTATGCTTGAGGGTGGGGCTATCGCGTGATTGACAACTTGTTACCAATGCGACCGCCAATCAGGAAAGAGGCAGCGCTACCCTCGCGTCACACTAACGTCACACAAACGTCACGGAGGCTACGTCCACTTCTTTTATACTGTCTATGGTTTTGACCAAATAAGTAGACCTACACAAGTCAAAACAAAAACAAAGGACATATATACTGCTTTCTTATCAAAAATGAGCTTTAATTTCAGTTTTAGCATACAGGCTGTTACAGCACACACTCAGGTTTGCATTATGTAAAACAAGCAGAGAAATAACTCAGGAATTCAAGATAAGTCTGCACATACTTCCAAGGACGAGTGTAGGATAGGGTGAGCAGTCCCTTTGATCTTTATCAGAAAATGTATGCAATTTCTCAGAGCCTGTGTGGTGCCAAATGCTGAAAAATTCAGCATGCGTTAGTGCTACAGTATGTAAATAGAGGTTTATTTAATCTCAGAGCTAATGACTGGCTGAGAGGCTGGGGAGGCTGTGGTTGTACACTTAATGGAAAACCTGCCCTGCTTTGTGCTGTAGTAATGGGAGGAGATTATCTTGCAATGCAGAAGGACTGGATGAATGCTTCTCCACAAATTGGTCATACCCTCTCACTCCTTCCCACCAATCTCTCGCTCTCTCTCATTCTAGATGTTTATTATTTATATTATACTGATACGCAACGTGAATGCTTTAATCATACTGACATGGAGGCTGAGGGAGGAATGGTAGCTGGAAGGATTTTTGGTTTATTCATGCATTTCGTTTTTATTCTACACTCTCTGTTATTTGTCATTGGTTTAGGTTTTATGATTTTTTTGCAAACAATGCAGTATTTCTTAATAATATTTTCGGTACTTCATCATCAGACTTCCCTCTTCTGGTTTGAGTGTCACATCCTTTTCATTCTTTGGATGCTGCTAACTATTATTTACTTTTGTCAGCTCAGGGGCAATGCCACTGTGTTAAATATCCATCTGACAGGCTACCTAATGTTTACCCCTGAGAAAGATCAATACCACAGCGCCATTGTCCAGACTTCATTCTTCAAGCTCAATTGATTGCGTTTCTTCGTCAGAACCGGCGTGGACACGGTAAACCAGACAAATCCATGTGGTTTGGTGTCACTGTGAATCGAAAACGGTGTCAATTAAGCCTGTGCCTGTCAAAGATACTTATTACCTCACTCACCGCATTGTCAGTCAATGGTTATGATGTTGTCACCTTTCCATTCAGATAATATTGAGTGTGTGGGTCATTTGAAGTCACTTTTGAGTCGTTATTGAGCCCCTTCTCAACTTAACTGAAAAACGAATTGCTAAAGGGTTTTGGTTGGAGGAAAGTGTAATCTATACCAGCTAATTATTATTATTTTGACAAAAAAAATCTAAATCTATAGGGCATTAATGGAAATGACTAATTTTATTGTGACAATGGGTTTTCCATTTTTCTTTCCCATGCAATGGATTCTTTTTCCATATCATATTGCTGTATACCTACAGTCCCTTTTCAATTATTCAGATTTTTTTTTATTGTTTAGCTGTTTATATTTGTTTACATTTTATTTAAATTGTTCTTTCAAGAAATCTTATCTATTAAACCAACTAACTAAAATCTAACTAAAATAATATTATATATAATAATAATAATATCTCAAAACTGTGATTAATTTCCCTTTGGTTCATACCAAATTACATAGTTCTGTGTATTCTGCCTAAAAGCCCTTACCATACTGCCAAGAATAAAATCTTTTTTTGTTGGCTGAGTCTAAAAATACTTGCATCAGCCAAAAAAAAAAAAATACCCGCCTTAACTGCAGAATGTAAACCCACTTAGGTTCCCAGAACTCCTGAATTTTGTAATTTTTGGTTAACCAAACCTGCAAAAGTCAGAATCAGAAATCTGTAATTGTGTGTAATGAGTCATCCTTGACCTGAACGTGTTGGGACTGCAGTTAGGGCCCGCCTTGTAGAGTACAGTGTGTCTCTTGGGTGCCCAGCCACATGGGAAGCATCAAAGAGTTTTGGTGGTCAGCAGATCAGCCGTGAGAGCTCTGCAGCTGTCTGATAACTGCTGCTGTGGGTGGAGTAAGCTCTCACCTATGCACAGTCGCACACGTGTGCTTTTTCATTTACACCATAAGGGATGAGCCGCTCTGGAGAAACCAACACCATGAAGACCATGACAGCACTCTGTCATCCCCCGACAAAAACAGAGGTGTACTTCAGCAGCACTTCTGCATTCATTTCAAGCCATATAAAGTATGGAGCCCATGTCTAAAGCATCTATTTATAGATAGATAGTTTGGAATTGGTAGACTGAGCTTTCATTTATCTCATTACAACTCATTTAGCCCTCATGTTCTTTTTGCAAATTAATGAATATACAGTGTAACGGTCTGTTAATGCAATATTGATGAGGTGATGCTGATAGTAATGAGATGCCCAAAGTAAATCAAAGTGTTTACAAATGGATGAGCACATGCATCCACGTGTATTTACTCTACTTCTTCCTCCAGCTGACCATTAATTTAATTGACCAGGGTTGTTGTTGTTCATCTGTTACTTTTCAACCGTGGAAAATTATCTAGTTATCAATTAGTGCTCTGATGGTTTTCCAACCAAGTAATACGTCATTGAAATGTTTCTATATTCTCTGCCATGTGATGTAATCAAAGTAGCTCTCCTGCTGGACTTGACAGAGGGAATCTTTTTTCAGCTGACTTTCCAATGAGTAATTTCATTTTTTATGTCCATTTGCTAATCCTTTGAAGTTTTTTCCCGCTTTGTTCTCCAGTTCTCATTATTTTCCTTTTGAAATTTCTTCCTATTAACCCATTTTTAAAGCTTGATTTTCTCATTGTTTGTGATACCAAAGACCCCAGAGATATCTTTTTGTTCTCTTCTGACCTTATCAAACCCTTATCAATATGTAGAAAAGTATTTAAGTGGTAACGCTTTCCTTTGCCACAAACGTTTGATGAGGGTGACAAAATGCTGCATTGTTATTACACTAAATAAGGAAAAAAAAATGTATGTTTCATATATATATTAATTGTCAGCCAAAAAGTCTGTAGAAATCTACAGTATCCTACATAGTGATAGAATGTATGCCTCTAAACCTAAAGTAATGCCAACACCAATCACTAAAATAGATCATTTAAAAAAGGTAATTTTATTTAACCATACAGAGTCTCCGGGATCCCAAACAGCCCATTTTTGTCTCTTAAACTCAAACACACATGCATCCTTTCCTTATCCTTATTATTAATACATTTATTCTTGTCCGTCAGTAATTTACTGCAGTGTCACCCTGCACAGGTCCACTGTTATTGATGTGTTGTTTTTGGTTCATTTTATTGCTGTTGCAGGTGTCAGCCGTTACTATGATGGCTGCCACAGTTGGACGCATAAAGACAAAACACAATAACACACACAAGCTTGGCTGATATTGGCCATAGCCATAGCCAACACAAAGTAATCTGGCAGTGCGATTGTATGGCTGGCAGTGTATTTTGTTTAGCTCAGTCAACACGTTGAATTTAATTTCCTTTCTCTGTCATTCAGCTGGTGGATTTTTTCTTTTTTTCATCCCAGGGGCAATATTTCCTTTTGTGTGCGTTGACTGTTTTCACACCCATTTCCTCTCCATCTACGGTACTGTATACTGTATATATCTGCCTCTCGTGTGTGTTTGTTTTTGCTGGTGCCGCTCTGTGTTTCTCTGTGTGCCTGTATGATGTCGGTTTGTCTTCTCGTCTGTCTCTCTGTCTTGCTCTGCTTGTCTGTCTGTCACTTTCTCTCTCTTTGCACTACCCATACACACCTCACTCACCACCAACACCATCAAAACACACACACACACACACACACACACACACACACACACACTCATGCCTCTTTTTCCTGGGTTCCCTTAAATCGCCACACTGCTAAGAAAGTGAGTGACAGCACAATATGCACAGTCTGCAAACGACTGACGGGGATTTTAACCAGATACGTCACAACTACAGGGGAAGGGAAAGAGGGAGGGACAGAGGAGAGGAGAGGAGGAGAGCAAACGAACAGAGACAGGGAGAGAGAGAGAGTACAGAGGGATATATTGACTCAAAGCTGGTCTGCATGCTCCTCAGTATGTGAGAAACAGAGGACGTGAGAGCAGCCAAGATGGAGTGCTGGCACAGATGAAGACTGTCCCTGGGTACGCATTTGTGTATGGCTATATTTGTGCATGTGTGTGTGTGTGTGTGTGTGTGTGTTTCCACATGTGCCTGCATGTGCGTGCCTCTGTATGTAAGAGGGCTGAGAGCGATTGAGTTTGTAAGCAACCTGCTGCAAGTGATCATTTCTATGTGGGTACCCGAGCAGTGAATTTGGGTGTTGTTACATAAGAGCAGTGCGAGTGACTGAAGGAGTGTAGGTACATGTATTGAAGACGGGACCAGTTTGGAGTCTTTATCTGTGTGTAGTGTCTTAACACCCGTGTGTGAGAGAGAGTCTCCTTAAGGGCTGTAACTTAGTATAGTGAAGAAGGAGGAATGTGCTCTAGGAAATGCAAGTTTACAACTGAGTTAAGTCTTGTTGTGTTCGTTATGAATGGTGTGTTAGCTTGATTAACAAAAGCTTCAGTGTGGTCAGTTTATAGACCTATATGTCAGTGTGTGTAAGATGGAGGAGTCAATATGTTTTATGATTCAAGATGCGTTATAGCAATATCGATCACCTCAGTATCTGTTTTCTTCTGTTTCTGATGTTTGCGTGGTGAACTGTAAATGGTTCAACGTAAAGGCGTAGTCTAATCTACTGGCAACATGCGTATTGTATATGACAACATAACAGGGGGACATACAAGATAATTTAAACACATAATGAAAGAACAACTTCCATGTTGTAAAGGCAAATCAAACCGCTTTACCAGCAATTGTCAGCTACAAAAGCGGTGGAAGTTAAATGGAACTGAAACAATTTATTCATCAGTTGATCGATAAAAAAAATCTATCTGCAACAATTTTGATTAGCAATTGATCATTTAATCTTTTCTCTGTTTATATCATTGTAAATGGAATATCTTTGGGACTGTTAGTCAGACAAATGCTCAGGGACATTTTATAAACTAAACAACAAATTAATTAATTGAAAATAAAAAGAGATTAACCAATGATGAAAATATTAATCAGTTGTTGTCACCCTAGAGTTAACACTTTGCTATGTGAGTTTTCAAAGCAGCGCAAGATAGTTAACAGTGCTCCGAAGAGGTTATTGATTCACACAACAGATGCATCAGTCAAAAACTAAAAAGGGCAAAATTATTTTATTTCAGGAAATTAATAGACTCGAAAATCATGACAACATTCAAAACACAGACAAGGGACGGAGTTCGCAAGTTGACACTAAACAGCAGTGACATGAAGATGGACAGGCATTATATAGGGGGATGACTAGTGATATGCATCCTCAAATGACCTTCCTATGTAGCCGTGTTTGCTCTGGTGATTTAGTGGTGTCATATATTAAAGGTACTTGTTCATAAAGTGTATCTCCTACTTGCTGTATATTTTGAGTAAAGACCATATCTGTTAATGTTATCTAGTTCTTTTTGTCATTAACAGGTTAATCTGGGACAGTACCGGTCGACAAAGGAAACATTGTCACGTCCTGGTTTGAAGTTTATCCCTGTGATCACTGAAATCAAACTAGTTCTTGAAATAATAACGACACAGTGGCACTGTGGGAGTGCGCAAGAGAAAACATGTCTTCAGTCTCTCTTAATCACTGTGAGGAAACTAGGAAATGATAGCAATTGTCTCGATGCAGTTGGAGTTTGGTAACAGTTATTACGCTTCATTTGGTGATAAATATGGTAAGGACTGAGAAAGGCTTCAAATAGTGTTATGTAAATATTGCTGAGGGGACTTGCAGATGAGAGAGAGAGGAGTGAAAGAGAGAGACAAGAGAGGGATTAGAGTGAAGTGCAGATACACAAGTGACATCACTTGCTCATACTTTACAGGACTACATTTGAATATTAATTCAGAGCACAGACTTGGTGTGCTGACACAATGTGTGAGTCACACTTGAAGTGCCAAAGGTTCTGGCAAATTCTATTTTGGCTTTTGAGAAGTCAGGTTTGCATCAATGGATAAAAACAGGTTTTCTTTTAGATGTGCTGTGAATTTCAACATATTGCCACGATGTCTTGCCTTGAATAGAACGCGCCCCTACTGCTGCTGCACAAACTCACAGAAAGGGGAAAGTTGGAAACTCAGAGGAGGTGGAGGATATGACTGTGTTGTTTTGTTTTTCTCTTCTAGTTCTGAGCCTCTTGTTCCTCCCCTCTGCTATGATCCCAGCTGTTATACTCTCTTTGTTCTTCCTCATTCATTTCTTTCTCTCTCCATCTCACCCCGTCATTTTCATCCCACAGTCCCGTTCGAGTGCCCACATGAGCGTCTCCAAACCCCCACCGCCCCCCTCCACTTCCCACCTGACCATCCCCCCTTCTGCCACCTCCACCCCTTCCTCGTCCGCCTCCTCCCCCTCAGCAACGCCCCACTCCACCACTTTGCCCCCTCCCTCGCCGGTCAAGATCTCTATGCAGGAGCACTTTGCCATCAACGTGTGCCCGGGCCCCATCCTCCCCATCCCACAGATCTCAGACTTCTTTCCACGTTTCCACGACTACCCCTGCACGCCACCGCCTCCCAGGGAGAAGAAGATCCTAAAAGAGGAGACTTTCAATGGGGAGACGGGTGGAGGGTACAAAGATTTGGAGAGGAGAGAGACCAACGATGTAGACAGGGAGGAGGTGCTCGACTCTGATGACGATGACAGTGAGTTCTGAGGAGGGTGAACCAAGTTTTGTAATGGAAAAGTTGTGTTGAGTATTGTGCGTTTGGTTTGTGTGTGTATGTTTACTCATGTTTAAATTACTTGGCAATAGCAGAAAAACAACAATTTAAATTGTAAAACTTTGAAGACTCATCTTGTTTTTTTACTCAAAATGAGTTTCTGCATTTTCCTCAGAAGCACAACATATGCTTGCAGCGTAAATGTGGAGTCAAGCAATTTTCCAAAAGTGTTTGTCACTCCCATTTTATGTGACACCGTGCCTCCGATGATTTATTAGACAATGTTACAATAGCGGGACTCAGCCTGCAAGTTTCTGCTCATTCCCAAACAGTAATCAAACAAGACAGATCAATTCATATTAGGCAGCGTCATGTTTTTAAGAGGCCATCTGCTACAAATATGACTCAGAGCTTTTGAGTGTGTGTATGTGACTGAGTGTGTCTGTCCCTTTACTGGCGGTAATTGCCATGGTTTGTGTTGTTTTCAGCCTACCTGGGAACGTTGGAGTTCAACTTGCTCTTTGATCAGGAGAACAACTGTCTACATTGTACTATTCACAAGGCTAAGGTACACACAATTTCAATATCTTCTTCATATTAACAGACTGTCTGTCTGTTTGTCTGTCTATGTGAGTAGTTACATAATCCTCCATGAAGGCCCAATGATAACAATTCTCCTGTAATGTTTTTACGTTTGCACAAGACGTCAGAGTGCTTTCTCTCAACCTCTTTAAAGTACCGTGTTCGTCACACACCCTCAGCAGCTTGTCATTTCAAGACAAATTCAACTCATCGCACTACAAAATGTCGCTCTGTTGCTGTGGCAGACACATTTTGTATGGCCATCGTACAAGGACACAAGCCTTGTATTACATATTGTGTACTGTCACATGATGTTAATTATGTAAATCTCGCTCAATGGTTCCCTTGAGGACAACACAAAGGAGTCTAGGATGGTAGAAAATAGTTGCATGGAAAGAAACACCCAGAGGCGCTATTGAGATGTAACTACAGTAGAAGAGGTCTGTCATATTCACTGTCTTTTTTTGACCCTGTCAGTTGTGTGAAGCGTTTGAGGGCATGATGACGTCACCTTTGACACTACAGTATGTGTGTTTGTGGGTGTGTGTGTGTGGGTGTGTGTGTGTGTGTGTGTTTTTGTGTCTGCTTGTGTCCACAGGGACTGAAAGCCATGGACTCCAATGGGCTGGCTGATCCATACGTCAAGCTTCATCTTCTCCCCGGGGCTAGCAAGGTCACTGCTCCAACCTTACCTCAGCAGCAATTAACGTAACATGCTACCACACTGGGCTGTCCCAGACACTGACACTCCCTCAGGAAACTTCCATATCACACAGAAACTGCTGGCAAGATGAGATAATTTATTGAAAAGACTGATAATAGGAAACACTTCCTACGTTATTCAACTGAAGAAAACTAAAAACAATTATTTACTTTTTGTAAATAATAGTCTCCCTCGTCCATACTTGTTTATCAGACACAATGAAAAGGTCAAAACGCTCTTGCAAAAACATTTACATCGCAGCAGGCTAATTTAGTGTGTTGTTTCAAGACGTTGAGCAGGGCACATTGCGATTGGTTACTGCTTAATGTGGCTCGTCCAATGCTCAGCTTTATCGAGCACAAACATGCTTCGGTCTGCTGCACCACTCTTGTCTTGTTTTCAGCTCAAGCAGCGGGGAAGATAAGGTTCACAACAACAGCAACCCCCAGTTCCGGCAGAATGCAACCTGTTGTCGGCCATTTTGGCTCAAGGTTGACACGAAATGAGGTTATGATAAGCGCGCGGAGGACGCCGAGCCAAGATAGGTTGAATGAGGCAACTGTCTGAGGTCTAAGGTGCTAACAATAACAACGTCTGGGGGATTTTTGTCCTCCAGCCTTCCTTCCTCTGTGTCTTTTCTCGCACTGTTATCGCTCTCCTTTCCCCACTTTCCACTCCTATCTCTGTCTCTATCTCACTATCTGGCTGTGACCCTCTTTGACCTTGAAATACCAACAGTGTGCGGAGAGAAGGGAGACAACTGAGAGGGAGGAAAGGGGAGAGAGAGGGAGTGAGAGAGGGGAGTGGAGAAAGGGAGGGAGGGAGAGGCAGATGAGGGGAGGACAGCAGCAGGTGGTTGTCATGGAAACAGGGAGGATTGTTACACGGCTCACGTCAACAGCCGAGTGTTGATGGGGGGAGAGGGGTGGTAGAGGTGGTGGTGGTGGTGGTGGTGGTGGTGGTGGTGGGGGGGGGTGCTGCTGAGAAAGCGTCAATGAGTAGGTAAGTACCCATGAACTGCCGTTTGTTGAATACCCACCAGACGGGGGCCACGTCACTTGAAAAGTGGGAGCGTGCACATGTAGAGGTGAGGACACACACTCACACACCTACTCTTGTCCACATTCAGACTCAGCATGCAAGCGTGGCAATGAATAATCCAGAACACAAAAGGTTTCAGTTTCTGCAAAGTTATACAAATACTGAGCGCAGAGGCACACAGTGAGGACCAACTCGTTTTCCTTCTTTCTGAGATTCACATCTCCTAGCACATGCTCTTTAACCAGGATACAGTCAAGCATGCTGTCTTGTGATGTCAAACACACTGTAACACATGCCGCGCATGACCTTGCGTATATGCAGACACATGCTAAGGCTTTAGTCACAGTCACACAGAGATGCTCCCTTCATCTGTCCCTCCTTCTCTATCACTCCCTCTCTCATTTTCACACACAAACATGTATGAACACTGTAGTTGCCGGTGCCTCTGTAGTGTTTACTGGTATTTTCGTCTGTCCATTCCTAATCGAGGTGCATGGAAAATTTACTCACAGCTAGACTCTTCATCCACAGCTCTGGGAAGTCGGGATAGAGAGAGGCAGTGTGAAATACGTGAAAAGATCCATGCAGACAGATGGAGAAAAAGGAGGGAGACTGTGATGGACAGATGGAGGACTAGAGATAAAACATTTAGAAACAGATGCAAAAGCACTGGTGTAGAGGGAAAATGGAGGCAGGGAGTGACAGAGGGCAGGAAGAGGGAACTGGTGTTTTAAGTGTTTGTAAATGTAGCATGTAAGGTAAGATGTGTGCTCAGAAAACCAACCTAATTCTGTCAATAAGGGGTAGTGATTATTTGTGAAATAGGTGTTCTGTTGAGTTGTGCTGGCACACATACAGCTGTGAAACACTGCTGCGATTCGTGACTCTGCTTGTGCACGGCTCCTCCTGCACATTAATGAATCAAACAAATGACATGAATCGAAAACACTTGTTCCCTTCATGGAGCAAGCTCTGGAGGGCTGACTCTTGTAGATAAGCCAAGAGTTTCCAGCAGAAAATGAGGAATAAAAAGGGGATAGTGATGGGAGGAAGGCGAGGCGACACAGGCAGAACAATGGGATGTGGGGACAAAAACAGACCAAAAGAAAGAAGATGGAAGGGAGGGTTCAGCATCTGGCCCCGAGGCGTTAGCAAGAGGCTGACTGTGGTAGAAAGGAAAAGAAAGAAAGAGAGATGAGGTGTTTATCTGCAAGGATTCAGACACGAGCAGAAGTATTTGGAGAGAATAGCCTACACACTTTCTCTACAAGCTGGACATTCAGAGTGTACGTATACAATTATGCATAACCAGTGGTGAAAGAGCCTTTACTTAAAGGTGCAGTAGGTCACTTTTATAAAAATAACTTTTTGTCATATTTGCTGAAACTGTCACTATATCCTGACAGTAAAACATTAGACAGATTATCTGTGAAAAAAACAGGTTCCTCTGGCTTCTCCTGGTGCTCATAATGGCATTTGCAAAAATCCACTGCGCCTGAATGAAAATAACCAATCAGAGGAGGAGTAGTCCCTAATGCAGTGTCAATCATTGCTCGTGCACACGCTGCTCAGCCCCCCTCCCCCCGCATGCTCTCACTCATTCAAGCACAATATCTCCAGTGCAGGGCTGCAGGACGAGCTCTGCAAACGTAATGGCTGAGAAACATTTCTGGCTATGTGGACTATAGTTCATGGCGTTAATTCTGAGGTACTATGAGTTAACAGTTTGAGTCGAGCACAGAGGCTGTGTTATGTGTAGCGATATGGGGTAATGAATTGGATGAATGTACTGTTTATCAGACCACAAACTGAGGCTTTGGAGACAGAGCTGAAACACAGCAGAGATGGAGGGGAGGGACCTAGAAGTTGTACACATTCTCAAGCAAAGTCGACTCTTTTTAAACTTGCCTACTGCACCTTTAAATAAAAGGACCAATGACATAATGTAAAATAACAATACTCTATTACAAGTGAAGGTCCAGCCTTCAAAATGTGCTTTAGTAAAATAGTCAATAATATTCAATCTGCAGGGAGAATTGCTCTGCGACAGTGTTATACAGTTTGTAACTGGATTTCAGTGGTAGAAAAACGGGTAGAGGTGGAGATATTTCTAACCACTATATATACTGTTGGAAAATTTAAAAGATAAGGCTGTCAATGCCCCATATTTTTCCTATTGTCAACAAATCCCATGAGAAGACCAAAATCAACCATGTGTTAGTCCTTCTCTCAATACTTTCAGACTTCTCCATGCCCGTCACAACGACATATAACAAAAAATAAATAAACTACAGTGCCTGTGTTCACGATAATGAAGGTGCCTGCCATCCAACAGTGTGGCTTATTGATGTGTTTTTAAAGTGGCACTCCACAGATTTTACACGTGAAGGTCACTTTAGTCGTCATAAGCCTGTGAAAACAGTCGTATAATGTCTTCTATGGCTCTGAAGGGAGCTCTTTGAGGTCTGAAAAATGACCGATTTACAAGTTTGCTCTCTGAAAAAACTCACTTAATCTGATTGTCATAAGGTTCCATGACTTTGTCCACACAGGGCATCTGAACACACTAAATACATTTTGATCATTTTAATTAAAATGTAGGTGTTTTATTTAACTCTCCGGCCATTAGAAATGAATGAGACTACAATTAGTGTATAAAATTGAGTTCAGGCACATGCCCATTCATCAGATAGACACCTCTCTATCTCAGACCCCTACATGCATGTGTGTTTGAGCACACACCTAAACACACACACACACACACACACACACACACACTCCCCTTCTTGGCTTCCATGGCAACCCCCACGGGAACCACACCTGTTGGCAGTTCTCACAAACAATCGCAACATTGATTTAATAACATATGAAACTTTTCTCGCAGCTTGGTTGTATAAAGCTTTTTTGAGGCCTTGCTCACAGTTCATTCTCTGGCAGCACAATGACAAAACAATATACTGTATGTGGCTCTTGATCATATCTTTGAGAGAGAGAGGGCAGTAAACTGACAGTGGAGATGCATTTTAGGAGGAAGTGTCAGAAGTTGAAGACAATACCAAATATGATTAGGTGTAGTTTTGTCATACTAATCAGTTTTGATTGATTTTGATGGATTTATAATCAGCTATAATAGGGCAGCCATTTTTGACTAGGGACATGAATTATGAAATGAACACAAAAGCCTGTGTTACAAACTAGTAAAGTGGAGTATGAAAGTTGTGGGCATGTACCAGGCAGGGAAGGTCTAGTAGGGTCTAAATGTCAAGATGTCTTTGCCTTTGCAGCTTTGATTTTCACCGTTCTTTTAAAATCTGTCTCTTGTGAGTACCCCAACTTTCCATCTGAGTGATCCTGTGTAACTTACATCATTTCCTAGCTCATGGCCAGAGTCAGGCAAGTGGTTTTCAACCACTCGAGAAATGCAGCTTGGGGTCTGTTAAATCTAAGCCAAGGAGGAAGGCGGGTAGCTGACTACTCTATTGAGTTCAGAACTATTGCTGCAGGAAGTAAGTGGAATGCTTCTTAGCTGTACGATACATATTATAACAAATTTTATTAAAAATGAGCTTGCCGCCTTGGGCCCCCAACAACACCCTTTAGCCAATGCAACTTGGCCATACTCCTCGGAGGAATGACAGTGACTCAAGGAGGAGCCTGTACTGCAACTAGACCAGTCATTTTGTCGCCTCCTAGCTGGTAAAAGGCAGGGATTACCAGTTATCCCATCATATGCCTCATGCTCAGCTAATTCTGCCTGACCAGACACATACAGTTTGAGTGTTTGGTGAGTCCAGCACCGACGCCAGATTTATGGACAGCATAAACACTACTCAGCTGGGCATCGGCCAGGGACCCCTAGCCATACCCATGAAACAAGTGCCCCCCTATGGACACCTCTTTTGCTCTGTGACTCAGAAGTGTCCCAGTCCACTTGAGCATGTCATCATTCACCTGATGATGCATCTCAACTGTCATTCTAAATTTTTCATGGCTCGTCAGACATAATCCATACATTGACTGGTCCCCTGGACTTATTTTGGGCTGGAGTCATCACTGTCATGCTGTGTGTCTCAGATCTGCCCAGTGATTCCTCTGAATCTGAGTTCTTTCTGACTATATGGATTTGAAAGAAGAAGCTTGGTCACTTGTCTGCCTCCCCATCATCACTATAACTGCATTGTCTACCTCCTCCTGGGCATGTCTGCATCCAAAGGGTGGCTTCTTGTCACTGCAGGCATCATCCAGATGGACCCCACCAAAGTCAAGGCAGTCATCGACTGGACCCACTATTCCTTTTACAAGCAATTGCAGCACATCCTGTGGTTTGCCAATTTCTGTTGGTGGAACTACAGTTTTGCGGCTGCCCCCCTCAATGCCTTCATCTCCCAGAATACCCCCTCACCTCAGTTTGTGGTGGGGGTCGATGCTGTTCTCTCCCAGCAATCCCTCCGAAACCAGAAGCTTCACCCCTGCACGTTCCTCTCGCATGAGCTATCCCCAGCGGAGAAGAACTACAACATTGGCCACATCTCCCTGGACTTCAGCACCGGTCTGCCTCCCGCTTATGGTAACACAGTCATTAATACGATGGTAGACCATTTTTCCGTTCCTCTTTCCAAGTTACCCACAGCCAAAGAAACAGCTGAACTGTTGCTACGACATACTTGATGCATGGTCTCCCCAGAAATTGTCTCTGACCTGGGACCTCAATTCACGTCTCATTTCTGGAAAGAGTTTTGCCATCTCTTAAATTCAAACAATCAGGCTTTTCTTCGGGGTTCCACTCGCAGCCCACTGGGCAGATGGCATGTATGAACCAGGAAAAGGTGATGGCTCTATTGTGCATCTCCAAACAACTGATATCGGCAGGGTATGCACATTACACCCTCCCCAGCTCTGCCACCGGCCTATCTCCATTCCAGTGCTCCCATGGCTACCAATGTCCACTCTTCCCCGAACAAGGAAGCTTTTCTTCATTGCTGTCGCTGCACCTGGATGAGGTCCTGGTCCAGAAGAGTGCCAACCAGATCTGCACTCCAGCCCAGAGGGAAAGGGCCCACTTCACTTTGCCTTTTCCCCCCTGCCATGTAACAACTCTCTTGTCGCTTCAGATCCTGCTGCTCCCACCTGACTGGCAGTGACCACAGTGTTTCCACCATTCCCCATCACCTTACCACCACTTCCATTGATTCTCTGCCTGCCTTTTTATTTATTTTTTTATGACCCCCCCCCTGCCTGCCTTTTGGTCACTTTTCTATTTGTCACTGAACTGTAGTGAAGTACAACTAAATTGACATAAAATGTAAACACTCAAGAAAAGCAGAACTTCAAAAGTCAACTTACAGTACTTAAGTAAATACCTTTCACCACTATAGCCACTCCTACAGCTCAGAACAGCCAATTAGTTCTGCCTTTGGCACTACAAGGTTTTACTGACCCAAATTTTATGACAGGAATGTGTCTACAGTTTAATAATTTGAACAGTGGTTTGGCTTTTCAAGAGTTTTGTGCAGGAACGTATGTATCTAGGGAGTCAGTAAAACTGCATTTTATTGGGATGCAAGCCCAATTTCTAGAAGGGTTTATAAACATTAAAATATATATACAGAAGAAAATCTGAAATAGAAACTTAAACAAGATGAACATATCCTGAAGGCAACTGTGGAAAATGAGACACCAAGTGGCTGCAAACTTTATTTATGTATGGTGAAGCTATTAAGGGCTCGTGGGCATTTCCTCTCCTGAAAGCTTTAATTTTTCATGCTGAGTCTGTTGTGCAATTTAATTGGCTGCTGTGTTGTGTTGTGTTTGAGACACAGTGCTTGTTTTAGGGGTCTGGCTGGTGCTAATGCACTGTCTTATCATGTTGGGGAGGAGACAGACGGACAGGTGAAGCGAGGGAAGCCTTGCGTCCTCTCACTCTCCTCTACGAAGTAGGCAGCAGATGTCTGCGATTTCCTCAGGGACAGAGATAAATGATGTTTCCCCACTTTTTTTTTGGTCTCTCCTTCTTTCTTGATCTTTCAGTGTCACTCGTTTTGCTTCATTTTCATGATCTTTTATTCTCTTTCTCTTATTCTGATCTGACAAGTTTGCTCCTTCACCCTTTAAACATTCCTCATTCCTCTTTTCTTCTTTTGATCCTTCCCTTTCCATGAATTTCTTGTCATGTTTTCGTCTCTATCTCCTCAGGCAAACAAACTACGCACAAAAACCCTGAAGAATACTCTGAACCCAGTGTGGAACGAAACGCTGATGTATCATGGCATCACAGCAGCCGACATGACCACCAAAACACTCAGGTAGGTGCTCAGCTCTGACTTTCACCCTGGCCAGTAATTAGCATTATTCCCCAGACAGTCAAATGACCAGTTTATTATGCAGAGGATGAAGATCCATGCTTCCAATCCTCCAGTGAACTGCCAGCAGCCGTCTATGCTTCCCAGTGGGCTTTTCCAGGTAATTCATTATTGCAGCCAGGCGACGCCAGCCAACTGTTCCACTTGCTGTTGCTGCTGTAACTGTTCAGGTGCTGGCTGCTCAGAGAGTCTCCGCCCGCTTCTTCCCACAGTGCTCTCCGTATGGATTGATTGAGGTCAATCGTAGCCATCTTGGCCCAAAAACTCTGACGCACTTGTGTCATCCTGTATGTGTAAGTTGATTCAGAGATGGAGTTTCGCGTGGGTTTTGTTTGTGATTGTGTGCTCTGCGTACAATCAGTGTCAGTTTGCTCAGTGGATTCATAATAGGGTTGGATGGCATTGTTTATCCTGAAGAAACACGAACACAGATGCACTCAGATATATGCATGCACACACACACACACGTACACACATGAATCTCGTCACACACAAATGCAGCCAGTCAGGTGTGTGCTTATCCTCTTGTGTGTATGTCAAGGGCAATCACTGGCAGGAAAGAACATGCATGGCCCCTCCTCTGTACGTAGAGAAAACACACACACACACACACACACACACACACACACACACACACATGCAAACAGCACATGTCCTTGAGCTTTTACAAACACACACATTCAGAAATAACATTTACTCTCCCTCCCCAAATACACACAGACACACACACAGACACACACACACACACACACACAAACTGTCAGTATACACACATGCAGCAGCTTGAGGATAGACCCTTCAAACTAGAGGAAACCCACCTGACCTCTGTTCAAGGACATAGCCCACAGACACAAACCAGGATGGGGGCTCTGGGAAGCCAAAACGAGGAGGAGGAGTGTGACCAGTGTCAAGCAAGAGATGAAGAGAGAGAGAAAGAGAGGGATGACTGCCAAGATCAACAAAGAGAGCGGGAGGAAAAGCGTGAATGATGTCAAGTGACACACAAGGCAGTGTGGAAGAGGAAACTAGGGAGGCCAAGATTGAGGAAGATGACAGAGTAGAGGGATGGAGAGATTCCAAGGGTCCGTTTAAAGAGAGCGAGAGATTGGCTCACTGAGAGAGTAGTGAAATGGGTAAAGTGATGAATGAGGAAATTCACTTAGCTGAGAAAAAAGGCAGAGCGATAGGGAGGAGTTTACTCAAAGGGGAGCCAAATAAACGAAAGAATGAGGACAGTGAGAAATACGTGAGACAGCAAATGAGCACGAGTCAATGAAACGCTGTCTGACAGCGAGGAAAGCAAGCGACAGACAGCGAGAGGCGGAGAGAGGAAGAAAATCTGTTCAAACTCTCTCTGGATGTGTTCAGGCGCCAGCACGAAACCTCAGCCAACAGACAGACTTTGTTCTCATTACTCCACAGAAAGCAGTGAACAGTCAGAGGATGGAGAAATAGAGAGGTATCCCCGGAGAGATGTTTACTCACTCGGTTGTGCCCTGCTGCATCCTGCACTGCCTGTCCCAGCAGGGCGCAGAGGAGGGGATGCTGTACTCTTTGATCCCCATGCTCTATGCACTGCTGAGCGGGAGGACTCTGTCCAGACTGTAGACTGGCCTGAAGGCCTGGATAGTGCAAGTTTATAGTTAAACTGGGCCATACTGCAGTCAGAGTATATTAATGTGTTGGCAAGTGAGAACAAGGATTATCTTTCAGCAGCGTTTTCATTCAGGTACCGTAGACACATTTTAAAGTATTAATCCTTTAGATTTCCCTCCTGGTTCATTTAGTGACATCTGTGGTTACCGTGGGAACACCAAGTGTGGTGTAATACTATAGCAAACACTCCTTGAGCAGGAGTGAACTGGTGTATGTGTTTACAGTGCAGCCAAACAAACCTTTGTTTTAATAAAGAAGTCAGTCAAAAATGATTACTTCTGTGTGCTTTTGAATCTGATTTCATGCTGTAGTTTCCCACACAACCGAAGGACACAGTAAAGCTGGTCACATTGTTGAGGAGTTGGAGGTGTGCAGCCTGTCACCTGCAGCTCCTCATCTAACTACTGTGGCTTATCCTTTTTGTTCCTTTACTTCCATTAAATTAAAAATTATCCACTGACGAAATGATCATTGTTTTCTCGACACATTTCTTTTGAACAGTCAGCGCTGCCTTCATCTTGTGCTAATTGAATGCTTTCATTGTAAAGCAGCTGCAGTAGCTAATGTTTGGTTTGCATTAGCAGTAACTTATTACAGCTCTGACATGGTTTAGAGACAGTGAACAGTAAACAATGTGGCTGTTATCACTTAGATAAAAATGTGCTGGATTATATACATGCATCGTTTCCTGAGAATCCCTCGTGCTTAGGTAGGTAATCCAAATCCAGTGCTGAATGGTGGACTCCGCCACTACCAATAAAACTACTATATAAATTGGTAATTATTGAATTTAAATATATTGACTGACTATTGGAGAAAACTGCAGACCATAAATAACTAGTTAGATGTCATCAAAACCTTAAAGATTATGTCTTTAAGCAGTTTCTTAATGTTCGATATCAGAGACAGTGATAAAAGCTGGAGTGCAGCCAAAAAAATTTGACTCATTAAAGATTTCTTTGGTGTCAAGCCCATTCTACTGCACAGTTCTTTGTACTGGAAGATAAATGCTAAAAAGGAGTTATGCAGTGCGTTAAGTGGAAGGAAAGTTTTGTGCATTTATTTATTTATTTCGCCATTCATTCACTCATTGTAGTTACAGTGATTATATAAAGCCATTATCCCAAAGCAGAATGGACTTCAGTAGAAAGGGATGGCTAAACAGAGCTGGTTATGAAATGGCTACTCTCAGAGTTGTAACAGTATTATTTTTTTTTACTCTGTATTCAACAACCCTATTCCTCAGTGTGCTGACTTTATCTCTCTGGGCCACTGGAGGTCCATTCTGTTATTAAGAATGAACCGGCTGAATAAACTTCTGACTAATATCCTCAATCCAGACTTCACGGTTGGCCTCATACCGGCTAATCCTTCAGTTTGTACAGCAAGGCTGCCTGAGGTGCTTAGGTCTTAACTAAGAAAGTCAAACAAACTGCAAAAATCTCCATCTTGACAAGTTATTTAGTTTGTTATTGAGTCTTAAAATTATAATTCTTTTCATTGAAATTATTTTTTTTAAATCTTTTACTGATCTTCAGTAACTTTTTAATTATTTCAAGACTGATTTGGTTAACTGTCACTAATTTCTAGAAAGCACCAGAAACATGAGAAATTACACTGGGAACAAGAAGGTTACATGCATCATTCTCCTTTGAAGTCTGAATATGAGAGAGATTGAGTTGCTCGGAAGATTATTTAATTGCAGTGAGGCCAACATGATTTTGAGATTAGGTCCAAATGTCTCGATCGGTTGCTCCTGTCTGCTTTTGCCTTTGGCTAAATTTCAAATGATTTAGGAAGCAGTGACAGTGATAACGTCATGCATTTGTCCTTCCCCTCATTTAAATGACACAAAGCTTTTCGGTGCATTTTAATGCAAAAAGAAATTGAGGTGAATTGTACATTTATGACTCATCTTTGAAGACTCCTTGTGGCTTTTATCACTAAAACGATTATCAGACTGCCAGTTAACAGAGGAGAGATGGAGCATGTGGAGGTGTTGTGATTAGAGGCAAGTACAATGTGTGTGTGTGTGTGTGTGTGTGTGTGTGTGTGTGTGTGTGTGTGTGTGTGTGAGTGTGTGTGTGTTAAAGGACTACCAACATGATGTCAGTGCCAGGTCTAGTCTCTCTCTCAATTTCTTCCCTCTATCTCTCTGTCCCTCTGTCAGACTTCGTAATAGACTCGCACAGTCCTTGGCTGTGGGGAGATAGGGACAAATCTAGGACTTGATTTGGTATTGGACGTAGGGCGAGGCTGAGATTGGCTGCTGGATGCCTCGGGTGAGATGTATAGTAGGGTACTGATATGGTCGGAGGGTGGGGGTTGGCATTCTTTCATTAGGTGTTACATGTCAGGGTGAGAGTGATATGTCTAGTTAGGGTTGCTTGATTTTTTTTTTTGCAAAGTTACTTGCATGTCTCTACGGATGGCAGTCTGTTGGTTGTTGATTCGCCATGTTTCCAGACAGAAATATCTCAACATCTATTTGATGGATTGCAGTGAATTTCTAAGTAATTTAATTAATTCACGGCCCCCAGACGATGAATCCTATTGACTTTGGGGATTGCCTCTGTTTGTCTGGTGGAGCGCCACCACAAGGTTGGCATTTGTGGATCTAATGAAATGTTTCAACAACTATTGGATGCATTGCATTGAAATGTTGTACACACATTATACCTGCCTAACCTTAGCATGATATGCAAGTCATTGCGAGCATGTTAGCATGGTGACATTAGCAATTAGAAGTCAGTTAGAATTCAACAGAAGGTTTCTATAAGTCTTTAAAAACATTGTCTGATATTAAAGTTACATTTGCATCTCTGATAACATAACAAACATGCATCGCTGGGATTCCCCCAAAATTAACGTAGAGTATGATTTCAAGTAGCCATGCTATTTATCTTCAATATTAATGTCTTA
This sequence comes from Lateolabrax maculatus, assembly GCA_031216445.1. NCBI lineage: Eukaryota > Metazoa > Chordata > Actinopteri > Acropomatiformes > Lateolabracidae > Lateolabrax > Lateolabrax maculatus. The sequence goes on from CM062204.1 coordinate 13,628,389, forward strand.
AATATTTTATCTGCCATATAACATACTGTATCATTCAAATTGATTTGAACAGTTCACTTAATGTTTGGGAACATGAAGTAATGCCCAAATGTGGAAAACAGAGAGATAAGCCTTTAATCACACAAATCCTTATGACATGGAATTAAAAGCAATATGACATAGTAAATCAACAGCAGGCCAAAGTTGAGATTCATTAAGTATATATTTAAAGTTTAAAATAACAAAAAAAACTTAGTATTACATGGCAATGATCCTTTCAAAAATCTATTAAAAAAATATCACAGTACAGGTCATCTTTGTTGTCCTTAAAGTTGACACTCTTCCTACTTGTTTGAGACCATTAAATAGATACTTTCACAAGGACACCACTCAGGAGTGCTAAAACACCCAGGTAATCTAATGTAAGTCACGAGGCAGATTTCGTTGGTTACTCTACACTAAATTTGGCACCACAGGTTGAACAGATTCCTCAAGCATCTTTTGGTTTTCAGAAGAAATTCTAAAGCTGGAAAAGTGTGGGAGAGGGTGTGAGGAAACGGATGGGGCATTTGCGGAGAAGAAGCCAAAAGTTTGGGCGGAACTGGTGTCACATTTCACAGCAACCTTCATCTCATCACAGGCAACCTACATGTATGACAGAGCAAAGGCACATAAATCATCTGACAGCCGTGGTCATGAGTCAGAGTTATTCTGAAGCTTCTGCTAGAGATACTCATCAGCTATGACTAAAAGGCTGGAACCAGCATGTCAAACGTCCAAATGTCAGATGGATGGGAAGAGAACAGGAAGAGGGGGAAGGTGTGAGCGTGTGTGTGTGTGTGTGTGTGTGTGTGTGGGGGTGTGTCGGTGTGGGTGTGTGTGTGTAGAGAGAGAGAGAGAGAGAGCGAGAGAGAGAAATACTGAGAACAGAGAGTGAGGAGAGAGGAAGAAAACAAGAGCAGCGACAGTCCATCTGGGAATATTTGAGCACAGAGGGAATATTGTAGCAGGTGACTGTGACTGTACTGTAGCTGATGGAATATTCACCCTCCATCAAACATCAGCATCAGTTTAAATAAGTGCACCCTGTGGAAGAAATCATTTAAGAAAACTGTAGCCATATAAAAGAAGATACTTATTTAGGTGTCCTTTTTTAAATTTAGAGTGTAACCAAAGAGAGATACAAAATAGAAAAGAGGGTTTGTATAAATTAATCTGGGTTTTAGGTGGAAATAATAAAGTCGTCTTTACTGTGCTGACATCCAACTCAATTACACTATGTATGTAAAGGATTGAACTTTTTAACCACAAAGAAATATGATGAAGAGATCCCGTAGAACTCGGTACATGTTAAACATTTTGCCACCAAAATGCCATTGAAATAAAGGTTATACCAAAAAATAAAAAACCTTTCCATGAAATTAAGCCCAATTTTAACAGATGGCTTGGTGTGTTTTCACTGCAAATCACCAAATACAAAATGGTACTATAATGTTATGTCTTACAAAGGTTTGTGTCATAACCAATTTCATGCTAGTGTATTGAGACTGAATAACATCCTCCAATCCACGGATTTTTCCTTTCGAGCCATCATGATGTTAACATTTTTGGCATGTCTGTAGACGCTTTTAATACAACACAGTACATCTTAAAATTCAAACACCCTGAAAGCACAAAAGTCACTCTAAATGACATATATAATACATAATGTATGCAAATTAATTCCTAGCAGTCCTTTTATTTTATCTGTATAAAACACATAATCAGTCTCCCTTCAACTCAGGGAAATGCAGAAGGAAAACTGATTACAGCCTTTAAACAATCTCTTTCCTCTTACATGTTTCAATTAAGACAAATTAGAGTGTGATGGCGTAAGAGCCAAGAAGGAAATGATTGAAATTCTTTGGAAACCCTCTTTCTCTTCAGCAGTCACGCAACTTCTCATCATTCACAAGGCTGCTCGTCTGAAACCACAGAGAACTCGTCTTGTGTTGCAGATGGAGGAGCTGATTGATTGTTCAGATGCACTTTGGATATATTTGGCACAGTCTACACTTGCTTCACAATAATGAGCAGAGCAAAGCAGCAGCAGGGTTCATGTGTAACTTTTCACTGACTCACCTGCTTCTCTTCTCTATCTCTGCATCTGTATGCGTGTGTGCGTATGAAGGCTGTGTGTATGTGACATGGACAGACTCGGACGAAATGAATTCATTGGAGAAGTGAGAGTGGCTCTGAAGAAACTGAGAGAGGGCGAAAGCAAGCGCTACAATATGGGCCTGGAGAGAATTGCACAGGTACATATATTATCTGTGCGTGCATGTGTGAATGTGCACATAAATGTCAAATGGGTTTCTGTGGACATATATATCAAGATGTGTCCTATTTCCATTGTGCATGTTTGCCTGGGGGCTATCAGGCATCAATTTCAAATGCTGCATTATAAAATGTAATAGATATTCACCTGGAGGCTCTGTAAGCTGTAACAATGATGTGTCTCTCTCTCTCTCCCGCGCGCTCAATCTCTCGCTCTCTCTCTCAACTCAGAATAAAGAAACTAACAATCAAACAGTGGAGCAGGGAGCGGTCGTGGCAGAGGAGGAGGTAAAAGTATTATCAGCTTTATCATCACCAACCTTATTTTTGCCATTTTCAACCAAAATATGGCTCACTGTAATTTCCTATTACTCTCCTGTATCTAATCCACGTTCTTATCTTTTCAGCAATTCAAATCATTCCTGTATTTTCACCATCTGTAAAGAAAAAGAAAGTTTAATTAGTTTTTTTTTTTTTAAATCAATATGTGTCTGAGACATGAACTCTAATAGACCAGTGTGAAGGGAAACTACTCGCAGGACTCCATAAAGCAACCTGTTGTAAATTACACCAGGGCTGCTGGTCCAGTGTTTTTCCTCCTCTCGTGGTCTTTATCTCATTTCTCGTCATGATTTCTGAGACAGAGGCTAATAGCTTTTGGTCCCTGATTAGACTCAGTTTATGGTTCAACCTGGAGATTAAAAGGAGAAGGGAGCAGTGTCATTTTGCCAAGCTCAGATAAGGCCTTTAATTACAAGCTTTAATTTGAATACTCCTGTTGCCCATACAGACACACACTCTATCCCAGGTAGTGAAAATGTTACAACAAATCACAACTAATCTATTTCCAAGTATTATTATTATATGATTCCATTTTCATTTCATTTCATTTCATCCATTTTATTATTATTTTTTTTTGCTTTAAATGAAAAGTGTTTTGAAAAGCTGTATTGGCCCTGGTGCAGGATTCCCCCACTGTGTTTTAATTGAAAAGGGGAAACGTCAGGCTGAAAACAGGTGCTGTGTCCGACACTGTTGTTTTCTGTGTCCCCAGCGCGGCCGCATCCTGGTGTCATTGTGCTATAACACAGAGAAGGGCTGCCTGCTGGTTGGGATCATACGCTGTGCCCATCTGGCCGCCATGGACTCCAACGGCTACTCTGACCCCTTCGTCAAAATGTAAGTCAAGTCAGATATTCATGAACAAACTTGGTATCCTACAAATGATGCGCATGTGCAGCCATTCGGCATTAGCAATTCATGTTCAGTGGCAATGTTCTTTGCCAGTGTAGGAAGTGGTGTAGTACATTTGGGTGTATAGGTTGGCACAGTGGGTTCAACAATGGTCAGAATTAAAGGAAAAGTCCTAGCTTATCTCAACCTGGCGCATTTCCTCTAAATCGCCACCTCCATTGTAGATATTCAGGGAAAGGAGGACTCAGCGAAACAATATGCCTCCCACAGCTTTCCAAACAAACATCATTTTTACATGAATCCTTTCAAACGTCTCTGGATCTGACCAAACCAAACCAAAAAAAATAAAAAAAATAAAAAAATAAAAAAATAAATTCTGTTGAAAGACTTTGGCAGTGAACATGTTGTCAATATTTGTATATTGCACTATACATAGTATAACAGATTGGTTAAGGAGGCTAGATGTGCCCTTGATGCCCCCTGGACCGAGTGGAGGTGGTGGGGTAAAGGAGAATGGTAACGAAGCTATCATCCCTGATGGAGAACATGTCACTCCCCATGCAGGACACTGGGCAGCTCCTTTACTGACAAGCTGCTTCACCCGTGAAGGATAGATACCGCAGGTCCTTCCTTCCTGCTGCTGTCAGACTTTACAATCAACACTGCTCCCAGTAGACCACACACACCAAAACTGACTAATTCACTTATGTCCAATATCAATGTATTCTACACTGTGCAATTTCTATATTTCGTATGTGCAATAGTAATGTCAATTGAACCATACTTATTTATTACATCTTATTTGAGTCTGTTTACTTATTTATTTTATCTTGTTTTTTTAATTGATTCTTCTTTACTGCTGTAACACTGTCCATTTTATTTACATTTTGATTTTAATTTGTTTGTAGCTGTCATACCCAAACACTTTGTTCACAGTCAACAAGACAAGAAGCAGCTTAGACAACAGCTGAGTCCAAATTCCATACCACATACTAATTACATACAGAATGTACTATATGGATTATCATAGTACACTGTTTTAGTATACACAAAAAACAACATACTTTATTGTTTTGTACAAACAGGAATTTATCAATCAAATCATACTGTGAATGCCACTCCCAATTTAATTTAACAAAAAGCCACCACCCACAAGTAATACTGATCTTTTCCAGCTGTGACCAGCTCCTCCATTATCTTTGTCTAGTGCATTGTGGGACAATAGTGTACATTAACAGCACACTCAAAATTCAAGAAACTCTGTGAGGACACTTCTCCACTGTGAATACATTACATACTCAAAACCTGTTTAGAATTAATATGTATTGGGCACAGTTTAGTGGGCTCTGAGACTCCTCCGAGTTACAGTGTGTAACCTTTGCTCTATTTCACACCCGCTTCACCCTATAACCAGCCTGACAGAATTGAGGGGGTGAAGCCAGATGCCCTGCTCTGACACCAGCATGGCACAACACCCACAAACATCGGAAACGCAAGCTTGCGACTGAATGTGAAGCCACTATGAGCCTGACTGGCCTCACACACTAAAACATAGAACCAATTCCAATTCCTAAGGTGTCTGATAGGCCAGCAGCCTGTAACGTCAATGTTCAAATGTTAAAATGTCACTGCCAAACAGCAGAGACACAATCCATAGCAATAGTGGTTACACCACCTATCACACTGCAGAAAAAAAAAAAGATGTGGATTACTTAAAAACTGAAACAATTAGTCAATTAATTAATTAGTCAATCAACGGGAAAATTAATCAACAACAATTTTGATATTTAATTAATTGTTCTAGTCATTTATGAAGCATGAAAACAGACATTCAATATCCAGCTTCTCCAATGTGAGGATTTGCTGCTTTTCTCTGTTTTACATTGTTGTAAACTGAATCTCTTTGGATTTTGGGCTGTCTGAAGTTGGAAAATGTGACATGCATTTTTCACAAATTCCTGATATTTGATAGATAAAAAACTAATTAATCAATAAAATTATCAATGAATGAATAAAACAATTGTTATGGTGGCCCATACTGTCCTACCATTCAGTAAGACTGAGCACTTCTCTCAGTCAGTGCAGGTCTTTTCAAAGAATAAATCTCAGAGCCGAGGTAGGGCAGAGTGTTAGACACTGCACACCTGAGCCAACCTGCCTGTAAGGCATCGGTGGTGACAGATAAAACCCACACAACTCAATCTCTGATCTGCCTGGTGCACTTAAATATCAACAGTGCAGGGAGTGAGAGAGCTCCCACACAGGACAACCAATCTTGTAACCAACGCCACCTCCAGTAGTGGGAGGCTTCAAGGTAGAAGGGAGCACCAGGTTGCCGAAATTTCTTCTAAAGGAAGTTTTAACGGCTCTAAAGCAGCTTTTAGTTTCTTCAGTTTATTAGACTGTGATCCAGAATAGTATGAAGGGAATACGGTTATTTAAGGTTCAATAATAGATAAGTTACTCTTGACTTGGATTTAACCCCTTTGACCACGATTGTGTTTGTTTATGGCCTGAGGATGATTGTAAAAGATGCAGAAATGGATAGCCCAAGTATCCTCCTGATCGTTTGTGGGCTTGATGTAGGTTTATAGCTGGAACATGCTTCTGCCGGCAGCACATAAGTGAATGTGCACTGGTGTCATTCAGAGACTTTTGCTTGGCTGTTTTCTTTTCTTTTTTTCTTTTTTTTTTGTGTGTGTGTTTCATTACATTTATTCTTGTATGTATTTTTTTCCTCTTTTGAATCAATCTCCTGACAGAAAATTTGATCAGCACATTTTTGAGATCTCAGGCGTGCACTTTGGCACCTCCGTGACCTACAGTTACCCATAATGCCCTTCTCTGAGTAGTTTACATGTATCATCACATAGCTATGTCATGCTTTACATGAAGACCTGGCTGACCTAATGCACATCGAATGGAGACACTGTCTGCCACTGTCAAGAAAAAAAAGAGAGTATCCGTTGTTTCAGCAGATGCCAAAAGTTGAAGTGACGAAGCCCTTTAGCGTCAGAATTATATATATATAAATGTCTGTCGGGAGTGAAGGAGGAAGTAGTTTGACATTGTTACAGAGCCACAAATTCCGCAGTTTGGTCTGAATAAGAGGGACAGCTGCAATTACTGTATTGAAAAACACTTTTATCTGAGGGTGTTTGGTAGGTTGTATAAGTGGGAAATATTGAGCAAAACCTTTTCAACACTCACCCACAGTATTGGGATTTTGTAGAGAGATGAGAGAAACAAAAAAACAGAGAGAAAGCTCACGTCATTTAAAAAAAGAAAACTCTTTCTCTTGCTCAGACACACACGTGGATATTTTTCTTCTTTCTCTACAAGGTATTGATTTGTTCCTCTACTTTAAAAGTGGTGACTTGTGCTTTATCAATCTCTTTTGATGCACAATGTTTTTGACTATATCAGAAAATTGCATATGCACCCTGAGTATCTAGCTCTTCCTCTTTGTTGCATTGTATCCCTTGTTGTTGTGTCCCCCTCCTGTTGGTTTTTGTACCAGCTGTTTCTTTTTGTACAGACTCTTATTTACATGATTTGTTTAATCTGCTGCTCTGATCTGATTCTTATTTCTGGCACTTACGTTGTTTGGATTTTCCATTTGACTGCCAGAGCTCCCTTTATTCTCTTTTATACCAGGGACTCTCTGTATTCATCACAAAGAGCCTCGTCCACACAGTTCAGTGGTTGGTCTGCAGAGTATATGCTCTTTTATTGTGTCCTTTAGTGATTTTCACCATAGACCCAACATAATTGATGCTGTGAAGTTTTAGTGAAGTTAACTTTTTTTTCAAAGTGGGGGTATAGGAGTAAGAAACTAATTTGCTTATCTAGCTTTCTGACTTACTTCACTGTCAGTGCGGTGATGTTCTGCAGCTGCAACAGCAGCAATTCTCTTGAGGAGTCTGTAACCAAAGCTGATCTTTATATGCTATTCTCTCTTTATCCATGCTGTGTGTGTGTGTGTGTGTGTGCGCGCGCATGTGTGCCCGTGCATTTGTCCAGAGGGCTTTTCCAATTGGTCTTCTCTCTCTGTGACTCTCAATCAGCCTTCAGAAGCCATTCAAGTGACACAAGGTCAGAATTATCTCAGAACTAATTTGTCTTCCATTTAAAAGGACAAATTAGCATTTAAAGACTAAATTAGTTTATATCCTTCAGAAGGACCCACATTCCTCTCAACTGCTCTTCACACATTACCTATTCTTTCAGAGAAAAGACATGTGAAGGCAGAAAAAGTCCAAACATGTCAGATATTTCCTGCTGACCAAGCACACTGCCATGCTTTACATTTTTGTTCTCTTTCCCTTTTTCCCTCTGAACGCTTGTGTGAAGTGTAAATCACGAGTCTTCTCTGCAGCAGGCTTATATTTAGCTCCTCTTTCCAATTGTCACTCATTTTTTGTTGTTTTTTAACTTCAGTTCCTGTTTTTAACTCTGGCTGCTTCTTCTTGTCACTTATGTATTTTTGTTGTTTCTCTCTCTCAGGCAAGGATGCTCTCTTCTGTTTCTCTCTTCTGTTCAACCTAAACTTGCTGTCAGGATGGTTTTAGGTACCAGATTCTCATGACCCAGGCAGTTAGAGAGTTGTCAAGCTGCCATGTGAGTGAGTCCTGTGGGTCTAATGGACAGTCTGTAGGGAAAAGATGGACAGGAGATGAAACAAATTGAATGGTACTCACCAGATATGATGTAGAATTTGTAACATTTCAGCTTTTGTTCAACTCTATACTGTTACAAGTTAATTTACATTCCATTTGCACATCCAAAACATCACAAAGGATTTTTTTAAAGGACAGAAGATGTCAAGAAGTTAAAGCCTTAAACAGTGGGCTTTCCCTACCAAGTTTAAAGACAAATTACTTAAAGGATAGGTTATATTTTTTTCAAGTCTAGCATAGCACAATTTCCACATGATGATATGAACATTGAAAGAGTTATTGGTCACCGTAAACATTCCTCCTGTACATACTGTCTGCAAAGAGATCTCTTCTTAGAGTGAGTATCTTCCAAAGTTACAGACATTTCAGCATTAAATTCAGCAATGAAAACTCTGCTGAAATGAGTAACACAAAAAAGAATACCTTTCTTAAAAGATATTTTGGAATTTTAATATTGTAATATTCCCACTAGATTTGAACTGAGACTGCTGAAGCCTCATATTAGCTTCGCCTGAAACATTTTTGCACAGAACAAGGACTGGGAATTTTGTTCCCCATCTTTTACAGTGTAGTTATGCTAGGAAGAAATTGCTTCACAGCCAGTATTGACAGGAGAAATAATTAAAGTGAGTAATAAGTCTTTCAATGTACATATAGGCATGCGATTATTGTATTATTAAAAGACTATACTAATACTAATACTAAAGAAAAAGGAAAATCCTCATGAATACAAACAGCATCTGCAAAAAAAGAGATCAGAAACATTAGAAAAAAGACTACAACAAATAACTAAGACAGGTAAGTGAGCTACTAACTGTAGCATGGTGTGATAAAGTGAAGAAGGCATAGTTAGGCAGTGACAACAAATTAACTTACACCTGCATTACATATCTAACAAATACCCTTAAAAAATGCTACCAAAAAATACATTTTGCTTTTTTTTGAAGCTGTTGTGGTATTGCTGCATTAGATCCGAGTATGCTATGTCTAGGTGTTCCTGTTATTTTGTCCACCCCTTACTCGTCTATATTCCCCCATATGAGAAAAACAAAATAGTTTTATGGAACAGTAGTTAAACAGCTGTGAGTCCCTGTTAACATTATCAGTCAGTGGAGGTTTGTGGCACATGGCTAAAATAGTAAATGTGTACAGCACAGAAATATATGGTTTGTTAGTTTACGGTATTTTGCAGTGAACAACCTACTTTTTAAAGAACCAACAAAAACTGAAGAGATAATCCTCCCTATCTCTATGGACCAGCCTTCCATGTTATGAATTATTCTTCACATTGAATTTTCCAGGGTAATTCTGGCATAGTTTGGTTGCTGCTGCACAGAATATTTTTATTTATGGAATAATTATCATGAATGTTGCTGTCAAATTATGTTTTGTTATTCTGAAAATTGGAATCCCTCGTCTGAACTGCCTCAGAGCCGTATGTAAAATGTGATTTGGCACAGCTCAGGCTGAGACGTCCCCCAGGCTTTCACCTCACCCTCTCACATGCTGCTGGTCAAATAGAGGCTTTGTTTGGCTGTCTCTCTCAATTGATTCCTTTCTTTCTTCTTGTTTCTTTTCCTGTGGAGGCAGTCAGACCATTGCATAAGCACCAGGTATTTCGGAGAATAAATACTGATTAGTTTATGGAGAAAATGACCTTTTAAAATACAATAAACACACAACAGAGCCTGTTACTATGACAAAAAGTTGTTTGGTAACATATCATCATTTGAATGGCTTGAACTGGAACAACACTATAATCGGGAGTGTTATAGGTATGATAATATAATATATAATAATAATAATAAGGTACACAGGAGTTTTAACACTAATACGTACCAAAAAAGAGTAATGTGTATATCCTTTTAGAGGTTAATTCACCAAAGAGGAGCAATAGCTGTTGAGAATAATCTCTAAAGTTCATCTTGCATCATGGACTGTTTGTGTATATTTGCCGCAAATAGCCAATGTACCAACTAATGTACAGAAGCTACCTGTAAGCTATCTAGCAACAGATGCACTGACCTGTGTCTACTTGAATCTTTCCATTGACTTTGTGTGCAATTGCACCACCTCTAAAATTCATGTTGTGTTTTGTCTGAACACACAGTACAGCTGGGCATATATTGTTCGATTTGTTGTTCGATGTTGTTTAATTCCGACTCCTGCTGTATGAGTAAATGGTCTGAGATAAAAAGCCAAAGCTCACGATTATGTGCTCGGACCGTACGGTTTGAAAGCCCAGAGGCAGGTGATTTGTTTGCTATCAATAATGCTAACAAAGCAGAAACGTGCTGCCTTGATCATCTACGCCACCCTGAGGCACGTGTGCTGTTGCCACAGCTCAATTCCTGCAATACTGTTGAGAGCTTTCAACCAAAGAATGACTTTTCCATCTCAGATTGTTTCTTAGACGACAGTAAACCATGTGTGTTTGCATCTTTTAATTGTCAACAACAAATAGGAGGACTGAAGTCAATTGTCTCCAATAACTACAACTTTAGCCCAATCATGTCATATCATGAAAAATGACATTTCAGCAAGGACAAGGTGCAATTGCTCAAGTCGCTGTGCCACCACCTTGCTTTCTATCAATTCCTCCTACTCCTCCACCTTTTCCTTCCCCTCCTCCGTCCCTCCATCTTTCACTCGCTCTGATTCCGGCTCTGCAGTGACAACCCCAAGCCCATCTCATGCATCAGCTGTCAGGTCAGGATTCGTCACTGGCGGGGGGAAGGCTGGAAGAGTGAGATATCTCACCGCCTGAACATCTTGACTTGGAATTTATGCTGATGATGACTCCCATTGCCCTCTAGCAATCCTTCTGTTGCCTCTTCTCTGGAGCGTATAGTCCTCCAACATGGGCATGATTATGATCTTGCTGTGGTCTACTGTCCCCGCTTTTGTTCAAAAGACTTCTGGGTCACAATTATCTCTGAAAGAGATTTTGCAACTTCCCAGTCTCCCTTTGTTTCTACCATTCAGCAAAGTTTACTGTCAGATCAGGGCAAAAGATTAAAACAAGTAATGGATTATTTACTTTGATCTCAGACTGACTTTGTTTGAAAGGCCTTTTCTCTATTCTACAAACCTTTATTTACAGTTACCCCTTTCGTCCTGTGCTAATCGGAAATCACTTTTTTCTCTAATGACGTACATCTATAACCAGAGTTAAACCACAGAAATAGTTTGAGGATTTTGGGAAAACATTTTCATTTACTGTCTTGCTGAAAGTTAGATGAAAAGATCAATACCACTCTATTGCTAAAGCCAGCAGTCGGTTATCTACGCTTTAGCATAAGGACTGGTAAAAGAGGGAAACTGCTAGTCTTGGTCTGTCCAAAGCTAAGAAAATGGCGCCTCTAAATCTCACATAAACATGTTTGTTAATCCCACCCAAAACCCAAGTGTAAGGCTACCTGTTTCCCTGTGTTTCCAGTCTTTATGCTAAGCTAACTGGCTGCTGGCTGTAGTTTGTTTTTTTAACAGGTTTGACTATAAATCTTCTCATCTAACTCTTCGCCAGAAAGAAAATAACGTCAAAGTATTCCTTTAAGTTCAAGCTGTGTGTTATTGTGAGGCTGGGCATGGCCTCAACGGTAAGGTTGCGATAAATGTATTACTTGTGCTCTCTTTTTTTCTCTTTCTCAGCATCTTACAGCCAGATATGGGGAAAAAGTCCAAGAACAAGACTTCAGTGAAGAAAAAGACTCTCAACCCCGAATTCAATGAGGTACAACTTGTCTCCTACTTTACAACTGGCAACGTCTTTGATTTCTTTACTGAGCTCAAAATGACGTTCTGTAGTGAATCTGACGTTCGGTTGAGCATGGCAATTAAGCATACTTTTTTTTTACTATTTTATTTACTTCAAATTTGACATTTCTTTGAATGTGTTCTGCATTAATCTGCATGTTTCTACTGAAAATGTACTAAATTACGCATTCACTTCCTTTCAACTTTCGAGTTAATGAATCATTGATATAAATATGCTCTTGTGTGCACCACCTGCGCAGGAGTTTTCATATGATGTATCTCTGGACCAGCTGGCAAAGAAAACCCTGGAGATCTCTGTGTGGGACTACGACTTGGGAATGAGCAACGACTTCATAGGTAGGCTGAGTAAAAACTGAGATGTGAGTGAAGAGGAATGCAGCAGCAAAATAGATGACTGTACAAGTGTGTTTGAATGAAAGCGGTGCAATTGCAGAAAAGCTAAAAACCAGGCCAAGCGTAGGCGGATAGAGGAGTAAAATAAATTGCGGAGAGATGAGGAGTAATTATGAGGTTTGAGGAGAACGATTGAGCGAGCCAAGGAGAGTTTGAGTGGAAAAGGAAACGGAGAGCCTTTAGAAATAAAAAAGGAAGACGTTTATCTCTGCATCCTTTCGTGGACTTGGCACATCAGATCTCTGCTGCTTCGTTAGACTGCTAAACAGCTTTGGAATGGCCTGGTGTGTATATCACGGCAATGGAGCACATGGGAGCTTAGGGATTGATGGGGAACTAGTGGGGAGGCACAGTGAGAATGGATTACCACCCTGTGAGCTTGAAGGCCTTCAGATCAAAGCGTTTTACTCTGTCTAATGTGTGTGCGCGCACATGTGAGAGAGACAGTGGATGGGTGGGTTGGTGGGAGACACCCAGTGTTTAGATAAGCCCAGTGAGTTATTAGCCCTGCTGCGAGAAAAGGCCATCGGTCTAACGTACAGCCCCAGATAAGAGCCATTCCCCTGACCATTATCATTACAGGTTTAGCTACCGCAGCCTGCCAGTTATGTTAATTGGAGCTGGGAGAAAAATGACACTGAGACAAAGAAGAATGGAGAAAACGAGTTGATAAAGAGGCCAAGCAAACACAATGCCAGTGCACTATTGTAACAGCGATAGCAATAACAAGCAGGTTAATAGGCTTAGCAGAAGATATACAGGATTTCACATGGTAAAAGGTGAAATTTCAGAGATACAGGGAGGAGAAAACTGAACAATAAGAGGCAAAATATGAGGGCAAAAGTACACAAGAAAACACAGGTAATAAATCAAGTGGATGACTTTTGAGAAAGATCGATACACAAAAAGAGATGGGAAACTTCATCTTCACCATGAACCAAATCCAAACCTCACAGGAAAACAGTAAAATCTTACATAAAACATATTTGAACTGCTAATGAAACTAAAGAGACTATGGACACCAAACATGTTTTTAATTATTTTTGTCTTAAGTCAATCGAGACAAAAGTCTCGACATCAAGTTTCAACTAGGGTTGAGCCGATCTAAAACCCCAGACCAGTATCAGTGCCAATAGGGACCTTAATAAGCAGATCAGATATTGGCCGTGATGTGATTGATCCACATTAAATACAGTTTCTTCTTTAATGTCATGATGAAATTCAGTGAATCATCTATGAATTATATACATTGATTTAGTCACAGTGGGCCACAGTGTCACAACAATCTCTGGCCTTGTGTTACCTTACATGAACATATTCCAATGAGTTTCATGCAGTAAGGTTTACAGATTTGTAGCTGGTATCAGATTGGTAATCAGAAGACACGCTGAATTAGGTATCAGAGAAGAAAAGGGTTTAATCTGTGCATCATTACTCTGTGTCAAGTCTATTCAAGCATATTCAAGTTTTTCAGGGAATGTCAAAATCAAGTCTCTTTAGTCAAAGTCTTGTCAAAATGAGGTTTAATTCAAGTATCAAGTAATAAGAAAATTAGTTAAATCAAACAATCAAAGAGAGGGGCGAGATGCAATTATTTGCTCACACTTACTGTAATCCTTTCTTTAGGCATGTGGGGTGTTGCACTCACCTACTGGTGTTGTATACACAAAAAGTGAAGGAAGTAGTTGTGTGTGAAAATTAGAGAGAGAGAGAGTGCGAAGTGGGGATGCTTGTTGGACTGGTAATTTTTCAGAAAATTACAAAAAAGCAGCCCACAAAAGGAGAGGGAAAGTTGTGTGGGACGGGGGGTTTCAGACGCTGTTCGGTGATCCAACAAGCACTTTGTTGGAAGCATACGGATGCATTCAGGTCCACAGTTCTGCTAGATCCCTAGTTCACCACAAGTAGGCTACTTGTGTATCTGCTGGTTGGGTTGAATGAGACAGATGGGCAGCAGAGGAAAGTCTTGAGAGGGGTAAAACTTATCAGAGAGAGAAAAGGGTGAAACCTGCGTGTGTTGGTGCACACCTGCTCGCCAGCCGGTGTGTCAGCCTCGCCCTCGTCTGTGTCATCTCCTCTGGTTTCTGGTTCCTCATCCTTCTTCTGTCCCCCTACGCATGTCAGGATGGCTGACCGTTTGTCACTAGCAGCCTGCAGGCTCAGGGAACACTCCATCGATCTCTGTTCGGAGGCAGTGGGAGTGTTGTGGGGGCGGGGGTGGAGGTGACAAAGTGTTGTGCGTGATTATCCTATCGAAACTCTGTCAACAGGTTTTGACCTGCTCTCCGAGTTGTGTGTGTCTGCGTGTGAAAGGGAAGGGAAGGAAAAAAACGGGGTAGGAAACACTTTAAGGCTGCTCCTCCCCTCCCAGCAGCAGCATCGCAGGCAGTGTTCAATGCTGAGATCAGATGAGACGCAGATCAACAATCAAGCGTTGTTTGCTCGCGGCTGTCAATTTCCAAGGCGCTGTTAGAAGGCAGCATCGCCAAAATGCCGTGTTTAAAACTTCATGCTCCATTAACTGTGCAATCACAGCCAGGGGAATGGCTTTGTAATAACCTCCGTGTGACAACTGCCTGCATCTCTTTGTCTTATAGTCTGCCTCTCCACCAACGCCTCCATCACCTCCGCTCACTTTCACCTGAGTCCTGCTTCTCTGCATATTTATTCCCTCCATGCCCTTCAGTAAATATTTCGTTATCTGAATCTCTCTTTCTTGTAATTCCCCAGCTACCTGTCTATTTCTCTGTCTCTCCGCCTGGAGGAATTTGTCTCAAATGTCTGCTTCCTTCTTTGCTCCGATGTCTGCTTGCCAGTCAAATAATAATAATCTTTATTGGCATTGGCCGGCCTACATAATTGTGTGATTCCATCAGTGATATAATGTAACTAATTAAATTTTACTTACATTTTATTTTTTAGTCTGCACTTTTGAGGTATTTGCACTTTATATGATTATTTACATTTTATGCCACATTGTACTTATACTTTACTAAGTTCTATTATTTATCTGACTACTCACTATTCAAGATACGATTTTACTTCATGTAGTAGCTATCCACCTTTTTGATTTGTTGATCTCTTACAAAATAGCAAAGTCTATTTGGAGCCCCTTGTCACATTTTAGATGTCTATGAGTTGTTAACACTTCCACCAAAAAGTGATTTGTCACCAAACATCTCATGTGGTGTTATTTAAAGCATCTATAATAACAATGTCTCAAATGACAATGTCAAAGAAATGACACAATGTGAACCTACAGAGGCTTTACAGAACTTTATAGTGAGTTTCAGTGCATTGTTTAGCTTTTCAGTCCACAACGTTACTGTTTTGGTTCACTCTCACCGCTCTCATAGTTTTATCTTTGACCTGTGTAACTGCTGAATGTATAAAAGCTGCTAACCAGCTCACAACAAACTTTATCTTACGCTTTACGGGGGCCTGACCTCTAGGTTGGGGAGCACCTGGCTAAACTTCTGAGCTGTATAGAAGGTAGTTAAAACTAGCTCCACTTCAACCAGCTGTAACAGTAAAATGCTACATAAGCATTGATGCATTAGTAATAACAATTAAACAATGTAATATATAATAATATATCAGTCACAGGGACCACTTTTTCGGCAGATGTTGTATGATTAGATGATGGAGTATTTTTTACATTGTTGTATTAGTACTTTACTTAAGTAAAGTATCTGGGTGCTTTCTCCTTTTCTTTCTTTTTTTCTTTCTTTTTTCATTCTTTTCCTTGATTCCTCCCAATTTCTGTCGCCTTTGGTCACCCAACAACAATTTCCCATCGCCTACTGATTTTTCTTCTCTATGTTTGCAGGTGGAGTGGAGCTGGGCATCAATGCAAGTGGACAGAGACTCAAACACTGGTTCGAGTGTCTCAAAAACAAAGGGAAGAAAGTGGAGTACTGGCATACGCTCACACAGCAAGGAGCCCCGAGCAGTGACAAACCGGACTAGATTACACAAGACATTCATGCATACAAACACACACACACACACACACAAACACACACAAACACGCACACTAACACACACACACATTTGTCTCACTGAAAGATTGTTAACAGAAACCAAGTAAAGCAGTAACAAAGAGCAAAGGATAAAACATGCAATAATAATAATGTTGAAAATGAAATCCGTCATATAACGCCAATAATTACAGCACCAAGTATTAGTATATGATATTCATACTAATATTAGTGATGGTAATAATGTGTAATACATTTTTTTAAATGTATTTTTTTCTAAAGGTGAACCAAATTGTGACGAAGTCCTCATTAAAGTGTTGACGTAACAAAACAATACTCACACAATTGTGCTTTAGACCTCACTGTATTGTGGAAGTTGCTCATGTTCTGTCATTCAAATTTACACCTAATGAAGAGAATTGAGACTAATGTACTCAAAATTCATTCAGTGAAAGGGGCCAAGAAAGTTTGTGCACCCTAGTAACTCATAATGTGGGGTATAGTTACAGGAGCGGGGATGTTATAATGTTATAAGGGGTGATCTGTTCTGAACGGTCTCTATTTTAGTGGTTGTTGATCTGATGCAAAGCAGCACCGTATAAAGCACAAAATGATCCATTTGGTGGATTTGTACCTTTACCGTTTCAGTGTTCTTGTTCTTATGTCTTTCATTGTCTTTCAGTGACAGTGGCTTTCTATACATCGTCATATCAGACATTAACGTGTCAGTATACGTGTGTGTGTGTGTGTGTGTGTGTCTGTGTGTGTGTGTGCATGAGGGCTATGAGAATATGAGTGCCTACATTTTCTGTCTGTTCAGTGTGTGTCTGTCCTCGTTCAAGTCACGCCCCGTTCAAAATGTCTCCATCCAACTCCAGAAGCACAGAGGTGTGAAGAAATAATAACAAAGGACAAGAAAGACACATACAAGAAAGAAATCCTCCACCACCACCACCACCACAGGCCTCAGTGGTGTGAGTGTTCCTGGCCAGAGGACACTGACAAGCTGTCAATCATATGTGCCAGACCTTTACCGTCTGCCTCTCCCATTTGCCAGACAGTCATAGAGCAACTTTAAAAATGGAATATTTCTTGATACATAACCCTCTGACCACTCTTTTTGACTTTCCTGATGAAAAAGTTGTGTCCTTGGCGGGCAGAACGGATATTGCTTTTGGAGGTAACGTTTGTACCTTCACTTCGCTGCAGCATTATTAACCAGATTTCAACAGGATCCAAGCAGGTTTTCCCCTAGTGAGTCCAATTCTGCTCCAACAGAGTCACAGATGATGCAACATTTTCTCCCTGCAGGGTAATATCACAGCAGTAATATATTAATTTGAAAATCCAGGCATTTGATTGGTCCGGTTATCTGATTAATACGAATAGGGCTCCCCAATGCTTGAAAATCTCCCCCAATCTGCCCTTGTACACCCCTTAGACACAGCCCTTGAGAGGATCTAAAAGAAACATGTAAAAGAAATTTGGCTGAAATCTACATCAAGCATCGAGGGAGTCATTGCTGTGATCATTATTCCGTTCATCCTATTACTTCTGACCTATTAAATATCAGGTCTATAGTGGCATATATTTCACTGGGACTACTGTGTCCACATCTGTAGCACAGGACTGCCTGCTGAGATAAACTGTGTGCAGAACAGAAATGCAGACAGAGGGAATGGACCCCCCCTCCTACAATTTAACCTCAGGAGATAAAAAGGATTTACACCCTGCATGGAAACACATTTGTCAGCAGGGGATAGTGGATAATCACAGGCCAGGATCCAAGATATTGAAAAAACTACACTAGACTGTACACTTAACCTACATGCGTGTTATGTGTCTCTATGCACATCTCTGCATGGTGTATGTGTGTGATGATGTATATGGGCTAGACTATCACTAAGCTGTCTACATGCCTGCCAGGATATCAAATGTACTCCCCCGGTTCATCTATCACTACAGCTCTGGCCATACACTGGTTCACAAAAGCACACCCACGGTCGGTCAGTGGCCTCCGGGAGTTTTCTAACTGTTGAATCGATCCGGCTGCTCATATTCTTGGTGTCCTTCAACAACCTTGTGTCTCATTGTTGACTATAAAAAATGGATCCTTCAGTGGTGAATTAGATTTCGAATAAAAAGGGCTTGGGCATTATCAGAGCTTGGAACTAAACTATGTGTTATTACAGTAAGATTAAACACATTCAGTTAGACCTTAAATGACTGTAACAAGAGGGTTAGGCAAGGGTGGTGGGTTTATTCTGTACTTTTTCTATGCACATCAAAACATCCAGCATGTCAGCAGTGAGATAATCAAACCAAAACAACAACATTATCATGTTATCCAGGCATCAAAGATGCATTTCTGGGAATACTCAGTACTCTGATTGGGGCTAGGCTGGGTGACAGTGATCTAATAGAGTTCACATTTCTGGCTGGATGGCTGCTTATCCCTGTCTCTGGATCTGTTGGTTTTGTTTACAGACACTAAATTTTCTGACTCCTGTCTATTGACCACGCTTTGCTTATGTAATCATTTTATCTGCAATACAGCTGCATGTTTAGCAATCACTATCAGCTTGTATAATTATGTGCAACCTTAGCTGATCATTCTGAATGCTGATGTGTTTACAGTCTATGCCATCCATTCAGTCTATTACCATCAGTGTGTATTTCTTTGTTTGTGAATATGATGATTCAGGGTATTTTTTGCTCAGTTGCTGCGCTTTCCCAAGCAAGCTATTGATTTAAAAAACAAAACTTTTACTGTCACAGATTTTGACACTTGTCTTCCTTAAATTGATATTAATGGTAATGATGCAGGAGGGCAGGGGCGAATAAGATGGGAATTCACTACTGCAGTTCCTGTGTATTCACCGTCAATGTCAATCATGCAGTATGGCTGCCATCCTGTGGTGGGTTTGTGTAACTACTTCGCAAAATAAATTGAAGTTGTTTCATGGTCGTCCGTCTTCCTTTGAATGACACATGATCCACATTAAGCTTAAGTCTTTAAAAACACAAGACAGGCTGCATATGTGTTGTGGTATGTGTTTATTCACAATCATCTTTGAAAAAAATCCACATCCAGGCCTGTATATATGTTTTTGTGAGGGCTGCTGCTCACTATAGTAACTACTTGAAGCAATGCTGATACTGAATTTATATTGTGTAATATCAAGTCTTGAAAAGGCAACCCCCACCCCCCACCCCTCTCTCTCTCTCATGGGTCAGTCACTCTGCCAACAAAGAGTGGCACATTGGCCTTGTCACTCCACAGCAGCATGACGAAAGGCCGCATGGCAGAGAAGGAAGGGAAGGAGCGAGAGAACGCCATAGAGGTGACGGCTCCGGCCTCAACCCCTTGCTCGGTCAGTGTGAGCAAGGCTCTGTGTCTGGCATCATCGAGAACCACCTTCTCTTCAGAGTAGAGCCCACACAAGTTGGCATCCTCAAAGAGTGATGACAGTCCTGGTTGGGGAAAAGGGAAGAAAGGTGTGGAAAGATGATGGTGGGGTTTTTCCCCATCAGCAGGGAGGAAAGCAAAGGATGTGGATCAGATACAGGGAGATCAAAGAGCAGATGTGTAGACATATTTCACAAATGGGATTTAATGGCAGTCTACTTGCTGGTAGATGAAGTAATACACAAGCTGAAAGCATGGTTGGTATTCATTGTGTGCTATTAAACAGCTGAGGTTGAATCTGACAGATAAGAAGATGAAAGATAAACAAACCTAATTTCTTGATAAGTATGTTCATGTCTGGCTGGAAATCCAGCTTGATTTGGGGCAGAGTGACCTCGACAAGCAGAGGAGTCGTTGTTTTCAATTGTTCTATCATTTGACGCACAGCTGTGTCCGTCATCTTCGCCTCCATCTGCTGCAGGTCAGTCACCACATTGGAGCGGGGCAGCAGGATGTAAAGACTGCTGTCACCTGTGAGATGAAACCTCGCCACCTGTTGGCAAAACAAAAAATCCAGGTGCTACTGTATAGCTTGGGGTTTTGCAAGTCTAACACTGTGGGCCCCCAACCCCATCTCCTGTAGTGTAAAAGAAATATTGATAGTGCAACACAAAAAAGCTCAAAGTAGTTTGTTATATTTGTTGAAATTCTCTTTAACAGCAATTCTCCCAACAGCAATCAATAAATCAAATGCTTTGACACAAAAAAGAAACAAATACAGTATCTGCCGTGTAGTAAGTGAATGGGTGCGTTAAGAAGGGTGTTGGTTGTTCCTTACCTGTGCCTTTAGCTCAACAACATATGCCTTGGCCAACATGTATTTCTGGTGATAGATGAGCGGCACCTTTACCATATCACCATCCAGTTTCGTGAAAAGACCTTTCTTGGGTTTCTGTTCAAACTTGACCTTCCACTGACCTGACACACACATACAAACAGCTTATTAGTTTCCACCATTTTCACATGCACGTACACACACTTGTGCACACACACTTTACTGACCACTAAAGGAGACAGCGTTGAGCAGGATCAGCTGCGTATTGGGTGATACAGAGTCAACCAAATTTTTGATTTTATTGTTGGTCTTATTTGCCACCCAGCTGTTGATCATCTGTGTGTTTTCCTCCTCGGTTTCCAGCAGCCCGACGGGCTCCGCTTCATAGAACTGAATGGACTGGTTAGTAAAGGACTCACTCAGATTCATTTCTGAGAAAAAGATCAGAGAAACCACAATGAGCTACAGAAAAAAGATATTTTCAGCTCTTTGGCTGCATTTCTCTTTACGGAGATATTTTGTGAGTGTGATAGTTATACGCGGGTTATAGTAGATCTGAGAAGCCATCTGCAAGGAGCTGGCCAACTTCTCTCTCTGCTTCTTCATCTGGAAGTGAAAACAGTCGAAGTCATGAGGCACACAGAGAGCCCTCTCAATGGCTCTGCGGGTCTCACCCCTTGCACCTGAAGTAACGAGATGAAGAAAAAACATAATGTAGAAAGAGATGTACTGCACATTAGAGTGTTATAGAAAGCTGCAAAGTATGCCTGTAATTTAATATAAGCGGAGGAAAACTACTGTGACATTTTAAAGTCATATAAAAGTTTATCTTCCAGGATAAGGTTAGCATTGTTCTTTTTTTTTCTTGTTGTCAACAAATCCCATGAAAAGACGAAAACCAGCAATGATTTATTCTGTCCCTCAATACTTTTTAACCATTGTTTTCCAAATTGTTCCTACTGAAGTTGTAAATATTTTTAAAATGTCATGAATATATTTAATTTAATAAAAAAAAAAAAAGACAAGCAATGTATTTCTTAGCAAACATTAATTAAACAGGAGGAAAAAATGTTTTGTTTGGAACTATTTTTAACAGTGGATTTGATGCAAGTATTAATCAAATATTTCTGGCGGCAGGACGGTGTGTTTGGGATCAGCTCAAAATAAACAATAAATTTGAAAAATATAGAATATCACATCTGTAAGAATCATTAAATTGATTTAAAACATAAGGAACTTGCGTCATACCTAACAACAAATGGGACAGTGCCCCACTGATACTGATAGGAGAGAAAAGCAAGTTGCTGGAGGGATTTGATTGTCTGAGGTAAGAATACAGCTTCATTGAAAACTCTGCCATCGATTCCTGCACTGTGGGTTCCCCTGTGCGACTGTTCTCATCCTGGCAGGGCTCCCATGGTGTCGTGAAGCCGGTGCACGAGTGAGGAGCAGGGGTAGAACCAACTAAAAAATAAATAAAGCAGACAGTTACAAATGTACCTACTTTTTAAAACAATACCTCAACATGGTTTGAAATTAGATCTAGTTTACAGTTTTATTTGGTTTACTGGTAACCCTGGTGTGCAAAAGTGTTTATTATGCATACATTTCTGTTGAAATTAATACTCATGTGGAGCTTGTTGGTTTGCCATTTACTATAATAATTAATGGTACCATTATAGAAAAGGTTGCCACACATACCTTCAACAATAACATATACGGTGCTCAGCTTCTTCCCGTCAACAGATTCACATTGGTAAATTCCAGCATCCTCCATGACAGTGTCTCTGAGTTTGATGGTCTGATCATGGTCAAGTGGATAGAGCTGCTCCACCCTATTATTATCACCTGTTGAATCGTCTCTGGGAATCAGCTGCATCCTCTTGCCAACACCTGTCTCTTTGAACCAAAGTGCGTCGGCCGTGACTTGGCTGGAAAGTGGGAAATGGCACGGAAGGGGAATAGCGGAGCCTTTTAATACCTTCATGGTATAGCCAATTGATGCTGTAGAAAGAGACACCAACACTTCAAACTTGTTCAGATTCAAGCTCTTTGTTTAATGTTGTATCCATTTTAAATCTACCCAAATTCAAAATGCTCCACTGTGTTTGTGTACAAACAAAATATAAAATGCTTGTATGTATGATAAAAGAGAAGCGTGTATCTACGTTTCTCACCATCAACTGTGATGTTGTATGCCCTTATCAGCTCCACATCGTTCTCCTTTACCAAACACATGTACTCGCCCTCATTGGCAGCCGTTACAGGGGATATAGAGAGAGATGAGCCATCCTTTTTAATTGTAGCCGAGCCAGGCCACTGAGTACTTATATTTTTACCTGTATTCAGAAAAAGATAAAACTGAAAAATATATAACTGTGTACTTTTGCAATACAGTGAGTGATGGTAGTTAAGGAAATACAACCAGACCGTTGAATTTCCAAGTGATGGCGTCTGTACTGAAGTCAGTTTGAAATGAGAGACAGGGCAGCTCCAGAGTGGCACCAGGTACCACCCGGAGATGCGTGCATGACGAAAGCTAAACAGAAACACAGTGTTAAACAAACTATCATATTTCAAGATTCAAGAGTCAAGAAAGATAAAGTTTAAGCCCTTAGGTCGACTAACTAATGAATATGGAAGATATGAGTTTTAAAGAGCTAGTTCTACATTTCTCAGGTAAATTTACCTCAAAAATTAGCGGCAGCGAGAGGACAAATATGGCCGGTAGTCTCATCTAAAGCAGAGCACAGATCAAAGACAGCAAAATGAGATTAGGAAATTGATGGAGTTGTTTTGCAAGTGAGGATTTCAAAATAACTATGGCACCAAGCCGGAAAAAAGATCAATACGTGGCGCAATCTGTGAAACATAGTGATGTTCCCCAGTGTTAAAAAGTTTTAAACTGTGATCATCTATAACTACAGTTTCCATTTGCAATAAATACACCCTTATCACAGATTAATCCCTCGGAAAACTTCAGAGTAAACTATAGTTTAGAACAGTAATGCATAATATACTATAAATAATATTTTTTCAGTTCAGCGATTAATAAGCAAAAGTCAGTACATGAAAAAAAACCTTAAATGACTCACACCTCTTCAATTTCCAAATGTATCCAAATTCAGTCAGTTTTGTCACAATGCAGTTTGTTTGTTTTCTACCAGTAAGGTTTCTGCCACATCCAGCCACTGTTCAGTCCATCTACCACCTCTGATCACTGCGTGCTCCCCTAAACTGCAACCAATGACTAATCTATGATTGTTGGTTTAGAGATGTTTGTTTGCATAATGCAGGTCTTCTGACTTGCTGGAAATCACATGATTTCACATTTTGGCAACAGATACCAAGTGGGATGATTTATATTTCGGTTTTTAGTTTAACTTCATTGCATTTATTTGCATTGCAAAGATATAATACTGTATGACTTATGATATCAGTGCTCACGCTACAGTAAGTCCAGGCTTTTCTCACCAATTATTCCTACTCAATCTTGACAACTGGAACATAGTTATGAGTAGTTGGGGGTGGATAAGCAGTTTCATTTTGGCTCATTTTCAGTTTGCACGATAAAATGTTTTTGCCTGAAGTGTTTTACATAATTTGATTTTGCTAAAGGTTGCATGGGGTGATATACAGTAAACAAGGACCATTAGGAAGGCAAACACAACCTGAGTTTGTTTCAATCATAACATTGGGCACCAAACCAATGGAGTCAAGGTACCAATGAGTGTTTTAATGGAATAATTATATTAATTGGTACATTTTGAAGTGCAGTTTTTTGTTTATATGTTGGTGGGAATTGATCCTATCATGAAGGTACTTTATCCAACTTGATTTACCACTAAATATAATTTTTAGATTAGTGGGTTATCACTTTTCAGTAGGCTACTTAATACATTTTAGGAAAACATTTGCTCCATGTATATCATGTAAATTCAAACAAGTGTTCAATTTATATATTATAATTTGTTAATACATCAATAAAATAAACCATTGTTTATTTTTGAATTGCCTGTTATTTATAATAGTTATATAATACATTTTTATATTAATATAAATGTTTTTAATGTTTTAAGTCAGTGAGGTCAGTAATGTGTTTTCTGCAGGGATTAAAAACCCTTTAAATGTACAAAATAGTATTACAGGTAACACTTAATTTGGATTATAATATTTTAAAAGGTTTTAAATTGGGTTTAAAAAGGTTCTGACATTGCTTTAAGGTATAAATCATGGGATTACTTTTCTGTTATTTGTTATTTTTAACCCTTAAAACTCCTTAAACCAAGCAAATAATCCATTCAAAGCCTCAATGTATTACAATCTATTCACTTATTCATAGACTATCCCATTAAAAAGATTAATTTTAAAAAGATATTTATTTTATAAACACTTTATAAACTATATAAAGTAGTTACACAAGACCCACCTGTAATTGTGGCATTACAATGGGTGATTTCAGGTGAAGTGGGACAGTTCTGGGGAAAAAAACTCTATAAACTTGACCAGTCAAACTAGAATGATTTTATTCATTTAAATAGGTCTTCATCATCACATGCCCACACTACAATCAAATTGTAGAATTTATTTTAAAACAAGTTATATCGACACCAAGTTATATATACACTCTCTTATGTCAATATGTAAATTACTTTTTATTCACTTTTTATTGTAAAGTGTATTTACACTTTTGTTGGTAAAGTTAAACATTAAAGCCTACCATGCATGTGAGCAAACAAAGCAAAATAATTATTTACATATTTCTGTTTAATCGAAATTGGATCCACATTAATAGTAAACTGCTACTGAATACTATGAATCAATTGGATGAACTTAAAAGGTGTTAAAACTTTAATCTCTCGCTTCTGTCCTTCTCTCTACATAAGAGTGCATGCCATTCAGTAGGACGATTAATATAATATTTTAGCTTCAATATCATATATGTACACATTTATTTATGTAATTACCTTATCAACAATAAATTGACAAATAATTTCTGTTTTAGCATTTTCTCCAATCATTCCTGTACTTTTATCTAAGTTAAGTTTTAAAGTCAGGAACAATTTTACAGTGTTATATTATTACAACTTGTTCATGTGAAGGGGTAGTGACAACTGTACTTAAGTCTTTCATTAAAAATACCTTTACTTAATTTGAGTTACTTACTTTACTTGAGTATTTTCTTTTCATGCCAATTTATAGGTACTTCTGCTACACTACAACTGAGTAGAAAATAGTGTAATTTTTAACCTACTACATTTATTAGATTGCTTTAGTTTCTAGTGAGGCCTACTTTGCTTATTAAGATGTCTGCATATAAAACATGCAAAGACTTCAAATATGATGCTTTGTTATATTAAACCACTGTAACTAACAATACATACAAGAAGAGCTGAAACAATTAATCGATTAATTGATCAGCCGATTCTTAAAAAAAAAAAAAAAGAAAAAAGTAAAGCCTAGTTGTTGTAGTTGTTGTATACTAAGTTAGCGGGTCGATCGACCCACTCGACACTCGACTACACAGACTGACTCCCGTGGAGCCCTTTGGGCGTAATCAGACGTGTGCAATCGAGAGCCGGGTGTTAGAAAACACGAAGAGCCTCAAAAGTTTTACAACAGCTCTTTTCACTCTCGTGAACGAAACAAAGAGCGGTAGGAAGGCTTTTTTTTTTTTTTTTTTTCAGTTCAGTTCACAAGTATGTGACCCGCGTCTTTACAACGTGGAGCCGAGTTCAGCCTCCCTGGAGAAAACAAAGATTTGACTTCAGACAGTAAGTTTTCCTCCCGGTCATCTGATCATCGACCAGCGGAAAGAGCACAAACAATGGCAGAGAGCAACAACACAGCCAGCGAGCTGCTGCTTTGTTTTAGTTCACTTTGGTACCATCCGCTCGGATATGTAGGCCGGGTACATTGGGTGTTTTCTGACTTTGCGGCTGTATTCGACGTTTCAGCTTTTCTCAGAGTTTGTTGCAAAGCTAGATGTTATGGAGCTCCTGTGTAGAGGTATGTGTGCGCGTGCTTTAAATGTTTAAAGGGAAACACCCAGGATGAAAGGGGCAAGAATAACACCCTGAATGTGAAAAGAAAGAAAGAAAGCACTAAAATCAAACACTATTGGCCTGGCATACGTAAATATGCATTTTAAACTATTTGTATTGTGAATGTTACCACAAATAGTTGTTACCACCCATACAGTGTGTTTCCCAGCTGTGAGTCGGACGTTGAGTTTTGCTGTGAACCCACAGTGAGCATCAAGCTACAGGACCTCGGGGAGTAAGAGGCGATCACCATGGCAACGCAGTTTACTATCGACGATGCCTTCGTGTTGGAGGGAGACGAAGAGGGAGCTGCGTCTGATGGAGAGACGGAGGGATGGAAGGCCAGAGACAAGGACAGAGAAGGAGGAGAGATGACGTTTGGTCCTCTAACCTTCTCCAAACCTCAGACTCATCCCTCGCCGGCTGCCGCCGGCTCCCTTGAGCACAGTAACCTAAAGTATCAGGTAGACATGGAGTACGCCTACTGTGTATAAATATAACGCCGAAAAGTTGTTTACCTGAAACTCCTACGCATTTATCATCTGCTGGTTCTTTAGAATCTGGAAAATGAAGACATCCTGGGCAACAATGGCAATTCCTCTTTCAATAACTTTTTCAAAATCAGGTGGGTCTTTTAGGTAGAACTATTGATGTGATTTTGCTTCCCCCCCCCCTCTGAATGTATTATAAAGTTTGTTTCTGCTCTCTCCACAGTGACCCTGCTACTCTTTCATACTGCAGCTCCCAGTGGTCCTTCAGCACCTTGAGTTCTGTCACACAGCTTTCTGCACACTGCTGCGGGTAAGTTGAAACAAACAAACAAACAAACACACACACATTGTTGCACATACACTCACCAACAAAGGAATAACAACATCAAACACAGTTACTTTAAAAAATGTGTTGCGCAGGTGGGTGTCCCATCCGCTGGTGAAGAAAAACAGAAGGGTTGTTCTTGCTTCATTCCTTCTCCTCATCACTGGAGTTGGTAAGTCTTAAGCATAGGTGTTTATTACTCAACACATATAAAATATCCAGCCAGATTTTTTTTTGCTGTGATAAATACTGTTTAAAATTTTCTTTGTCTTCTGCTGATGATTTTCTTATGTTTTCCTAGTTTTTTTTCCTCATGATTACTCTAGTGCCACAGGAATAATGTATCTTAGTTGCAGTTCATGAATTGTAATGTATTATGCTTATTTCTTGGATGGATAATTTAAATGATTAAAATTTAAAATTCTGATTTAATCAGCACAGAAACAATTGTATACGACAAAGAGTGCATAAAGAGACATAAACATTCTGCTTCAAATAGTTTTGCAAGTTTACACCTGGTAGTTTGTTCAGTGTTGTGTCATTCAGTGGCATGCTTGGCACACTGAACTTTGTCCCCTTGTTTATCCTCTCTACATGTTTTTTTGCTAGAGTTATCTAAGTGAATGAAAAAAAAGAATTTGTAATACTTTATATATAAACTGGGTTGTCTCTCCACCTCACTGATGTAGTTTTGTATTGTTTCTTTTTAGCTCTTATTTTCACAGGTGTTGTCATACAGCTGAATCCAAATGCAGGTAAGGACAACAAACCATTTAGGTGAACTAACAGTATGTCTGTTGTGTCGTTAAGTGGTATAATTCAGAACTGTAGGTTCTTGGAGTCTTTAGATGTGTATTCTGGTCACCAACAAACAAAGCATGGTATCTTATTCAATGAAAGAAAGTCAAAATGCAGAACTGTTTCTTTAATGTGTGGTTGCATTGTTTAGTGTTGGTGACTGTGTCTTCACTGTGGGTTGTAACTAATCAAACTCTCCTTACAGGTGTTTCAAGTGCTATTTTCTTTGTGCCTGGATTTCTTCTCTTCATCCCTGGAGGTAAATTGAACTGAAGTAGAACTTTAGTTTACTTGACCTAGGTCTGTACCAGTAGATGCATGCCTTGTTTTGTTGACATTAAAGCTGGGCTAGGTAACTTTGGAGAAACTGGTAAGCAAGATTTTTAAAATATCCATCCTCCTTTGAGGCCTCCCTCCAAAGTAGGTAAGAGAAGCATTATTTTTACACTTTTATAAAAAATATATTACAATATAAACACAGCACAATGAAAGGCAGACCAAAACAAAATGAAAGGATAAGACAGGGATGGATATCTGTAGAAAGGTTTGCCTGTAAAGATTGGGTTTTTAGAAGCCACTTCAAACAGTCTAAAGATTTAGCAGATCTGACAGATTTGGGAAGATGATTCCATAATCATAATGAACACCACGAACATGGCTATTGTTAACACTGTTAACTGTTAACTGTTGTTAAGCTTGCATGTTAGTATTGGGTACTTTTATTGAAAATTGGGTTTGATGCAGTAACTTATTGCTGAATAGCAAACAACAGCTAGCTGCGGTAACATTAGATATCAGGAAGACTCCAGTCATGCACAATCAGTGCACAGACACAGTGTGTGCAGGTACAAAGGTAAACAGACAGGCAGGTAGGTCATCCAATTATTTTTTATTCAGGCCAAATGAAATGACTGGTTTCAAGGATTTTTTTTCCTTTTTGTGTAAAAGCATTTGATTTATAGATAGCTGTCGGGATGTAAAGAAAATGTCATCAAATATAAAAAAACATGCTTCTAACAAAAATTGCCTACTTAAGCTTTAACAAAGTTATTCCCTGTATTTCCTCCAGTGTACCATGTGATATACATCAGCTGTGCTGTCCGTGGAAGAAGAGGCTTCAAATCGTTCTACCTACCTTATTTTGAAAAATGAAATTTTATGAGACACTACATTGTCACTACATTTCTTTGTTTTCTATCTTAAAATGAATTGTATTTTGTCACTTACAGAAAATGTTTTGTCACATAGTTGTTTTTTCTTGTCATTGTAATGACCACTACTAATTCAACCACTCAGCGCCTCGACTATGTTTCCACTACATGAACTGAAATTGCTGTATGTGTACAAGAAAAAGAAGGAGATTGGTCTTGCCTGTGTTTTCTATGTTGTGTGAATAATGACTGTGAAATTACAATTAAACTTTTGTATATTTTAATTTGTGTCAGCTAAGATAGTTTTCCAAACGAAATGAGAGCTGTTCCCAGTATGACTTAAGACTGGACAGTAGACTATAGACTTTGGAGGAGTCAAACCTGCAGTTCAGCCTGCTTGGCAGAAGTAAGGAAGAAATAATCTACTGTATGACGAAGTTTAATGAAGGCAAAGTTGCCTCCGTGGCTTGTGGTAAAATTATTTAATGCACACTTCTAGGCTGCTTGCTTATACCATTATCTTATCCTACGCATATAATCTTTGATGCACCCACACTATTGCATGAAGCTGTTTATTGCCATCTGCTGGTTTTCTAATCAGTTACCATCACAGCTTCTGAAAAAAAATATATTTATATAATTATATTTTATTTAAGTAAAGTGGGTATACTACATGGGATACCCTCAATTTATTGCAAATTAATATTAAGGTACTGTCGATAACTGGAGGTGGTAAACATGGATATTCTTCCCTCACCATTCATGTAGGTGTACAGCTATGCAGTGAGCTAAATAAACCTTCAATAAAGGTTCAAGACAGCAGTTGACCATTGTAGTTTTTGCTGGGGGCAATTGTAAAACTGAAAACTTTATCAGACAACAAATTCAGTAAAAGTTAAGGTACCATAAACAATTGTTAGACCAAATTGAGTTACATTGTCCCTAAAGACACAAAGAAACAAAGTATGACCAGCAAAAGATCCACATTAAGTCACCATAATGTAATTAATCTAGAAAACGTACACAGTCAACATGCAAAATACATAACAGTCAGACCAACAGTAAATGAACAGTTATGTGTAATGTTGTATTAGAAACACAGAAACACTTAATTTTGAACAATAAATAGCTAGAATAAAAAGTGTACTAACAGATAATGTGCGAACAAGTGCATTTGAGGAGTAGACACAAGCTGTCGGTCAATATTTGCTTGGTTACAGATTTGACAAAATGGTGAATGACACAATGTCAGTTAAAACTATTTGTTGAAAGGTCCAAACACTTTTCTCCCTCACATCTGATCTGTTATTGTTTGGACCGTTCAGTGAAAATCAAAAAGAAATTCTTCTCGTCTAGCTTTTTTTTGAGAAGGTATTTGTCTGATATTTATCCACTCCATCCATCTGTAACATTCTTTACATTCATAATATCTCTAAGGCACAGGTAGTTAATAGCACTATCCAGTTCTTCTTACATTTTAACTGGCATTTAGTGTTTTTGGATCTGCTGATGATACCTTAGTAAAAAATTTAACAAATGTTTTGTTTTCAACAAAGAATTAGTATAAAGTTTTGCTTTTGGTGGGTAAAATAAAAAGCTTATTTTTGTAATGTTCAAGCTTTAGGTCTTAAAACATGGAAGGCTCAAATACATTATTAATTAATTTTGCCTTCTATACCTTCTATCTAACTTCTGCTTCAACTCAAATAAATATTGAAAAATGTCCTCATGGCAGAGCACCCATATACACACCAATCTGGATGCTAATCTCTGTATAAACCATGAAATAGAAGCACATCAGTTACCAATTTTAATGTTACAATAAAATCAGCCAGTCTAGATAAAACATGACATGACTACTCCTGCACGTCTATGGTACACCCGTACAGCAGTTTTCAGAGATAATCCCTAGTAGCCTGCCTGAGAGTGTGACTATGTTGGTCTCTCACACAATTTATTAGTGGGTTCAAACTATTTAGTTGTTTACTATAACAAATATTCCTAAAGAAACTCTTTTGCATGCCAACCTATCTTCTACTCTGAGCCATGAGAGATTGGCATGCTTTCTCTCAGTCAGACAGGGCAGTGTGAGCCTTGCAGCTTTATTCTGAGCTATTTGGAGCAGATCTTGGCTGCACCCGACCAGACTGCTGAGTAGTAATCAAGGTGTGATCAGGCTAGTGCCTATGTCACTAGCGCTCTGGAGGCAGGGGTAAGAGAAGAGGAACATTGTCTAACGCATGATATTCTTCTACCCATTTTCTTAACAATATTTTTAATATGTTTCAAAATTTAACTTTGAAGTAGCATCAAATGGAAATACTTAAGTAAAGAACAAATACCTAAAAATAAGTACTTATAGATAGATAGATAGATAGATAGATAGATAGATTACTTTATTCATCCCCGAAGGGAAATTAAGTTGTCATAGCAGCCGGTATATTTGAATACAATAAAATACAATACAACAATAAAATACAATACAATAGAATAAAATAGAATAAAATTAAATGTTCCAGTATATGGAGCGGAGTGTTGTACAGGGTACACAGTGCAAGGAGACATTTAGTGCAGTTCTGTGGTGGTGACTCTGACAGAGGTAGATGAGTTGTAGAGTCTTATTGCGGTTGGGAGGAACGATTTCCTGTAGCGTTCCTTAGAGCAGCGGGGTTGAATGAGTCTGTGGCTGAAGCTGCTCTTTAGCTTGTCCACTTAGGTACAGTACTTGAGTAATATTCCACTGCTGGTGAGGTTAAAAAAGTTATGTTTATTTATATATTGCCTGCAGTGTGATACAGTTTACCAGCCATCTCTCAGAAAAAAAAATTGAATATGCCGTGAATTCAGACTTGATTCATTATGTAAATCCTCATGAATTGGTATGCACGACAGTTGAATATTCTGTATTTTGTGTCTGGTTTTATAGTAATGAAATGTCCCCAGCCTCACAGTCTACATGTAGAGTGCGCTCTGCAGCCTAAAGTGACGTCTAATGAATCGACTGGCTTCAGCAAGAACAGGCTAGAGTCTCTCATTTGTGGCTTGAATGAGTGGACATGTGATGTGTGGATGACCCGGAAAATGTGTTGGATTGCAATCAACCGTACTGTGAGTGTAGGGTGGTTGATAGTTCAGAGGGTTGGGATGAGGAAGATATGGAATGGTGTACTGCAGTGAATGAAGTAAGAAGGAAAATGCCGGAGAGGAGATAAAGAAGCCAAGCTTGGTCAGACCTAAGTAGTCAAGGAGAGGGGGGCGCTACAGAAAAGTTTCAAATGTTCCACTAGAAATGACTGAGGAATAAATCAAGAAAGCAATCAGAGGGGGGGAAAGTGCGATATATCCAGAGACTTTGGACAAATAAAGATGGTGTAAAGAAGGACAGTCTGTAAATGTTAAAGCAATTTGAGAGTGCACTTCCTGAAGAGATCAAAATGGGGTGGATCAGTTATATGATTAGAGAATATATCCCAAACCCAATAAGATGCCATAAATGCCAAAGAATGGGACGCTTCCGACAGTGCCACAGCAACCAAAGATGTCAGAATGTGGAGGTGAACACAACTATGGTAAATTTAGACGCTAAACTGAAATGCTGCAACTGTGGATGGGAACATATTGCTGCATTTGGGGGGTGTGCAGTCCAGGTCAAAACAAAAGAAATACAGAAATACAAAGTAATCAATAATATGTCCCATGCAGAAGCTTTAAAGAGAGTAAATGATGAAATGCAAAGGACGGTAACACATGAAGAAGTGGTGAGTGGCGAAGAAGGTAGACCAAGTGGCGGCCTAGGATGCAGCAAGAAGACAAAATAGCTAGAGCTCCAATTATACAACAGACACAATGTTCCCATAAATGCAAGGTTAAAGCGTAGGTGTAGTATGGTGGTAGACCAGACACGTTTCATAGCTTTCATTTGGAAATTTGAAAGACAAGTGAAAGAATTCAGACAGTGGTGCATGCGGCAGAAGAATTCCTGGGTATTAAAGACTTGAGAGCAGAAGATATACATGAAATGTTGAAAGTAAATGCTGATGGAGGATGTCAGGGTAATGATTATTGTAGTTTTTATGATGATCCATTAATTACAATGGAACCCTCATTACTAATGGCCAAGAATTTAAAAGATGTGTATCAGTATCAGAAACACGACCTGATATCTTACGCGCGCAAGACAACCTTGACTTTATTATACCAGGATACACCTCAGCTCGCTATGACAGGGTAGACAATCAAGGTGTTGGTTGTGCTACTTTTATAAAAGACACATAGTCTTTCAAAGGTTCCATCAGCAGTAAACATGGAATGTGAAATTATTGTGCGTAATGCAGATGTCAACCTCAAAATAATCAGTTTTTACTCCCGTGCGGTAGGTGGCGGTATTCAGCTAAACGTCGCTTTGCAATCCGCCAAAAAATGCAAAGAAGAAGAAGACTGGCTTCGGCAAACATCGTCATCTTTCGTGAAAAGAGAATCGGTCAAGGATGGAGGAAGAGGCACGCAAGCTTCTCGAAGAAGGAATACGGAAGAAATTGGTCAGTCCTGGTAAAGGAGAGCTATCGACCTTTCCCAATGGAACAAAGGTAAGAAAAGAGCGGTCGGACGAGCTGAGTCCGGACCTCCGAAATGAGTTTAAGAGATGCGACGAAACGCGTTAGCTAATGCTACCTCCAGCTATATCTTGGCTAACACAGCCCGTCAGTTAGATTAACGTCACAGCAGACGCACTGTGCTTATACACAGACACCGTAACAAGGTTGTGAGCTCTGCTGCCTTCGTGGCGATGCAGCGTAAAGTTTAAATAAGGCTGTTGTGTTGTGGTGTTTTTTTTCTCCCCTATCTTTTTCATCTGATGGAAAGACAGGGGGCGGGACAGGATGGAACGTGTATATGAGTGCTTATTGGTCGGCATACCATGTCAATCAAATTTCCGTTCTTGTGATTGGTCAGAATATGATAGGGGATAGAGGCTCCTCAGGCCTGTCAGAGAGGTCTAGATTGCTCTTTTGTTTCTAGTAAACAAGCAATCAGCTGCGTACATCTCGTGTGTGTGGTGTCACAAGTTATATTAACCTGAACTTCAGTTGAGCAGTGTTTAATGTTGTCCGTGTTCATCCTATGTCTGTTTTACCAGGTGGTCTTCCACTATCGCACCAGCCTGTGTGATGGCACAGTGCTGGATGACTCCAGGACAATGGGGGGCTGCAACAAACCCATGGAGCTCATCCTGGGCAAGAAGTTTAAACTAGCTGTGTGGGAGAGAGTGGTCATCACCATGAGAAAAGGCGAAATTTCAGAATTTACCTGCGACACTAAGGTTAGTGGGCCGATCATTTGGGATTCGATAGGGCAGCAATGTTGTTCTTTCTGTGCATTGACTATTTCTATTTACCCCTCAGCACACAGCCCTGTACCCGCTCGTGTCCCAGTCCCTGAGAAATATCAGTGCCGGTAAGGACCCCCTGGAAGGCCAGAGGCACTGCTGTGGCATTGCCCAGATCCACTCCCACCACTCTCTAGGGCACAAGGACCTGGATCAGCTTCAGGCCAGTCCACAGCCACTTATGTTCACCATCGAGCTGTTGGAGGTGAGCAAGGAGGGGAGAGCCCAGAATGTAAAATTGTGTTTTTTAAAATTTTTTTTATTGAGTTGCATTCAGAGTGGAATGTTGTTTGAATTTTTG
This sequence comes from Lateolabrax maculatus, assembly GCA_031216445.1. Classification (NCBI taxonomy): domain Eukaryota; kingdom Metazoa; phylum Chordata; class Actinopteri; order Acropomatiformes; family Lateolabracidae; genus Lateolabrax; species Lateolabrax maculatus. Next base: position 13,663,447 of record CM062204.1, read on the forward strand.
GGAAATACTTTACTTTTATACTTCTATACTTTTTTTTTATTTAACAAAAGAAGCAAATGTTTTAAAATGTTGTCACGGCAAAAGTAGCTCTAAAATTTGGTTATAATTAGGAAGTATGTACTTATCCAAGAACAACTGCAGTGTTGTTACCTTCCTGTAGTGTAAGCCCCTGCTGTTTTCTGATCTTCAATCTCCTTTTCTGCTCAGGTTCTGCCTCCAGGATCATTCCAGCTTGATGTGTGGGCTATGACAGACGAAGAGAAACTCGAGCTTGTGCCTCAGATCCATGAGGAGGGCAACTTGCTTTTCAAACAGGGCCAAATAAAGGAAGCCACAGAAAAGTACTACAATGGCATTGCCTGCCTCAAAAATCTACAGATGAAGGTTAGGGCACAGTTGAATACAAGAGAATAAGATCCAGTGTTTTAGTAAACTTTTTTTTTTCCGAAATTTGAAAATGTAAATGACAGTTGGCAGGGCATAAAACCAATGATCTGTTCAAGACTCGATAGTTGAACTATGCCATAGCGAAAATTGAAACGAATCATGTATTTGGAGAATCGGACACCCCTAGTATAAATACTTAAATTTGTAACAAAATGCATTGTTTTTACCCCCCTCTGACTTTTGTTTCCCCTTTCAGGAGCATCCTGGAGATGAAGCATGGGTAAAGTTGGACCATATGATCACACCACTGCTGCTCAACTACTGCCAGTGCAAGCTACTCCAGGGCCAATACTACGAAGTCATCGAACACTGCACATCTGTGATCTTCAAATATGAAGGTATGGCTTTGTTTTTGTTGTACAAGAACTAGGAGAGACGAAAGATTTCTGTTGCTACTTCAGATTGTAATTATTTATGATTCCAAGAGGGAGCGGCCTATTTGGGATTGGTGTTGGTTTGACTTACATAAAACCTTTTGTACAAGTGAAAGAACACCGCTGCTTTACTTGACAGCACCCTACAACATTTCATCAAAACACCAAGTGAGGGAATATCTTTTAGCTGTTCATGTGTTTATCGTATTTCTGACAGGTTGTACTGTACGACAGGATGGCGTTTCATCGCTCTGATTGGTTGTCTGCACCCACTGATGGAAATTGCATTTGCAAATTAGTCTGGCAATGCCAGCCACTGGGGCTAGTTGTTTTTCAAAGTTACTAGCCACTCAGCATTTTCACTTGCCACAATTTTGTTGTTGGGAAATTATATTTTATTTGATTAATGTTGACTATGGTGTGCTACAATTTACTTGAAGAACTAGATTTACAATCCTCTTAAATATAATCTATAGCTCAGTTGTAGAGCATTTGTGCCCCCTATTTTCAAGTATGAAATGCATATTGTTTTGTCACTGAGGATCAGTGAACACAAAGTTGTGTGATTCTGTTGTACTCAGTCACAATACAAAGCATTAAATAGCTTGCAAGTCTACAGAATGCTGAGGGTGTCTCGCAGGGGTCTGTGCAGGGCGCAGCAGAGGTGAGTGGATGTGCTCGCCAGAGTGGCTTTTGGGTTGTGTCCAGCGCCGCCTGGCCAGCCATTCTGAAATTTAACTCAAGTGCGGTTGGGTGGCCTCGCATTGGCTACGCGCTGTGCGCCTCCAGGTGCCCAACTCTCTCACTTTTTCTCTCTCCTGAGGGAGGTGGGGGGGGGGGTTTCAGTGTGCTCATGGGAATTGTAGGGTCGCAGCGTCACATTGTAATGAGCTTATTACCTCAGATGCATTTTGAGAAGACTAGCTCCTATTTTCATGATCCTTGAAGCTATCATCATCCTCCTCTTAAGTTGCATTAATTGTGTTGTCATGGGTTGGTGGCATCATATTAAGTTATCGATTATATGTCCTTTGTCTTGTTCCCAACTTTTATGCATTTATGTTCATGAAGAATTTTCAGTAATTTTCCTTGTCCACTTCCTAACAGACAATGTTAAGGCCTACTACAAGCGGGCTAAGGCCCATGCTGCAGTGTGGAACGAGGCAGAGGCTCGGGCAGACTTTACTAAGGTGTTGGAGCTGGATCCCTCTCTGGAGCCATCTGTTGCCAAGGAGCTGAGAGCCATGGAGGAGAAGATCCGCACCAAAGACAAGGAGGAAAAGGGTCGCTACAAAGGCCTATTCAATACACCACCAGCCACTGCCACTACAGTCAGTCTTTTTGTTTAATTGCAACTATCTCCCATGTGGCCACCAGATATTTAATCTAAGCTTATTTGTTATAACATAGTTCTTACATTTTATAGTAAATTATCTGCTCTTCCTCCTCACAGGGTTGAATTTTACAGTGGGTTAGAGCAAGAGGATGGCTGTGAATTTCAAGATGGAGGAGAAACAGTAGAAACAGTATACAGCACTCAAGCCAAACACTCTGCTACCCTGCCCTCCATGGTACACGCAGAAACATTCACTGTCAGGTCACACACACAGACACACCCACAAGTCACACATATATACAACGGTCCGATTTTCATTCCTGCCTTGTTCCTCCGGACTCCCTCTCTGAGTGTAAAATCTTGATAAGGACATGCTGACTATCGACTCGACTTTTATGAAAGTCTAAAATCCCATAGAAACCTTAGGCCTGTCCTATTATGGTTTCAGAATGTTTTACATTCTCGGTAAATAAGTTGCTCGCAGTAATGGGCTACCTACATAATGTTACCCTTAGCAACATTTTTCACAGGATTTGCAGAGAATTTAGTTTTTCTAACGATGAATTCTGCAGTTGTATAGCAAACACCAATTTGCCACAGCATTATAAACAAGTAGCTTACACATATAATCTTGTCTTGCTTTCTCTGAAATTTGTGCAGAGCTGTTGGATAACCCTAAAATTACTCGCAATCGTAGCTCAACACGGAGAGATTTCAATGGATTCCAGACAAATGCTCTCCCTTCAGAAAACCCAGGGACAAGCGGCATCATGTACTCCCATGCACACCTCTGCCTTGCACCAACAGACCCTTTTCTATCTTGGTCACAGCGGAAGCACTGGAATAAGCAGGAGACCATTATCTCCTGGTAGATGCGACTAGGAACCGAGCTATCTGTGACAATCATATAACACACACGGATTTGTGTTATCTTTGCTTTCTCCTATGTACTTATTTCATATATGTAAGAAATACTATTATGTTGTTTTTGTCTAGATGTACTCAGCAGAATGATCAGTATCTCTTTCACTTGCTTAGAAAGAACTTCTTGTTACTCTTCATGTGGAGCAGTGGGCAGTAGCCCAACCTGTCTGAAGCAGGATGTTATTGAGGTTGTGATTATGTAACTGAAAATAAATGTGTTTATCCCCAGCTTTCCTTTTTTTTTTTTTTATAAATGTGACATTTGGACAAAAACAACAAAAAGGCAAATCAACATCCTCTTGTATTGATTCAATTGAGCCAATAATCTGAATACATTTGAGTAAAAGATGTTCACAATATTAAATAAATGGAAATTATTTGCATCCTTAGAATTTTTTCAGAGCTCTCCAATATTGTGGCCTTCAGTGTATAAGTCAACTCAGTGCCCTGTAACACTTACAGTAAGTGAGTGTCTCTGTGAAACTTATTTCAAAAGGTCAATGATCATTTCATAGGTGTCTCATTGTGAGATAAATAACTACCCACTAAATACTTAGTAATACATAGAAGAAACCTATTAATCATATTTTACAAATGAAACAGCCACTGAAAGAGTTTTTTCTGTTATTTAATTAAGATATACATACCGAACTGCAAAAATCTGGTTTACAAAATGTCCATACTAACAAATTGAGATGTACAGAGTTCTTGGGATTGAGAAACATCTAATGTGTGTTTACACTACAAAATATGATGAAAACAAAGCAAGGGTGAATGGAAATGGGGTAAATTCAAAATGATGAGATAAACACAAAAAATATTCAGTGGTTGCAGAGTGATGTTCAGAATAAAAACCTGAGCACTGGTGCAGTTGGAACATTGATTCATCATTTAAAAAAACCATGAAAAGGAACTTTCTTGGTCATTATTGAACAAATAATACATTAAACATTTCCATTCATCTTCCTATGGTTTTTAACCACTCTACTCAGAAAGGTGTTTTCTCCACACTCTTATTTTAAAATAGATACAAATCTGCATTTTGCATACACCCCACAAGTCACAGAAAGTCTGTAATTAACTAAATGGGTGTGGTGGAAGGCAGGGAACAGTGTAGACAAGAAGGCATAGTGCACCTATAAAAAGCCAGCAAGGAAAGCGCAAAAGGTGGGAGGATAAAAAATGGTTGTAAAACAGACGATCTGGATGAGGACAGGCTTGTACAGGAAAAGACTGAGGGGTGAAGGGATCTTTCCAAAAGGTTATGTGCGGGCGCTTCTCTCCGTCTCTGCGAGACACTCCCTGACCAGTGCACGGGCATGGATTATACCTGAACAAGACAAACACAGGGTGCAAGGAGGTGTTAAATCAACAGTTTGACAGCAATGGTAATGAAATAAATTGTTAAAATAATTGGTAGCAATTTCTGCCCTTCTTCTGAGTCTACCTCAACTACAAAAATCTAATGCATCCAAATTATTATGGATGCATTATTGCTGAAATAACAAGAGGCCTGCAGGTCAAGTTAAAGGTAAAATTGGGTTTAGCGGTCTGTTTGCCCTTTTAAATTAACATCACAGCTTCTGCAGTTACTGGGGTTTCCTATGCATGTGATTCTATTTCAATAACACCAGTTCATTACTTCTACATATGTAAAACTGCAAAAAAAAGGTAGCTATATATATATATATATATATATATATATATATATATATATATATATATATATTAGTAGTAGTATTGAATTGGTAATGTTACATATTCTATATGTACAGGGACTGACCGCACTGGGGCAGTTGATGTGGATATCTCTTAAGACACACCACTGCACAGGAAGCTCGCTGCCTTGCTCATGAGGTGTCATGTGCTTCAAGGCGGAGACAGGAATGGCCGGCCTCAGCCACATCAGCAATCACCATTTAAGCAACTACAGCCTACCTGGAGCAAGAGCGATCCGAGGGGCTGGCTGGATGCATTACTGCAGACCATGAGACATACCCACCACCAGAGCGCTCTAAACCGTTGGTGTCAAAACAAAACCCCCTGTGAAACACTATAGACAAATATACACCTTACACATTCATTGGCTAGTGACACCACCAGACGCTGTGTACCACTGCCCTATGATTTGGCGCCAGATGCAGCCTTAGCAAGGCCAACCCCCGCAAGACACAAAGGTTGGGCGTGAAAGTGTAGAGGCCGCTCAGATGGCCTGCTCCCTGCTAGGCCAATTGACAAGGATACAAGACATCTCCCTGGCCGGGCCAAGTCCGGCCCACGGCCGGCCCACTGGCACAGGGACACAGTGACCCCGGCACCCAGCACCTGTTTCCCAAAGGAAGTGCCAGTTCCCACAAAAGTTTATGGACATGACCATGTAGCAGCCACACAAATCTCAGAGAGGCTGGCGCCCCACCACAAGGCCCAGGACATTGCGATGCTCCCCTTAAAAAAATGCACCCTCACTTCCACTGGTGCCGGTGTGCCAGTTCCTTTGTATGCCTGCTGAATTGTTTCCACAACCAAATGAGACAGCCTAAATTTAGACACTGGCTGACCCTGGAACTTAAGGCAAACAAGCAACTGGTCTGTTTTCCTGAAAGCCTCTATTCACTGAATGTAGACCTTCAGGGCTCTGACTGGGCATAGCCATGACCCTTCTTGATCCTCCTCAGGTTTCGTGTGTTGACAGTGCCTTTAGCTGTTAGCTGTCCGACCCTTTTAACTGATGTCACTGCTATGAGGAATGCCACCTTGAGTGACAACACCTTAATGTTAATCGTCACCCATCTTAACTGCTGAAGGCAGCCAGCATAAGACCTAGGTCCCACGTAGGGATAGTCAACCCGATGTTGCGTGGTGTAAGCCTTTGAGTGCCTTTCAGGAACTGTGAGGTGCGGCTGCAGTCACCCTGAGCCAGCTTATTATCTCCATGACCAGCAGCCTTGACTGCTGCCACCATGCCCCTAACGGTTGAAGGTGGTTTACCCTGCAGATACTGGAGCACCCCTGGAGCTGTACACATCAATGTGTCAACTTGGTATTGCCCTGCACTATGACACAAAGAGTTCCCAGCGATATGAATATGCTGCTCGATGGTGCTTGAGCACCCTGCACGGTCTGAACCACTGACTGTGCGAGCCCCATGCCTAACAGACGGGCCCTCTCAGGGGCCAGGCCCAGAGTTTGTGCCCCTGTGAAAGGTTCCCTCAGACTCAGAAGGAACAGGCCCTTCCAGCAGACAATCCAGCCCCCACAGGTACCCTTACCATCTTGGAATGTGCCCCATCCCACCAGGGATGCCATCTGAGACACAGCACTGGACACCAAGCATACTTTCCTTTGACATGTTGGCTGGTGTCTTCCACCACCTGAGGGCCACACATAGCCTTCTGGAGACCAGTACCATGGCCTGCAGGTGTCTCTGTGGGCATAGCCCCAGGCGCAATAAACACCTTTGTACCCGACACGTGTGCAAAAGAGCCAGTGGCACCACTTGTACTGATGCCACCACAAGGCCCAAGAGGTGTAGACAATGTCGCCAAGTAATATTGGTTCCCAGGTGAAAATGACAGAGGCAGATTCTGAGGGATTCCTGCCTCTCCTGTGTTAATGTTACCAACCCAGCCGTGGCATTCAACCACATTCCTAGAGACTGGGGGGTCTGCGTGTGCTGCAGTCTGCACTTTTGAGTTTATGCGCAGCCCCAGACTCGGGATGTGTGCCAGCGACACAAATACATGGCGATGACACTGCTCCTCTGTCTGAGAACACATCAATCCATCTTCAAGGTGTTTCAGTATCCTGAGACCCTGCTGTCGCAGAGCCCCAAGACTGCATCCATAATGAAGGGGCGGGGGGCTATTGAGATAACAAAAGAAGAACACAGAATTTAAGGGTTTTGCCTTTGAAGGTTAACTTGAGAAATCTCCTGTGCCCTTTCCTAATTGGTATTTGAATAGGCGTCCTTGAGGTCGACTGTTGTAAACCAATCACCTACACGGATAGCATGCTTCACCCATGGTACGGTTAACATCTTGCACTTCAGAGGCGTGAGGAACTTGTTTAGTCCCCTGAGCCTGGGAGTTCCGTCTTGCTTCGGGATAAGGAAATATTGGGCCCAATGGTAGCACCACGGAGCAGGGGCAGGCTCTGGGTGGCGTCATATCAAGACTGAAGCGAGAACTCGTCTTCCCAGTTTAGACCTTGCATTGCCAGACAAATACGAATTTGCGATTTCCAAGGGGCGTTATCAACGGGCGGAGACAACCAATCAGAGTAACGAATCGCCGACCTGTTGGACGGTATGTCCTGTCAGAAGTACGGCAAACATACATTTCTCATCAACATAAAGTCTAAGTACAGTTGTTTGTTTCTTTAACCATCCAGTCCGTTTAATACACCCGCTGTAGCCGGCCAGGAGTGCTCAACATCAGCAGCTGCCATCTTGGTTATTTACAAAGATGCTTCAACACCTCTCCTCTCTGTCAGTCATCATATTAAACCAGCCTCATACTAGATAAATGCTTGTGATTGGTTCGCCTGACACAATGGCACTTCCAGTACCAAGGAAATCAGTCTGAATGGGAGAGGGGCCAGACGTATCTGCCAGAGAAAAAACAACATGACCTCGCAGACTCGTCTGGTTCCCAGGCTACCTCACGAGCACAGCAGCGAGGTTCCTGTGCAGTGGTTTGTCTTAAAGAGATATCCACATCAACTGTCCAAGTGGGGTCAGTCCCCGTACATATGGAATATGTAACTGTGGAGAGAGAGTCTCAACACGGTAGAGAACCACACATTCTCACCCTCTTCAGCACTTTTATTAAATATTAACACCACACACACAAATCATGACTTGCACTGAAAACAAATGCTTTTAACAAGTTAAAGATACCTCTCTTTAGCCTCTCCATAGCGCTCTTGCTGCCAGCGTATGTAGGCCTGATCTCACGGCTCATCTCCTCAATGACAGACAGAAGCTCACTGTAGGTGGACCCTTGGGAGACTTTGACAGGCTGTTTGTGTATGACACAAACATGTAATGTTTGGGGGAGAAACAAAGATCCATCAAGACTTGTCACAGCTGGAAATTTACATCACAAGTAAAGACAGAACAATGAAAAATATAGACTCTTGTGATATGATATAGTGTGATGATGGGTATTATTTATTTACAACACATTAAGTCAAAACAACACTAAGTAGAACTGCAACAACACCACTCAAATAATTAATAAGTTAACATGAATAACATTAATTTGTTGTCTAACAGATAGCCTGTGCAACTGTTATCCTCTAATCCTTTCAACAAGTGTGAAAACACGTGCTTTTTTTGTATTTATATGCACTTCAATCAAGCTATCTCAAGCTTGTCTGTCTCAACACTCCCATGTAGGTCACATGCTTGCAGCTGCCTCACAGTAACAGCCTTCCAGCACTATTTACTGTACTCTGAATACAATACGACATGTTTGTCTGCAGATACTTTAATTTTCTAAAGATTTGAAGGTGAATTAACTGAAGCAGACTCTCTTCCATCTTGCTGTATATCTGAATAGAAATTCTGCCTTTGTTTATTTACTCTAACGGAACCTGTGATGCTAAAAATTGTGGAAAAGTCCCTCTTAAGTCACATTAAGTTCTGAAATATTTGCTAGTATACAATTTTCTGAGACATCATTCATTTAATTTGCTTTGCAAGTATCATACTGATTCAGCTCTTGTAAGAACTTGTATGCAAAATGGATGACAAAGCCATGGTGTCAAGTACAACTCTACCTTTTGACCTATACAGACCCGCATAAAAAATAAAAAAAAATAAAAAAATGAGTGGTTGTGGAGTGATTACTGGTTTACTTTTATGCATGTATATGGTATTGCCAAAGTATAAGACAACAGTATAGATAACTGTACTGGAGACATACCTGAACAAAGCCCATGGAAGGTGGGCCAAAATCACTAAAAGCCGGCCTAAAGTTAGATGACGAGGGAAGAGATGGAGAGGGCACCGAAGACCCTGGACAGAAGAGGAGCATAGATGTAACACACTAACTTGTAACACACAAATAATGAGAAGAAACCTGCCTTCTGAAACATTTGATTTAATCTCAACAAGTTAATCATTCACTGTAAGGTTCCCTGATACATATTAACCGGAGAGTGCTCTTTCAATTCAATACCGTGGCCACTTACTTTACTTAACTACTATCACGGTATGATGATAACAATGTATTGTTGCTAAGATTACTTGTTGATTTCTGGTAATTAGACTCTTATTTTTATTATGAATTATTTCCTATGGTCATGATGTAAAATGTTTTATATCCATTACATAAAGACATTTTCCAACATTAAAGCTGTGTGGTGTTAGAACCTGGAGGTGTGTGGTTGGAGCCAGAGGGCGCCGGAGCAATCGGTTTGTAACTCATGGCGATGTCAGCTGGCAGCTCCCCGTACGACGCGCCACTTCCTTCGGTCCCGTCAACCCTGTGCTTATACAGCTTTACTGGTGGTGATGAGCTCCTAAGAGCTAATGCAAAGAAAATAAGCACACTCACACAAACACAAATAAAAGAGGATAGTGTTAAATTCATATTCAACCTCAGACCAAAAGCAGTAACCAAAGCAGAAGATATTCATTTTCAGAACAGAAGAGTAATGCACATTAGCACAATGTTTTCTCAAGCATGTTGACCACTTGCAGGATATATAGCAATCTAGAGAGGTGGACCAATAGTTAACAGCAATGTTCAAACCTTAATATATCTTTCAGTTTCTGGCCTTTTATGATAAAGCACTCCAAACATTTGTAGACATTGCCTTGCTTACAAAACAAAAAGACTTTACTGTTATGTTACTGTATAAAGTTTTAGCTTTTCATTGAGGTTCAGGTTCATTATTTGTTTGTCCTTAACCACCAAAATGCATATGGATTTGTACAGTTAAGTCTTTTAAGTATTATATGCATTCACAACACACAGAGAGAAAAACAAAGGAGAGAGAGGCGCAATAAAGATCCCAGGCCAGATTCAAACAAGTGATGGTTCACGCTTCTTAACCTGCATAGTTACATTTTAACTTTAGAGTGATGGTTTCTAAACCAATGGATTAAAGCATTTCGTTACTATGAACCACAGAACTAGCCTGTGAACCAGACGGATCTGCAAGCTCATGTTGTTTTTGCTCTGGCAGATACGTCTGGCCCCTCTCTCATTCCGTTTATCTGATATGGGGCAGGTTTAATATGATGACTGACAGAGAGGAGCGCCGTTGAGGCATCTTCATAAATGACCAAGATCGCGGCAGTATTAAATGAACTGGACGGCAAATTTTCTCTAAAAGAAGAACAAACAACTGCACTTAAACTTTATGTTGAAAAGTAATATATGTTTGCCGTACTTCTGATCGGACGTACCGTCCAACAGGACAACGCATCGTTGTTCTGATTGGTTGTCTGCACCTGTTGATAACACCCCTTGGAAATCGAAAATGAACTGAGAGGTTCCAGACTAATAATTATTTGCGAATTAGTCTGTTGATGCCAGGCTACCACAGAGCATCGTCCTTGTATAAATTGCCCTTACATCTTTACATATATTTTATAACCTAGCCTACATGTGGGTCATTCCGTGTCAAATCAGATAAGGTTGTTGCAGCATCATGTCAGATTTTGTTCAAACCATGTCTATATCATGAATCAGTTCCAAAACCAAGGCCAGTCCAATATTTCTGTTCAAATACCATGTTTTCATATTTTTTCCCAGCCCTTCATATTATTTCATTCGTAAAGCCTCAAAAACTCATCTGGGAAGCCGTGTTTGGGCATTGATATCTTGGCAAGTATTGTGTCTAGCCTCACCAGACTTTGTAGGATGGAATACAAAGGTGTTTTCTGTACAGCAAAACCATTCAAAGTCTGTACTGCACACCTTTTCATTTTATATGGCCCTAGATTCGGAGAACAGTGCAGAATTCCTAAACAAAAGCGAAATTTAGGGTACTACAAACCTCCCCCTTTTTTCATTAATATATCAATCTTTTTTTTTTTTCAAATATAAGCTTTTATTAATTCTGAGGTCTCTGCTACCATTGGAGATGAAGATATTAAGAATAAAACAAGGCAAGGAGGCTTATTTTGGTCATTTTCATAGGACCAAAATGGTATGTGGGGTAGCTAGTAGGAACATAAAAATGTACATGGAAATTGCTTGATGTATGCTTATTAAGGGTACAAAGTGCCAATGTCCTTACATTTTTCCTTCATACAAAAATAGACACAGATTTGAGAGATATTTTACCTATGGCAGAAAAACGTGTACCCAATTAAGTCCTGCTGTTCAAGTTATATGGTTAAAGGATAATAGTTTTCATCACATGTAATTTCTAGTACATAATTTGCTACATTGCACATCGTTTCCAATAAAGTGATTTTTTCATTTAGTATCTTGTTCTTTTTAAATACGGGATCGCCAATGTAACCACACCATTGAATCCATCAATCAGAGTTAATGCCTTTTTCTTTAATGAGGCCCTGATAGTAAAGAATGTATCTTGCATTAATGACCCATAGTAAAACGAACCTACAGAAAACACGCATTTCTTTACTCCAAGCAATATTTCAGAGGCTGGTACACACGTGGAGAGATAATAAGGGTCCTGAAGGTAAAACAATGCCTTTAACTGTGTGTGTTCATCTATGAAGGGAACATGAAAGGACACTGACACTTTGTACAGTAAAGGACAATACATTTTCCTGTTCCTTCTTGCTGCCCCACACACCATTTTGGTCCTATGAACACGACCGACAAACGCTAACACGCCTTGTTTCATTCTTAATATTTCCACGTCCATTAGTGGTAGAGAACTCAAACATTGGCACAGAATGAATAAAAGATTGCATCTGAAAAATTCATTGAAATTGAAATTGAAAAAAAAAAAAAAACATTAAACACACAAACTTTTCAGCGCATCCTCCCAGTGACAAGTGTTCACTTGTCTTTCAGATCCGGTTGCACACCGCAGCTGATAACTTGTCAGACGCGAGCTCTGTTTGATCGGCTTCCTGCGTTCACAGCGCAGGAAATCGATCGATGCGATCGGTCGAAGTCGCGCGAGCCGGCGAGCGACACAGAGAGCCCGACGTTGGCGGAGGAGGAGGAGGAGGAGGAAGAGGAGGAGGAAGGTGTCTCGCTGAATCCTCCCCGGCAATAATGGTCGCTAGATTAACGTTAGCTCGCCGGTTAGCACAACAACACAAGTGCAGCGCGGACACACGGCCGCGAGACGCGGTGGCCGCTCCGCACGCGGACAGGGCACGGCAGGGGGCCCACCCGCGCGTGGCCATTGAGAAGATCACACGCGAGCCAGCAGAGCGGTGTTTCTTTTACCTTTTTTTTTTTTTTCTACGGAGACTTGAAATCCTCAGCGGACCGGAGACCTGCTCTCTTCCTCAGTGTGCGAGTCTGCGCAGAAGGGACCCGTAGTGTACTACTGTGTGGGGGTTTCTTTTTTTTTTTTTTTTTTTTTTAACTTTCGGAACGATGCGATTGGAGGACGGGACCCGTGACGTCAGCTCATTATCTCCACGGCGTCAAACGTCCATCGATACGTCGATCCATCGATTGTCTATACTGCGTGTCTGGGAGGGACACAGCTGCACCAAACAGTAGAAATTAAAATAGTGCAAACACATGTACTGACGTTCAACTTTTTTTGTAACTCATTTATTTTTTTTCGCCATAAGGATGATATGTTCTAAATTAAGTTTGAGAAAAGAGAAAAAGTATGTCTGTACTTCCTTTTCCTGTTATTGGTACAAAATGTTGATGGTTGCCTGCTGTTGTTATTTCAGAACTTCTATGTACAATACATAATGTAAATCATACCTTTTATTCTGTGGAACAAATAAAGCATGTATGAAAACCGACGTTTAAAAGGAGCTTTACAAAAATGTTCACCAATCTAATGAAAAAAAAACAAAAAAACACCCATATCATGGTATTAAAGGGATACTCCTGCAATTTAGTGTTACACTTTGGTAAAGTTGGGTGCCATTTTTTATATAGTGATGGGAATAACAGCTCTTTGAAGGGAGCCAGATCCTACGGATCTGTTCCTTTCTGAGCGCTGTTCATCCTTCTTTTTTTTAGGGGGCAGGATTATAGTTTTATCTGCAAGATAATAACGATAGAGTAAAATCTGGATCAATACAATTTCATTTTGCATGTGTAGACTAGATTTAGCAGCACTAAATGACTCGTATTGCCGGACCTAATGCCAATGACCTGCACTGTAAACATTACACAAAGTGTAATCATACCCCTCAGCTTTGTCAGGGAATTTATTATTTAGAATATACCCTCTGTATGAAATGTGTTATGTAGCCCAAAATAAAGTTGCCCTGTCTTGAATGCAATTAATGCAACACTTAATATGAGAAAACGTTTTATTGGTACAATAAAAAAAACAAGTATAATGAACTTTTGTGCAAAAAAAAAGAAGAGCGTCTCTCACCATGTATGACTCCGTTCCCTTCGTTTGTACCAATGAACCATTGAAAAGAATTGGATCGTTCTTGGACGTTGTTTATTTCATAGTATGTAACTGTATGGATGGATCCTGCAATTTCTATAAAAAACTGAATTGTATCTTTTACCAGGCTCCGTGCCTGGTCAATGCCCATGTCTTTCAAACTCCACACCTTTAGTTTCTTGTCCTGGCTTTCAGTTAAAAAACTAAAGTCTAAAGCCCAAGCTAAAATAACCCTGATGATTTCACCCAGTTCTGTGCTTTACTTTAAAATCAACCGAGGACTGAAAACCCTACACTGGTTTAATTATAGTTATTGCATCAAAAAGCCTTTTATTTTCATTACATTAAAAAATGTCCTGCACTTACTGTGAATAACATGTTATTATTGTTGGCTTGCAACTACCCACTTGGAGCTGTGTAACTTAATGGTGCCAGATGTCCACCAGAGGTTTGGAGGAGAGTATTCCAGCTTCCATTCATCTTCCCAATATGATACCTGCAGTTTCTGACTGTATTGTACTGACAGGGGCATTTGTTTGAGCATGTTTTAATTCTAAACAAGACCTTCAACATTATTCTGTATTTATGTGCCAGTTTTCTGTTTTTGTATGTATGGTGTTTATATGGACAAAAAAAAAAAAAAAACATTGTTAGGTGGCACCACATTTTACTGGTTTTATCACTGTCATCACATCACTTGATCTTTAAACCTAACAGATTAGCAAAATTCTTGAAATCGTCATTGTTGTTTAGGGTAGCGTCCTTGTTTGCAGTGTGGAAAAGATTTCAAAACTTTCATGCAGCAGCACTTATTGATCTGTGCATGCCATCAGCCATAGTTAAAGTTACAGTACAGTACAGTCTACAGTAGAAACAGTAGCCGACCTCCTCTCACTGCAGATGCTGTGAGTCGAGTGTAATGCATTAACATTCATCAGATGCTTAAGGTGGCACTTCATAACTTTTCAGAAGGTCGGCAGGTGTGTGATAGAAAGCACTAGCAGTGCTTTTGACTGCTCTCACCCCAGGTAATCCATTACAAGGTTTTTCTCTGTAATGTTTTTTTTTTTTTTTTTTGCAGGAAGAACATAAGAGTATGGAAGAAAACAAGAGAGAGCAGAATGTCCCTTGTTTGACCCATAAGGATAGCATGTGCTGTACTGTAAATTAGCTACCTTCACTTTGTTGCAAAAATGCGACAATTGTGAGACAGTGCATCATCCACTCCCTTGCCCTGTGCCCTTGTCATATTTGCCAGCCTTTTGTTTGACGGAAAGGTTTTCATTTGCCAGCAACTTGAAACACACTAGACACGTTTTTAGACATGACAAGATTCATCATTTTAGGCCTGGTACTGAAATGTTTGATAAATGTTCCTTGTTATGTTATTTGCCCAAAATTTAACATGGTTTTGCCAAAAAAAGATGATGTGTCATCTTTTGATTTGAAATAAGACAAAAATGGATACATTTTCATAATTTTTTCATCAAGTATTTTGACATATCTGGTACACAGTTTTAGATCTGATTCTTCTTACTTGTTTATGTTGTAAGCTATGGTCCTTTTCAGTGTATTAAATAATAGCCAGTGACTATCAGTAAGGATGACAACAGAGGAAAACAAGCAGGAGTCTTGTTTTGGGTGCAGGATCAGCTAATAGAGCAGTGGCTTTAAGATGGAAGATATACAGGATTTTGCTCAGAGATACTTGAGACATTCACCTCAATTTCCATGTCTCTGATATTATAAATCAGACCTTTAGGCAAAGGCGTCTTAAAAGCCCTAGCAGATGTGTCCCTATTGTGAAAAAAAAATCCATTACTCAGAATATTTCACATTTCAAATTTGACTAAAAAAGGTTTAAATAACCTGAATTTTTAAGTATAACAATATAAACAGGGAAGGGGTCAGTGCCATAGGAACCCAGATGATATTTTGTTATTACACATGCCTGGTTTCAACCAATTGTCCAGGCTGGTGAAACCAAAGCAGAGTTGCAGTTTTTTTTTTGAGGATAAGGGAAGTTTTATTTTATAAGAAGGAATGTGGCACAGTTCTGGTGAGAGCAAGTGTTATTTGATTTTAGTAGAACTATTCCAATAGCTACCATTCTGCCCAGTGTGCTACCCTGGTGTCTTAATTATGAGCCCATTCTGTAATAGCACTATTGTCAAATGGTTTATTAGAACATACTGTTCTAATGTCAGATGTTACATATAGAACAGTAGATGTTCAAGCATTTCTAACTGTCTACTCGATGTAGTTAGCAAGTCAATTCAGAATATGTTCAGTAAGCTCTTAAGATGGTCCAGTTTGTACATCACAAACAAAGGGATACAGGTAGCACTGGTAGCTGACTGTAACTCTATGTGACTGACATGCTGAGGTTTGCAGTTGGAAATTTGTTTGTACAGCCTGGACCTGGCCTAATGATTTTCTTGGTGTAGCCAAGATGAGATGAAAGATGAGAGCACATAAAGAGAATAGTAATTTCGAATGTTAACAATAAGTAATGAGGGCAGAGATGGGACATTTCTCTTATGTAAGGTTCATAGTTCAGAGAACCTGCCAGGGGAAATACCTGAGAACAATGCCACAGCAAGTTGCTGGGCTAATTCTTTTGTTGTTGGGAGAGCTGAAATGACAGTAAATGAATGTGTAAATACCCATTTACCTTGTGATGACAAACGTTATCACTGGAGTATGTTCAGAGGTAACGTTTTTTGAGTGCATGAAGTGTTACAATTATCTACTGCACCATCATGATATGGTTGACACACTCACTTCTCAGCGTTTTTAGTAAGAGAAGGGAAACGACAGAATTGATTATGTGTTTGAGTCAGTGATAAGAAAATAAATTACAGTGTTTGAGAAAAAACAAGTGGCTGTATTGCTTGATGTTGAGAAAGCATATGCTGTTGTGTGTTGAAGTCAAAATGCTTTATCAAAGAGTTATGAGGTTTAAAATGTTTCATAGAAGTGTTATCCATCCTATTTTGTTGTTGATAAGGCTACCAGGACAGAAAGTATTAATTGGATAGCTGAAAGGTCGGTGGAGAAGAATTATGTGAAAACAGGTTTGCCCCAACTGTGGTTTTATCTGTTGTTCCCCTTTGTTTATTCACCAACATGTTTGTAGACTTCAGCATCCTGGATAGTCCACAGAGAGCAAATATTATCTGGGTGATGGTAGGAGAAGGAAATTTAAAACAAGGTAACAGCGCTAGTCTGATCAGTATTCAGATGTGGATCAAAAGATGCAAATATAAAGTATGATCTTCTAAATATACTTAAATTATCAAAAGTTAAAGAACTATCACCTGCGTCTGATAGAGTGCTATAGATGACATTACTAGATTGTCAATACCAATGCATCAGAGAAGATCAAGAATATAACTTGAGTCAAGTCCATGAAGGAGACTGAATTTAGTGTCTTGTACATCCTGTTTTATAATCCTAAAATCAGGCTGGGTTGAGGCCTATCCTCCGCCTATTATTTTCCTTTAGCCTATCATTTTTTTCAAACATAATGGTATGTCAATACTCTAGAACAAATCCCCAAAACTGTGGAAAGTACCAAACACTTACATATAGAGATTCTAGTGGTGTACTGGATGTTATAGGTCTAACGAAAGTCCCCCTAAACCCACGGCATACTCAGCTGCATCATCCTGATGCTCTCGCTTCCCTCCCTTTTCATGCACAGTATACACCATGATATCTCAGTTCCTCCTGACTGCATTTAAAAAAAAAATAAAATGTATTACATTGCTGACTTTATGTTTAATTCAAACTGGATACTGGATGTTATGACATGGGTTATATATTATTTCAAACAGATTATATGTTAAATTAGTTCAATCAAACCATTTTTCTTCCCCTTTTGATTGTTACAGGCTTTCACACAAAAATAACTGATTACATAAGATATTCATTCTTTGATTAATAAATGCACAGGAACTTGAAACATTTTATACCACATTGGCTGTGTAAGAATATGCATCTACAGCTGTGAATAAAAGTTGTGTTTCATAATGAGAAATCTCCCACAGTTTGCCTTCAGAAATATTAACTTAACAACATGTTCTAATGGCACACTTCTTTGTGCTTTGAAAATGTATCTTGCTGTACAGAAAACATTGTCAGCACGCCAGAAATACACAAAAACCTTTTAGCAGGATTGGACAGCAAAAGTAACTGTGATTTGTCCACCTTGCTGAGGCATTCTGTTTCCACTAAGAGACTTCCACTCTACACATATGCCAGCAGATCATTCAATTAACTTTTTTCTCTGGAGCAGAACCACATCTGGACATAAAACACATTTCTCTATGAATACAAATTCAGTAAACCTGTCCATTCAATTAAATATTCATTAGTGTTACATGTATTATATTCATCATCATAATGTGTTAGAGGTGAGTGCTGCCTATTTCCTCCTTCATGTGATTGTACCAACCTCTAATATAAAGTGAACCTAGGAGACAAACCACAGAAGCCCATCAATAATGTTTTTGAAGAGAGTGGGACTTTTGTTATTAAGTCAAGCCACAATCACTGGATGCCTTCTACTTAATGCCGTTCTGTTTTCTTGGACAGAAAACATGTGATGTGTGTCTCGATGGAGTTACGGTATGTAGAGAATGTGTTTTTGCATTTTGAAATGTAGAGATGGTATTTTGTGAACAAAATGTGGTTTTGAGCAGAAAAAATAGCTATTTCGCTAATTGTGTGATGTAGGTCATGTATGTGTGTTGCTGTGTGTGAGTTTGCTTTTTACATTTTCTTTTGTGTATTTACACTTTTTTGTGTATTACTTTCCACCTCCAGGCAGAAAATTCCTTATAGGGGTTAGGACAGTTGAGTAGGGGGTTATTTATGAGTAAATCAGCTATTTCTCAATTTTTCAATAATCTGTTCAGTCAAAAATGCTTATCAGCTGTTTCAACTGTCTTGGTGGCTGTTGTGTTGCAGAAGTAAAGGATTTATACTATATTTAAGGTTTTGAACATTAGGTTACAGGTCCACAACAGATCGATGTTGTGTGAATTGTGTTTAGAGTTCTGAAAATGTGACTACGGATTGGATAAAAAGATGTTAGGGATTGTAAAAAAACTGTAAACGATGTGGTCGCTGGTTGGGAAAATGACAGCTGTGGTGGTTGGAAAATAGCAATGACACTTGCTTTGCACTTTGTGCCATTTTGTGCAGGATGTAAGATAGGGCCCCAGGGGGTCAACTTGCTAATGTCACTCTTGAGAGCTCTTGAGTGCATATTAATTTATTTTTCCATCTCATACTCAGCAGGTATTCATGTTGTATGAATGGTTATAGTAAATTATGGTCTCCAGACCATGGTCAACATCACTGTTAAGGCATCAGTCAATTAATTAATTAATTAATTATTGCTCTTTTTGAAACCTAAGTTGTAATTTTATAATTTATTATAGTCCAATCATTGGTTGCATTGTGTTTGAAGAATATCTCAGAGATACTATTGGTACTGTATGGGCATGTTTGTGCTGTGAAATCATTAGTGCAATATCTTTTGTGAATTGGACCTTGAGATGGGGCAGATAGTGGTTGCAAGTGATGTGCAATTCATGATGCTATCAGCGGCAATCCATTTTTTGTGAATTGGCCCCTCAAAGTGTAATTGCTACCGGTAAGAGGTTTGAAATTTGTGGCGTGCCTTAAAAGACACAGCAGGTATTACAGTATGTTTGTAGTACAGGACACTGAACCAGTGACTGTTTTAGTTAAACTGTTATTTTAGGATGTATAAGGAGCAGATCCATCAGTGTGTGAAATTGGTGGTCCACTCTAAACATGTACTATTTAAACTACTACAGTGTTGTTTTGAGCTGTTAAGGGAAAGTTATCACTGTCCAGAGCTTTGTGTTGGGGATTTTAACTAACATAATTTTAGATGAGGAAGTTGGTCTTATTTGTCAAATGGTCAACTTAGCACAGATTTGAAGGATAATGCTGGCATCATTTATCTTTATCTTTTTATCCTTCGGGAATTTGTTGTTAGTATACAATTATAGTTGTTGTTAGTATACAATTATACTAATATACTGATGTTTTGTATAATGGAAGCATTTTGAGAAGCAAGGTATAGTGGACATATTCTGGTCAAAATCCTGGGATTCAGTATGAGACAAGGGGCTCTGCGAGCTGTGAAAGAGGTGTGAATCGTAGAGTGGTACAGCCAGCTCATATACTACAGACAAGACTTACCCAAAAACACAGCACAGAAGCGCAAAGAATATCATGATGTCAAACGCCAACTCTGAATGACGTCTCATATGCCATGCTGAATCCAGACACACTGAAGATCTCACGCGAATAACAAGAGTCATATCTTTATGACCCCTGCAGAGGTGCAGGCTTTCGTCTCCACGGTGTGTTGACAGCTGCACTTCCAGAGAATCATTAAGGGGTGATAGAGGATAACGCAGCTCTCCAGGGACTTGCATTTCAAGTTACCAGAGATTAAAGCCAAGGGAGAGAAGTTGCTATCCCTCTATACATGAAAGACACATAACTTCAATTCAACTTTTCATGAACATTTTTAAAGTCATTACAAGGGACAATATTTCTTCTCCAAGACTATTTGATAAGATGAGGTGTTAAAAATTCAACACAACATCATTCATTCAAGTTTTGCATATATAAAGTGTTGGTCAAAATTGGGATAGAAATAGCCTGGTGTTATCTGGGTGATTGTGTGATAGAAAGTACCACACTACTGGTTTATAACACTTCAACCGATGGCTAAACATCTCAGGTTGATCTCTTTGTTTTAAAGTTGTGAGCTGTTTGGTGTTGGTAAGGTAACTTTGAGGTGCTGCACTGACTTATTTTATTTTCACTGGGTGAATATTAACTCTGGGGATGGCAATAAAAGGGCATCACATTGGACTACAATAAACTATCTGATATAATCTGATATGCCCAACTACTAGGGTAATAAGTATATATCAGATGAGGGTAAACTTGCCACTAAAAGAAAATAACTCATAAAAGAGCTACATTATATACATTATATGTGGACAATTAGAAAACAGTTAACTTAAACTTACAACCCTTTATCCAAATAATTTAAAGTAATCTACTAAACTGGTTAAATTTGGCCTCTCTCATTGATAGGAAGAATACATAACTTAAAGATGATTTTAGTACCTCCGATTAATTATATAACATACATGCTACCTCTGGATTTTCTTCTTCCTCTCCTTGCTAGATTTCACAGAGCCATGAGTAGCTTCCTATTGGTGGGCAACAAGCTTTCTTTCAATAGAAATAAATTATATGCATCAGTGGAGGAGAGTGGCCTGTGTTTTCAGAGAATAGATTGGTATCATTATGCCTTTTACCTCAGACATCAAAGTCAAATCTATCAGAGACCTGTGCTCATGCTTGGGAGCAATGGAGAAAGATCCCTTCTCGATGCAAGCTTTCCTCACTCAGACAGGAAGGGGACTACCTTATATAAACCCTGTGCTGGCATTCAATAGAGACAGCAAGAATAATGTTAATGGAAAAACTGTTATTTACTCTGCTTGGAACAGCTGGTGTCTGATAGGGAAGATTTTTGGAGTTGTATAACAACAGCATATAGAAATATTGCCCCTGTCACTTCAGAAGTTATGGCGATGAAGTTGGAAGCTTAGAGGGGGGACCCCCCCGGAGCGCCTCCGTAGCTGAATGGTAACAGCACATGCCACGTGGTCGCAACTGTCGCTGGTTTGCTTCCAATCAGTGACCTTTGTTACGTTTTATACCCTTCTTTCTCCCCATTTCCTTTCTGCCTCTCTGCTGTTGCCATGTAATAAAAGTAAAAAATGCCCAATAAAGACATTTTAAAAAAAGAAAACATCAATCCCCAAACTATTAACTGAGTTAAGCTCAGATGGGAAAAAGATATTAGAACATCTATTCACAGGGAAGTCCGTAGGAAAGCAGTACAGTCATGGTACTGCATAGCCAGAGACATGCAGACACGCCTAATTTCATTAAAAATAATGAATACAAACTGCTTGACTTCATCAAAAATGTCAAGGTCGGGGCATTGGGAGGATGAGATGTTGGAGATGCAAGGGGGCCACATGCTATATGAATGTGAAATGGTGCATGACTTCTGGTCAGCTAATCATCACACGTATCAGCAAACTGGAAACAGAGTTCACTGAGAGTCCAGCATTATGCATAAAGGGTATCTTATCAACTGAGGTTAACTCGTCCTCACAAGTGTGTTCTTGGGTGAAACTAGCCCTAAAGGGAAGCAAGATAGTGCAGAGGCATTGGAAATCAAAAGAGAAAGTCAGCTTTAAAGAACGGAGGATGAGCTGGATAGGATAGCTTCTTTTGAGCAGCGTATCCACAGAGTTAGCAATAGTCTGAATGTTTTCATAAATACCTAGGGTCCCTTTTTGGAAGTGATAGGTAAAGATGATCATGTGTCCCATCACCGTTCTCTGTGCATCATATAATTGTTTATGCTCAATGGATGAACATGAGCTGTAATACTGTTGTATGATAGCCTGTGATACACACTGTCCAGAGGAATGTGCATGTTTTTTTAATCTGTTTATAAATCTGTATATTCAAATACTGAAAAAAAACAATTAAAAAGTTTAGTTATATAAAAAGGAACAGAAATTCCAGGTTCATGATAGATATAAAGAAGTGGTATATGGGGACAAGAGAGACGGCAGATATGTGTTGGCTTTCTTGCTGTCCATAGTTCTGGTTACCAAGGTAACCTGCGATAATGTGAGACACCGATGTGCATTCTTTTTCTATTACATATATAATTTATTTTAAAATACTTGAGAGAAAGCTACAGTCACAGGTAAGAACAAAGAAATGAGTTGTGAGTTGTTTATTTAATACGGTAACTGCTGTATTTCATCTTCGCTTCACAGAGCTTTATAGTGAGTTCCAGCTTGTTATTAAGCTGTCCATCGCACAACTCTATTGTTGTGGTTCACTCTCGCAGCTTTCATACCGCGGTTTTCGGCCACAGCAGGCAGCTTTTTTTCAGTGAGAGAGCTCTAAAACCCCACTGCACATTCCCTGCTCAGCACCAAAAAGCAGACGGACACAGTTGGTGAACATAGTGGAGCATTTAGCAGCTTAAGACCCAGATATTTCCCTCAGGAGTTGGTAGAGACCAAAAACAGTTAAAAGAGAGGGAATATTGGTCTGACATTCAGGTGACAGGTGACAAGAGATTGCTATGCCATTATCATTAAGGTTCTAAAGTGTTTTTTTTTTCAGTATATGCAAGAGTTATTTTACTTATTTTTCAATGAAAAGTTCAACATTTTTAATTTGTTGTAGGTATAGTACAGCCCCTTAGCCTTGACCTGTACATACTAAAAACAACAAATCAGCAATTATTGTCTTCCCTGTCCTTCCCCTGATGTTGAAAAATAATGCTGTGCTCTTATCGCTTTTCTTGTTGTATTTTCTTGAAAGCTATTTACTTGGTCTGGTCCTGTTGGTGTTCAGTGTCAGAGAGGCCAAAGGAACACAGGCTGCTCTGTGGCTGTGTGCTTGGTGTGTTGTCAATCAGTGGACAAGTTTCGAGTTTCATCCATAAACTAAGCTACGTTGTCAGAAAAACCTGTGAAAACCTGGGATTTCTCTCAACAAAAAGGAAGCTGTCAAGTATGGGAGGTCAGAAGTTCCCACAGTGCATCTGTCAACTAACCAATCATAGAGATGACACAGCAGGCAGAGCATATACAACAATGATTCTTCAACACTGTTATGTAAGAAAATCCAAGAATGGAAAAAAAATGTGAATTCAAGAAAGGGTGTTTCAAAGCAAGCTTTAATTAAAGTTGTTTGTTTTACTGAATTTAGATATTGGTCAAGTTATACCTAAAGAAACAAAAACCTTATCGAGTAGCTAGATTTTTGGGCTGCTTGACTTTGCTCCATTTTTACCTATGATCTCCTGTTGGCACATCTTGTTTGTTGCCCTTCTGTGCTACAATATGTTGTGCTATTTTGTGCTTTCACTGACAGCAGGAATGTGAAATCAAATGCAGTCACAAGAGGCAAAACAGAAGTACAGGAGATATTTGAGATGAAACCAGAAGAGTCAGTGTGGCAAACTGAGTTTAAGAAAACAATAAGCCAGCAGGCCAGCAGGTAAGGATAAGAAACAGCTAGAACACCAACACGGCTCGGAACGTTTTTCAAACAACAGGGAGAAAAAGACGAGTTTACGCTAATGTAACTAGTTCCAGTTCAGGAGCGAACACACTATGTCAAACTCCTCAGCTGTCTCATTCCCACAGTTTCTCCTAATGCAGCAGAGAAATGCAGCTCTCTTTTAGCTGAATTTGGAGACCACAACTGCTTAATTCTTTAGCTTCAATATTCAAAATATATAAAACATATTGTGAGTTGTGAACTAAGGAATAACTACAAGAGAACTCTGTTACTAGAAAACAGATTGGGGGAAACTATGATGATGATAATAATGAATCATATTTAGAAACAGCACAATTGTTTGAGAATCATGCTGGTTTGTTATTAAGGAACTAATTGTGAATTCCTCAAAATTCAATAAGTAATTAGTAATTAATGAGTTGTAACTATGTTCAAGTCTTTTTTAAAACAATACTCACATGCAAATATGCACGTTAAATGAGTTATAGGCCTTTTTCACAGGAGACATTTTTACATGTCAGTGCAGGAAAAGCACAGGTATTAATAATAAAATAAATTATGGCTGAATTCCATTTATTTATTCCATTTAGCTGCTCCAGTTTCAGGGTCCTGGTATTGTACATGCTGGCTCACTGTCACGGCTTACTGGGACCCTTAAACAGCTTTGCTTTTGTACACTTAACCAATCAACTCCAGCATAATGCTGCCCCAGTTCTGATTAAATAGCAAGCAAAGTTGCTGTGCATCGTATATCCTCTTCTTCTTAGCTGCAAAGTGCTGCTTGCTGCCTTGTAAATCCCAAATCAAACCCTGTCCTGCCGGTTCACCCTTTTGACATAGAACTTGATTCAGCTTTCTTACTGCCTCTGCTGCCAGCTTAAAGGTGGAACAACAATGCCCTCCCATTCTCTGGTTGTGCCTTTTACACAGAAGGTATGGCGGAATAATGGCGAAACATTCCTGCCTTGACTAGGCAGTGTAAAGGGGCTATTGCAATCCTCAGCAGCACTTGGATGTTTATAAAACCATGTTCTTTTTAACTATAGCCGCTCACAATCCTGAAACTGAACAAGGGTGCGGTAGAGGTCAAGTGGATAAAAATGCAACAATATTTTTCCAATTAGCAATGGCTTGGCTGAAAACAAAAAAGTTATGTGTGAGCAGGTTCAGGAGGAAAGATTGTCTGTCGCCCACATTGTGCTTGTTTTATGTAACTATGTAGTTACAAAACAGACAGACACAGCTTACGTGAGACTGTCTGCTCACATAAGGAAGAATGAAAATGTCAATTGACTTTATGGCAAAATGAGCAGAGGATAAAATAAGAATATATATTTAAAAAAGAGAGCAGGTCCACGGACAGATTGTATCCGCAGATATCTGTAGAGATAACCCAAATGTTGTCTGGACCTAAAACACCTACAAAAAGTAAGTTGCTAGTTGGACTCTAAACTATGACCAGTGCACGGAAGAAGAAGTCTTGGCCCCAGAGAACTGTTATCCATTTATCCGAAATATTGGCCCTTGCCCCCTGAGGCTAAATCGTTGTCTGATGATAGCCGATCTGTTCCGAGATTGGTGAGCTGCAGGCTGTAATAGAGGAGTGCAAAACAAGGACAGTATTGATCCAGTAGGTTAATATTTCAACATATTTCAGCCCTATTTTTCTCATCATACTGTAATCACTGTGTGAAGATTTCACTGTGAGGTTTTACAACATTATAGAACAGTATTTCCATCATGTTTTGTTAGGTCTTCATTATACCCTGAGCATAATTGACTTTTTGCAGAATTAAGGTGAATTAGTTTCAAACAAGTTCCCCTCCAGTCTTGCAATATAGAGGTAGCATTACACTTTTGAAACTAAAAGGCACATTCCAAAGATATAAAAAAAGGTAGTCCCAGTGTAAAACTGAAAACACATGATTAGAGCATGTTATCATTCTCAAACTAACTGATCTGTCTTAATAGAGAAAGTAATGTTTAACAATAGTTTTTAATGCTGCTGAAGGCTTATTTGCACCAGTATTGACAAGATAATGAAAGGTTGTCCTTGTCCAAACACAGAAGGAATTCCCTTTAAAACAGGAGTGTTGCTTAAATTAAAGACATTTATTAAAGCACCTGAAATATAAGCTTCAAAACTTAGATCTGATCTGATCAGATTTAATTGATAGTGACAGAAACAACCCACCAACTCTGATCAGATTCTGATTCAATTGTTGCTGAATCCTGGTTGAACTGCCCTCTTTCTGATGTCAAATAACCAAAACTGTGGCAGAAATCAGCATCTTCATGTGGGTTACTGTCTCTCATTGTAAGAAGCTGATTTAGAAAATACACAATTTCTTCTTCTTCTCTCACACACACTAACACACAAACGCATGCTTCTTAAAGGAATGTAATAGCGTACAGTCATTGTCAAACAGTCACGCCAGAGTCATCATAATTCAAACAAATTAGAGTAGTACAGACAAAGTTTAACACAGCTGTTAATACAAGTTAAAAACTTAATCTCAGTTCCGTTTTCCACTGTTGATCTATCACAGTCTGGCATAATGGAGAAAACATTACATTACACTTACACAAAAATAATATCATAAGCAATGGCATTCACAGTTTTAATCAAATTATGAACATTTAACAACAAACTTTTAATTTTAACCTTTAAATGTTTAATGTCAGTTTTATAATTTTTTGAAAGAGACAATACCAGGTCACACCAACTGGGTCAAAAATATTGAAGCTTTCAGCACAATGACATTTTATTGTTCTTTTCAATGAGTCAAAATAATAACCTTTAGACAAATGCCAATGAATATAAACAGTGGAAATGGAAAAATGACGTCCCTAAAATTAGGGGGCAGAACTCGTCCACGACCACTGAAGCCCGAACAATCCCAGGTGAACACAACTGACAGTGTTCACAAATGGGAAGTCAGTGAGGGATCATGTCCTTTTACTGTACAAGTGAAGTGGCTCTCTGGTGACAATGGGATTCACTGGAGGTATATGACAGTGAAAGGGAAATGCCATAGGGGTAAAATGCAGAAAATGTGTTGAATTATTAGGCCACTGCAATGATATAAAGCCTGGTTGTGGCATTTTCATAATGGCCAAATGTGCTGGAGGTTGGTGACTGCACATTTAAGTGAAGGCTGACTCATGCTGAGAGCGCAGTGTGTTTTTTCTCTTTTAAAATGTAACTCGTGATACAGGGATGTTATGTAAATGGCATCATGTTGGTCAGGATGACCTTTATAGGCTCACAAGCACTTTTTTACTTTTACTCAAGGTTGCCCATCACGCATAATTTGAAACAAATTGTTAGATTGTAGGAGCAGTTCAGTGAACTTCTTGGTTCTTTTGTGGATGTGGGAACAGCTAAGTGTGGCAGGCAGACAGATATGAGGCGAGGTGCGGGAACTTGCCATCTCCCCTCTTAAAGAAAATGGACAAAAAGAACTCTTTACTTAAAAAGCTTCCTCCCCAGGAATTGGTTTTGATAAACAAACTCTATTTTGATGCTTTTTATGCACCTTGTTTACATTCAAGTTACAAGTCTTAATTATTGTAATGTGTACCTAAAAAAAAATTTACTTTTAAGATTTATTATAAGTTTGAATAGAGGAGACCAAATCCCCTGTACCAGAAACTCTTAATTGGAGACTATTAATTCAACTGTGAATCTACATTTTGAATCAAACTTTAAAAATCATTTTACTTTAAAAATCATTGACAATGATCAGCATGTTCTCAGAATGGAGGCTGAATCACTTTGACTGCGTCTACGCTGAACAGTCAATTAATTCAGTACACCTTTCAAGTTCACATAACCCAAACACATATACTGTTATTCAAACTGTATTATACTTAAGGGAGAGCAGTATTTCTTAAATACTCGACACAGACTTTTTTCTTCCAACACTCTGCTCTTATCACACAGTGTGAATTTAAGTTTTGGCTTCAGCACCAGAATCCAAATCCCCTGAAGTTGATAGCATTTCGCCTGAGCTGCTGACGGTTTTATGTAAGCTTTCATATTCTATTGTTGGAGCATTCAAAACATGGAATCTTTTCTTATATCCCTTATTGTCTTAGAGAAAACTGCTGTGGAATGGCCCCTCCGCAGACACTTGCACTTACTTACTTTTAAAAGCTTAATTTTATCAAAAGCAAATAGATTATTCCAGTGGTGATACTGTTAATAGTCTCCGTCCTGTCAACATCCAACAGCATTGTTTGTTCAGATGCTTAAAACAAGCTATATGTACGTTCCAGAAATTGTGTTTTTAATTTTTTTTTAATTTTTTTATTTAGACTTTTTTGGACAGTGGCAGTGTTAAAGATACATGGAGACATAAACAAGATTACGACATTCACATGCCTACATTTCTAACCCTCTTCTTGGATGGAAATCTAAGAATGGCTTTAGTATCACATTAACACATGTAAGTCCAATATTCAATATTCTCTGCCAACCCATGAGGGAAGTATCTGCCTATTTACCTGATAATTGTTCCACTATATTCACCAGGTGGTTGCGTATCTTTGTCGAGGTCAGAGTTGGGGTTGGCTGATGAGAGCGGTGAGAGCAGAAAACCATTACAATGAGTGGAAAGACGTCATCTCTGTAGAGCCAAGGGCAACCTCAGTTGTCAGGTAATAATTCTCTGTGGCTTCAACATTAACACCATTTCCTTTAACAATGACCACCATCTTTCTCAAACCAAGTATTTTAGTCACCTAAACTTAAGAATATCATGGCTACAGGTCAGTGTGGCCAGGGTTTTGGAAGGACCTGACAAACCAACCTATTTTCTTATATAGATATGGGGTCCTGTGTTCATAAATGTCATTGTGCTGCTCCAATCTATCGGATCAGAGTACTTTCTCCCACCAGCCCAACAAATACCGGTCTGATACCTGTTGGTTCCACAGGTCACATGTCTTGATCATCCCACTATCCATATCAGGTTGTTTTTCACCTCGGAGTTGTCCCTCAGATTTACAGCCCCTGGATATAAATGAATACCTTCAAGAGAAAAAAGTACACTTTCTGTCAAAAGTGTATGGTAAAGTTTCTACGCCACAGCTCTCCCTAAGCTATATGCTGTAAGTGTGAAATGTCCTTGGTGTGTTTGAAGGGACAAAATAATACATAAAATGTCTTACCAAGGCTTCTGGCTTTGATTTTCTTATCAGCAGCAGTATGTCTCATGAAATCTCATGTACTGTAATCTAATATTGTACATGACTATTTATTTAAGGTATATTGCGGTTGAAATGCTGAACCACTGACACTCTTTTTCTACAGCCAGTAGACAATGTTTGGAATCAAGCATAGCTGTTTTTATTGAATATATTTTAATATAATAAATACTTTAACATTCACAAATGACATCATAATATTACGAACAACAGATCTTTAAGGACAGACACAGAAAAACACACTTATAATGTTACACACATTGCTGAACCATTAAAGATTAAACTACACTAAGTGGCATAAATTGCACAGATTTTATTTTGGCATATTGATTATTTCCCCTCAACAAACTTTAATTTAATTAACAAGCATCTTATTCATTAAGTACAGGTAGAAAAATGTCTAGCAAGTTTCACAGTTTTTCCTTTACATAACTGTGTGCATGTACACCCCCATGCACATGTAAACACATTTTACTGTTTTGACATTCTTTGACATAAAATATATTTTGTTCACAAAAAACACTTAAAACTCACAACCATATATTTTCATTATCTTTCAGTGCCATTCATGTTCTCCTATTCCATTTTATTTAAAAATTCTGGACCACAATAATGTCTTACCACTCAAGGCTAAAAATGTATAACACATATTTTTCAACCACAAAATTCTGTATTTTTAACTGTGATTGTCCAGAGACAGAAAGTATGTTGTATAACATTTGATTAACATATTCTTTTTCATCTAATGTTCTGCTACAATGAAACACTTGGTGTATGTGCGCAAAGACACAAGTTTCTCATAAACAGCTAACATGGTTTTCCTTCATTTTTTAAAACTGTTTTTATGATTGGGTGGAAACAGAGTACTAGTATTACACTAGTGCTACCTTTTTTGCAAAATGAGATGTGTTGGTAGGTGTAGGTGTAGGTGTTAAATAGCAAAAAAAAGAAAAAACTGGCTAGTATGAACGCCATGTGCATTGATTGCCTGCACACACTTATTGGCAGAGTAAGGTAACCACATGCATGAATTACAAAAGGTGATAACATGAAAATATGTAATATGCAATGGTTGGAACACTGGTTATACTGGTCACAAAAGTAGAGGTAGAAAAAGTAGTGGGTTTTTTAACTTACTTTGTTCTGTCTTTAAATGGAAGTACAGGTGGAGATTTTTGCTGTTCCCATTCTTGTTACTCTATAATTAACACAACAATGCAAAGACTTAAGGACTTGTTGATGTGTACTTGAATTAACATGAAGTAATATACAAATTATTCTGAAAGCACATCCTGCCCTCCAATTCTATAACATCAAAGTTGCAGTTGATCAAATGGTGAGAGTAAAGCATAATTTCTACATTACATATTTTAGGCATATGATAACTCGGATACATGGGCGATATGAAATGAAGGAAGTAAACACAAACTCCACTTAGGCAATGTTAAATGAACTGTGAGCTTGCTCTGAAGTTCAATCTCATAGTGCACACAGTGATGCACCTGCAAGCCATTTTTGGGGGTTTCAGGCTTAGCCTTGTCAGATTGTGTGATGAATGAATGGTGAATTGTAGCACTAAATAGAAAAAAGTATATAAGAGCAGAGATACATCATCAGCTCCAGTCATCCATCTATGTTGCTCTAATTATTTGGAAAAGCAGCAAAACAATTAACAAGCTTTACTATAGCTCCACAAGGCTTCATTATTTGACATAGTCCCACAAACTTTCACAAACGTTTTTGGTTTCGTTTTGCGTGACTGTGTGCTTTTTTCCTAGACTTCATTCAAAAATGGCACTTACAATTCTTCACATTCTGCATCATTGTTTTTTTTTTTTGTAGATCTGGGTCATAGCAGAAAGTCACATTGTTAGAATTTGGTTCTAAATATCTGACACATCAGAATTTCTCTCACGCTTGTCAACTTTCGTCTCAGACAACCCAAAATCACACAGTGTAAAGGGGCCTTTAAAGCAACTAAGAGACTACACAGTCGATGGTACAGAGTAATACTGTGAATGGTGAGATTACAATGAGGAAGATAAGACACATACACTGCTGTAATATTTAGTCTGTGTATTTTTTCCAAAAAACCCTTTGTCTATATGAAAAAGTATAGCCAGCATGATTGAAGTGAAGGCTGAATTGTTCTGTGGATCTATGTGAACATGATTTCAATTGAGATTCTATCCTTGCAGGCAGAATGGTAAACAAAAGTTGAAGGGTCAAGCCCTTTAAGAAGACAATTGAGTGATACATTTTTATTTGTCACAGTTTCAGAGAGATTTTGAGAGGTGAATCAACTTTGTTGCTACTCCGCCAGTTGTGCAGACCTGTAAAGGCTGCTAAAAGAAAAGACTCAGGCAGAACAAACACTTACATCAGACCACCAATATCAATGCCTGAACAACGCCTTTTTTTGGACAAAATGTCAGATTCTGTTGTGTAGTTGTATAACATTAAGAAACATAATGAATGAGACAAGTTTGCATCACTTTGCATCCTTTTCAAACTGACCATTACATAAGAAACACTGTTGTGTGTATCATGCAATTCTGCAACAACGGTTGCTTTTTTCAACCACTGTTTCAATCTCAAAATACCAAAATCCCATCCCAAATTGTGGCAGCTGTTTCCAGTCAGCTCACAGCCACAAAGGGCTCCACTGAGAGGATGTCAGTTCTTCCTGTGAGGACCTGCCTGGCGGTGAAGAGCACATGTGTATCTTTTAGGTTATGGGACTTCGAGGCTTGGCCTGGGTGGGACAAAGCATGCCTAGGCCTCGACAACTCATGGTTGTCAGGCCAGGCAATTCTGTGATGTGGAGCGCAGGCAGCTGCAGGACGGAGCTCTGGCTCCAACCCGACCGCTGCCCTCCGTTTCCTCCTGCACATGTCGAAGAGGAGCCTAAGCTCCTGGCGAAAGGTAGTATTCAGACAGCAGTAGATGAAAGGGTTGTAGCAGGTGGAGCTCATAGCCAGCCAGTGAAAGCAGAAATAAAGGGCATTAGAGGAGTGGATGGCCTGGCTGGACAGCAACACCACGTAGCAGTTGAGTGGGAACCAGCAGACAGCAAACACCCCGACCACCAAGAGCAACATGGCCAATGTCCGACGGCGCTTTCTTCTCTGGGTGGCATGCTGAGCTGTTGTGGTGTCACCGATGGCATTGTGGCGCCATAGCCGGCAGGCCACTGTAGTGTAGGACGCAGTGATGATGAGAAGAGGCAGCATGTAAAGTAATATGAAGGTCACAAGGTCAATATACTGCCAGTAGACATCTGATGGCTCTGGGAAGTCTGGGACACACAGGCTGCGCTCCTTTTCCTTACTGTTGAAGAGAATTCCAGCACAAAGGAAGCAAGAAAGACAGACAGATTAGTGAAGCTGGTTAGTCAGAGAGGGACATAAGAATAAGGTCCATTTCCAATCCAGCCCTTACTCCCTTCCACTGTGTAACTCTATGTAGAGTCACACTCACGGCTGTGGTGGGTCTCTTAAATAAGGGGGAGGGTATAAATACACTAGCACGCTTTTGGAATTATTCTTTTTTTTTTCTTTTGGTTCCCTAGTTTACAGTGATTTGGTTTCTATGGTTTTCTTTTGCAAACAGTGGTTTGCCCTAGTAGTTATGACTGTTGTCCATTGGGATCAAAGGAGGAAGTGGGACGACGTTGTTCAAAAGCCACAACATCCAAGAGGGAGGAAGCTGGTGTAAAGGATTGACCAACAAAACATCTGACTTTTTGTTGACTGACAATCAGCGTTGGTTTATTTTAACCATAACGGTGGTTAGAGATTCAACTGAAAGTTTCCACCATCCACCTGGTGGCTCTAATCCCCCACCACCAGCGTCTAGACTGAGGAATCTTGCCTACACTCAGTGAAAATGCTTCTCAGATCAGTTGATAGATCACTTCCAATTTATCTCTCCTTTTTTGAAATGTTTGAGTGTGCATTCTCTTACCTGTATGTAAAAGTCAGGAGTTTTTGGTAGATTGCATGTGGGAGGGAAAAGCAGCTGGCCATTATCCAGATAACAGCGACCCAAACACCACCATGTGCATGGGACATGCGAGGTCTCAAAGGATGTAAAATCACCTTAAAACACACAGATCAAAGTCAATGTAAACAGATACACATAGAATCAATACCTAAAATACATAATCCGTCCACATCTGTGTATTAATCTGGGGTTGAATTCTAATGTTAGCCACAATTTCTGTTCGTCGGTGGAAAATTACCCATTGTGAAATGTATCCAATTATAAATCATATTGCTAGATCTCAGGCCAATTTCTGAAGCAGAATGTTAACATTAGGCAATCTAATTTACTGAAAGCATAGAAAACAGAATACCATTTTTTATACTGCTGTTTATTAACCTCTTGCTCATTTTGTCTGTGCCGTATTAGAAACTGCCTGTCTGTTATACATGAATACATTATTGAATAAGGAATAAATATTTTTCTTTTGGTTGTTGTAACTGTTAATTTAAATGTTAATGTCTGATGTCCTCTTCATGTTGTGTTTTTGTTTTTGCCCTCTACTGTAAATCCAATTTCCCCTCGAGGGACAATAAAGATCTGAACTGAAGAGGAGGGTCTTTATGTTTGTTTACTGTGAATGTTAATTTTTTTTTCTTTCTTACAATTCAAGACGGAGAATAGTAAACAAAGATGAAGGATATAGTTCTATCTACAATGGTGGAAATTAAACGGCATTAAACACATACAATAAATAATAGGAGTATGAATGTAATTTCTTTTTAGTTACAACCAAAGGTGTCAAAGAAGAGACACAATGTCCCTGCTGCACTGACAGTGTAGACTCAGAGGACCTTGAACATCAACTAACAACCGAGCTTGTATGCGTTCTATCTGAAAGTCCAGTCTAGTTTTTGTTGCGTTTTTTTTTTCTGAATTTATCATTTGTTTGTTTTACTATCTTATACATTGCAATACAATTTCACATTTTTACATGTCAGTGTTTCTTATCCAGTTTCCAGCTGCCTTCATATTTTTCCAGCATGTGTTTGTTTGGGTGGGAGTCTGTGTGCAGACATGTATGGCATGCAAGTAGTTTAACAGAGCAGTGGTGGAATAAGTATTCCTAATTAACTCCAGTAAAAGTACCAATACTACACTATAAAAATTGTCCAACAGTACAGAAGTATTAGCAACTAAATGTTCTTAAAGTTTCAAAAGTAAAATACTCATTATGCAGAATGGCCTCCTTCAGTCTTATATAATTGGATCATCATTATTATTGATTCATTAACATGTGCGTTTAACTGCTAGATATACTTTTGGGTAGTTTAATCTTTGACAATACATCGTATGTTATAAATTGATGATGTTTTGTACAATCTAAATCTGAACCATAACTAGTGATTTAAAGCTAAATAAATAAATGTATAAAGTAAAAATTACAATATTTCCCTCTGAATTGTAATGCAGTAGAAGTATAATCTATCTATCTATCTAGCTATCCGTCTGTGTGTCTGTCTGTCTGTCTGTCTAGTGATCTATCTGTCTATCATGATGTGACAAACACATCCTTCCAATACTTAACTCTGGACCAGACCAGAGATGTGAGTATGATTTCCAACATTTTCTGTAGCTCTTGACAGAATGGAAGCTATTAAGGGATAGGTTCAAATGTTACAAGTCTGTCTTAAAACAACAGTGGGGTGGCCATACACATTTAAAAGTTTATGTGTTTAAGGTTTAAGCAGTCTGTTTTTCATTGCAAGCCTCAGACAAGCAGTGTGATGCATATAGATCTGAATGGAAAAAGTGTGCTTGCCATTCATGTCTATATGCATCACATACTGATTTTCCTTCGCATTGTAGAGGCAGTTATGGAGAACAGCAAACCTGAAGAGGATGATGTACTAGCTATAATCAAGAGATCCCTCTACATTTGGCTGGCTTTGTCTGGCCGTGTCTGTCTAGCTTTATCAGACTAACCATAAAGTAACATGCACCATATCCAACTGTTTCTTGAATGAAGCTTAGGGTTACTCTGTTTCACAAATATGGGTTAAACAGTCTCAGAAAAACAAACTGTTATAACCATCCGATTAATCCATGCCATTAACAAGATCACACTCACAAAAACTTTTTTTTTTTAATTCACATAATACAACCTTTTATCTGACTTTATGGTTATAGATTAGCAAATAATGAAAAAAGAATACAGAGCATTTTTTAGCTCCACAGTAAGTGCCGGTTATTGAGAAAAAAGGTGTACTAATGACGTCTTTGAAGATCTGTACAGCACTAAGTACAGCAGAGGAGGGACATCTGATGGACCTTTGGGGCACTTAGAAGCAATGGACATGACTGAAGCAGTGAAATGAACTGAAAGCCTCAGAGGAAAACATCATAGGATAAGAATCATTTTTTCAAGGCCATCAAGCTTTATCCATATTATTTAATTGTTATTGGTATATTCGCTGTCATTATGGCCACAATGGCATCAAAAGGCTGCTTTTCAAGGCTAAAGCTCAATTTAAATGAGACTAGACTAGTTTCGTTCCTTGTCCTTTACTTTTACCTAACAGTAAATGGAAGCTAGTGGAAGCTTTTAAGGCTGTATGTAACCTATACTGCCCAGTGTTGACTGCATCGACAATAACAGGTACACACATACCTCTGCAGTCATGGGATGCTTGAAAAAAATTAAATTGTCATGAGCTAATTATTCTCAGTCTCAATACTAGCCGTCCCATTGACTGTATATAGTCTATAGTGTCTCCTTTCAGATTCAGAACCATGGATAGTGCTGACAGGAGCACACTGTAGATGTGTCCCAAATTTACATTTTAGTCAAACGCGTATGTGTGCACACTGTAAAAGAAAAGATTTTTGAGTGGGCTTTGGTGGACACTATCTCCCCTAGTGCTTTTCTCAAAGGAAATTTAGAAGGTGACTGTGAATAGTGTCTCAAAGGTCCAGGAATGCCTCAGTTTTCTTTGCCTTTATATTATATTAACTGCAAAAACATTATACCATAAAACATAAGCATGTAGTGCATATTGTATACTGGGGTGAGCAGTTTTTTGTGCAGGGTTCAATGGTGGGCCAATAGGATTTTACAGGTGAGGTTGAGATGAAGCCGATATGCTGACAGTTTTTTTTTTCTGAGTACTTTATTTCTTTTAAGAATCTTGTGCCTCCATAAAAAAAAAAAAAACGGACACTATGAAAAGGCACTTCAAAAAATGTCCATGAGGTCTTCAAAGATGAGGTCTAATTAGTCTGTGGTTTTCAAACTGTGAGGATAGTTGAAGGTGGGGCACAGAGGGAGAGATGTTTGGCAAAGATGATACAGTGTGAGGTGAAACAGCTGCTCTAAAAACAATAGGAAGTCACATTTTGTAGTTTGGCCCGTTGATTTGGTCCTCTTACCAACACAGTCAGATGCAGTTCCTGCAGCAACAGCTGTGACCCACGGCTGAGGGAGGCATTTTAGGTACTTTAAATCCCTTAGCACCTGTAATTTGCCTTCTTGTCAGACATTTTTAGTCAACAAAACACATCGATAGCCCATCTTGGTGAAACCAGACCACCTTGTTTAAGGAATTTGACATCTTCCCCTCTAGTCAGAAAACAGGTTTATCTAAATTACAGGTGCAACAGGCTCCAATTTTCATTTAATTTTGTAAGCAATAAACACACTTAATTCAGATATATACTGTACTGCCCCTTGGTTCCTCATACACCGAGCACTTTATCTTATTCTAATTTGTTGCAGTTTTTCCTCAAATGGACTCTTTATGGTACTTTTGCTCACATTTGGGCTCTAAATATTAGATCATCTTGGTTGAAGCCAACATAAGAATGTTACTAAATCTACAGCTTTCTCGTTCTGTGACTGTTTAGGAATACATTTTAAGACAGTTTATCTCAGGTAGTTCAGTCATTTATTTGATTTCCCTGCCATGCACACTGTAAGTTACAGTATGAGCAAAGCAACCAAGTCAGATAATGCATTATTAAACATATTAGTACCATCAGAAGACATGATATGAAATCCCCTGTAGCCTGACATTTTTAAGATGCTCGCCACTCCATTTCCACTATGTCTTTTGTTACTATTCAACAGCTTTATCTAGAAGAGGAGAAGATGTGGACAGATGCCTACAACACATCAATAAATACATTTAATATTTTAATTTTTCAGTCTTTTGTTTTGTGCAATATTGGATCCTTTGAACAATTCTTTGAATAAAACCATCTGAGAAGTTTAGAGGGAAAATGTCTCGTTGGTGGAACAGCTAACAACTCATTATTATTTTATTTATTTTCAATGGTCAAGCCAAAATGTTGGAAACCACTGGTTTAATCCTCAACCGTGAGTAGTATTTTATAAACTAATCATGTGTTTTTTTTCTGTTGTATGTCTAATCTGAAAAAGTAATTAAATGGGACTTTAGGCTAAAAAATATGTATCCTATCTTATCTAGGTTTACTATTTTATTGCCATCATATTGGAAGGACACCTTCTGACTTAAAATTCAGCTTCATGGCATAAATTCACATCATAGCACATCACACAGTAAGTGGCATCAAACTATGAAGCCATGATGCACTCCAAGGACAGAGGCGCAACACCCTTTATCTCCTGATGTAGACAAACCTGTCGTCGGTCTAGTGCGATGGCGGTGAGAGTGAGAGTGGAGACGTGCAGGGAGCAGTACTGTACAAAGCGACTGATGTGACACATTGTCCTCCCAAACACCCAGGTGCTGTTCACAAATCGGACCTGAGGGAACACACACACACAGACATCCACACAGAGTAATGTAGACCTTTCACTTTACCAACGTCATCCATCCATCAAAGATAAGACATTAACCAACACTGTCAAGTTCAGGCATGTGATTGAAAGTTTTTGTGAAAACTGAAACAAATGATCAATAGCATGTGAAGTCGTGTGTGTCTAAATAATTGGCAATAGGAATACGCTTTCAAAGTCTTTGTTTTCAAGTAAGTCATAATCACAGGGAACAGATGGGACTTGGATGATTTGTTAATTAATTCACTAGCCTTTCTCTGCACACACACAAGAGAGAGAGAGAGATTCCCTTTTTCTGTGATGACACAAATGGCGCCATCTTTTGGTGGCAACAGTCTTATTATTAACTCTATATTATACTACACATCTAATACTTTGAGTGGTGCAGGTATGGCCCAGATGGAGCTCTGTGCTGATATTTGTAAAGGGGGTGGTGAAAAATAACAGAAGGAAAACTGTGGAATAAAAAAAAAGGCTCTTTCCCCCACAAATGTTTATTGTTTTGTGATGAAAGCGTGGTTTTAAGGGGAAATACGTATGAATAATATTTCACCAGTCTAATTAAATCCACAAAAAAGTAATGTTTCTTAAAAATGTAAAAACGAGCAGCCCGGCTGACTGTGTTGGACTGTGCTGTCCCCCCATCAGCCTACAGGTGAGTGAACACACACACGTAGGCTACCTGTTAACCCAATTAAAGGTAAAAGGGGGTCTTACCAGGGTGAACGGTGTATTGAGGACAGTGATGAAGATATCTGCCACCGCAAGGTTCATAATGAACAAACTGGTGGCGGACTGGGTGCGCTTGTTTTTCATCACCACATGGCACACCAGGCTGTTCCCGAACAGGGAGATCACGATGATCAGAGAGTAAGCGGCCACCAGCAGCGCCTTGACGCTGCCGTCCTGCGACTCCCCGCCGCGGCGCTTCTTACTGGCCAGAGAGCGCCAGTCCTCCAGCATCCCCTCGTCAAAGTCCAGCAGAAAAAATCCAGAAGTTCGGTTATCCAACTGCACCGACGCGTTAAGCAAATGGCCCGGGTGAGAAAAGATCCCCTCTCCCAGAAGTGAGGAGTCGTTGTTGAGTCTGTGTCCCGCTGCTGCTGCTGCCCGGACAGGACTGCCCATCCAGAGCACCGCAGACAACCAAAGGCACACTGCTCTCATTGTAGCCGTTTTTTTCCCCTTTCCCTCAATTCACTCTCTGGTGCGACTTGTCAGGTGTGCACCTGGACCATCACTGAAGCAGGAGCAACAAGTTGCGTGAGGCGAGTCCGCAGCGCCGCTGCTGTTTTTAAACCCGAGTGTGCACATGCGGGGTGTGTTGTGGTGTGGGTGAGAGAGAGAGAGAGAGAGAGACAGAAAGATATATATAATAACTATAAATAATATATAATTGTTGATATTTGCATGTTATTGTATATTTATTACTTCATTGACAAATGTTGCTTTGGCAATATAGAGTTCTGATCCTTCATGGCAATAAAGCTCATTTTAATGTTTTTTTGCAACAATGAACGCTCCATGTGTGGAGGTGAGGACAGAAATTGAGAGTCTGCCTAATTCAGTGAAGGACTATCCTCTTGCTGTCCACTCTTATTGATCTGCACGCCTTAAACTTGTGTGATTTAATGTTTGCCTACGGCCTGATGCGGCTGTTTTGAAAGTCAGATAAACCTCTAGTCCCTCCAGAACCTGCATGCATTCAGATGCAATGCAAGGAGAAACTCTTAACCAAGGCAGTGTTTGTGTCTGTGTGTGTTTGAGTGATCTCCTCCACCCTCTGTCCTTGTTATGTCTGTCTCTGTAATTCACTCATTCTTGCCCAAGGCAAATACAGCCCATCATTTACCCTGAGGCAGACAAGTATTTTAACGTGTTATGTGAATGCAGTTTATGTAATATTGGGGGTCCATGTAGCCTTTATTGTATCCCATCTGTCAAGTAAAATGCAGTTTTAGGGTCTTCTAGTTCAGTTTATATTGTGTTTACATATATTCAATGTCTGGTTAATCAAGTTACCACTAACTAATTACTGATAACTAACTATTACATATACTGTACATACACAATGCATAGAAAGTAGGAGGAATGAGGGGTCATTTTTTGCATCAAGGCCCCAAAGAGGTTTGATCCTGATAGAGTGCACCTGCATTTGCAGCAATTTCACTTTATTTAAATTTGTTATGAACCAAAATTCCATTACAACAAAAATAATGGCACCTCCTTACTGAATGGATTATAGTGCCTTATAGTTTTTGTTACAGAAACATTTTGTCTGAAAACAATGAAAGATCGTCCAAAGTTTAGTCCACGTTGACTTCCATTGTGCTAACAGTGTGGAAAGTTTTGAAAATGTGAACTTGGTAGTGAGAAATGTGTCTTAACAACTATATATAAAAAAAATAAATAAAATAATTTAAAGTTTTCCTGTGCAGTACAACTTGTTGATTTTCACATGCATTTGTGAAGGAACAGACAGCAGGAAATGATGTGTGAAGGGGACCAATACGAGCATTAAAGCAGCATAACTACCACCATTGTGCATCCCAATGGTTCTGCTCCTGTAATAAAATGAAAATCAAAAGGTTATTACTTCTCTCTTGAGCTTAGCCCTGGAGTTCCCACATTCCTAACATTAATGACTTATTTGATAATTTTTATACTAAAGGAAATACAATTGGTCTTCTAATTTGTCTACTATCTGGGGAATTGTAGTCAGATTTTTATTCAAGTATTCTGCAAACGTGCCATGTTGTAGCTAGAAATAGAAATTATTTTTGCTCTGAACAAAATGTGGACAGTAAAATTATTATTATTTTGAATTACTTAACAGACCTAGATTCATCTCTGATGGTCATATCTTCTGAGTCACAATTTTAAATCATTTCAAGTGAACAAGTAATTATTTGTGTGAAAAAAATCATACAAAAGCACTGATTATAATAGTGTGAGATTCATTAACACATTCGTTAATTAATTCATATAAATATCCTTAATTTTAATCAATGTTTCAGAAGATGAATGTTGATAAAAGGAAGCATGAAAAGACATAGGGACCACTTTACACTTCTACAATGCCAAATATGTAATCATGTACTTATGTAACCTTCCACTTAGGCATGTGGTTACATGTTGGCATATTCTGTATATATATTGACAGGGATTGATCCCCAAAGTGAAATCTGAAGAGTCACTCTGGGATCAGCTCCAGTCTGCAAGTCACTACTTGATCTATGGCTGATCTTTTTGTCCCATACCAGCTTGTACATAGCATGAGATCTTCAGGCCAAGGAGCTGTCTCTTTATGCCTTTTATTCTATATTAATGGAATTTGTTTTATTAATTTTACTGTGGTCCAGTTGATATCTTCCATCACCTTTGAAGTAATAGTTTGACATTTTGGGAAATACTTTTATTCTTGATGAAAGTTAGATGAGAAGATCGGTACCAGTCTCATGTCTGTATGCTAAATATGAAGCTTCAGCTGCAAGCTGTCTCCGCGTCTCTAACAGCTATGAGGCCACTGGTATATGATACATTAATGCTAGGTTTGAGCTCTGACCATCCTTAGAGCGGGAAAAAACAACAGGCAGTAACCTGTTGTTTTTATAAAACCTACTCTTGGTCCAGGGGTTTTAGCCAACTAAAGACCTATATCTAACGTTCCCTTTCTCTGTAAGATCATTGAGAACGCAGTCGTCATTCAGATGTGTGACTTTCTACATAG
This sequence comes from Lateolabrax maculatus, assembly GCA_031216445.1. Lineage (NCBI taxonomy): Eukaryota > Metazoa > Chordata > Actinopteri > Acropomatiformes > Lateolabracidae > Lateolabrax > Lateolabrax maculatus. The sequence goes on from CM062204.1 coordinate 13,704,999, forward strand.
CAGTTGTTTATTTGAGGATTTTCACAGCACAGAAACGGCGCTGGTGAAAGTGACAAAATGACGTTCTAATTGCTTTGGACAAAGGATTTGTGTCTGTACTTGTCTTGTTAGATCTTAGTGCTGCATTTGATCATCACCATCAGATCCTATAACAGAGACTGGAACATTTGATTGAAATTAAAATGAACCAATCTAAAATGTTTTAAGTCCCATTTATCAGATTGATTTCAGTTTGTACATGTTAAGGATGAATCCTCGGTGCACACCAAAGTCACGGAGTTCCGCAAGGTTCTGTGCTTTGAATTTTATTCACATTATATATGCTTCCTTTAGGCAATATTACTAGGAGAATCAGGCACATCCTGTCTCAACAAGATGCAGAAAACGTAGTCCATGCATTTGATACTTCTAGGCTGGATTAATGAAATTCCTTATTATCAGGCTGTCCATATAAGACTCTAAAGACTCTCCAGCTGATCCAGAATGCGGCTGCACGTGTACTGACAGGAACAAGCAAAAGAGAACATATTTCTCCAGTATTAGCTTCTCTGCACTGGCTCCCTGTTAAATCCAGAATAGAGTTACAAAGCTTTTAATGATCAGGCACCATCATATCTTAAAAAGCTCATAGTGCATGCAGAGTTACTTGTGGTTCCTACAGTCTCTAAAAGCAGAACAGGAGGCAGAGCCTTCAGTAATGGAGCTCCTCTCCCATGGGGCCAGCTCCCACTTTGGGTTCGGGAGGCAGACACCCTCTTCACATTTAAGAGTGTGCTTAAAATGTTCTTCTTTGATAAAGCTTATAGTTACGGCTGGCTCAGGTAAGCTTTGAACCATCCATTAGTTATGCTGCTACGGCCCTCTCTCCTCATCTCCCTCTCTATCCCTCTGCGCACACCCACTACTATAATTAGAAGTATTAGTCAATTATTATGTTCTCTTTCCTCCTGTTCTTTCTTAAGGTTTCTACCTGTTAAAAGGGTGTTGTTGGGTCTCTGTGGATAATATTTTCAAGTGTATGGTCTAGGCCTACACTATGTGGGGTGGCCGTGGCTCAGTGGTAGAGCAGGGTCGTCCAATAACCCAAGGTTGGAGGTTCGATCCCTGCTCTCCCCCCCGAAGATTGGTGGACTGACAGCTGGTGGGGTGGCAGCCCACCTACCTGCCACGGCCGAGGTGCCCTTGGGCAAGGCACCGCACCCCCAATTGCTCCCCGGGTGCTGTGAACTGCTGCCCACCGCTCCAGTGTGAATATGGCACCTGTCTCTTTGTGTGACCCTGTGCATGTGCGTGTGTGTTCGTACAGGTGCCACTGGATGGGTTAAATGCGGAGAAATAATTTCACTTGTGTGATTAATAAAGTAAAATAAAAAAACGTCTTAACTACTGTCATGATTTGGCGCTGTACAAGTAAAATTGACTTGACTTGCTTGACTTGAAAAGGGATCAACAGTATCATTATGGATGTATTGTTATGGGGCTCCATGCTGCTTTAGTCATGGTATTCTGAGCTGGATCACAGCCAAACATCAGATTACTAACCAGTGCATTCGCCATAGTTACCTCATAACAATAATACGCAGACATCATATCCAACATGTGAATCGATTAAATACAGAATTTCAAGTTGTCCTTCATTACCGTGAAAGCTTTCAAAAAAGCTATTTGTACAGTCTTCGTAAGGTTTCATTAGAGATTTTTATGTGTTTCCATTGAACCACTGAATCTAAGCAGGGTCAAGGGTGCAGAACAGCTGAACAACCACCACCCACAACTGATAATTATACAGGGACTGTGCCTCTGAATGGTGATAGTAGTTGCTGCTAAAATTGAACCACATAGGTATTAAAAGTACATATTTGGATGTTTTTCAATCATATACTACAATGGTCTGTATGAGCACTGTAGAACACTAGAATAGGACCCAACAGTATATTAAGTAGTCTAGTTAAAGTAGCACAACCTCTAACATCTATAGCAGTGAAATGCAACATATACATCAATGCAGCAGTAACATTAATCCAAAAACATCATATATAATAGTAAAACACTGACAGGCACCATTTTACTGCACAATGAGTACTTTTACTTTTGATGCGTTAAGTACATTTTTGTGACAATACTTACTTTTACTTAAGTAAGGATTTGAATGCAGGATTTATACTTGTAGTGGAGTATTTTCACACTGTGCTATTAATTTGTTTTTTTTACTTACATAAAGGTTTTGAATACTTCTTCCAACACATTGCACCAAAATCTTGCAGAAAGTCCTTTTAATGACGAAACATTCAGTAGGTTGCATCAGGGCTTGCAGTCTTGCATGTGTGTGTATGTACTGAGATGAAAACACAGTGGGTTATAGGACAAAAATTTGCATAGAGACCTACAGTTTTCCAAACTACATATTTTGCACCTGTTATTGTGAAGTAGCTGTAGAAGCACTTGTAGCACTCTAATGTAGTCTAATGGTGTCTAATTAGAGCCTTATTATTCCTCTTCTGTTTCGTTTTGTTCTTGTTGTGGGGCCACCTGATGCATTTATTTCACATACAAATACCCTCAGGACCAGTTTAATGGGGGTATAAGTGTTTTTACTTTACAGCAAAGATGAGGTGCATCGTAATTATCTTGCACACACTAATGAGAGTCTCCATCTGCAGTCTGAACGAAGTATTATGCCTACTCTTGTCAAACTGTTGAGCGTTTTAAGGGATGTGTCGATATACTAAGTCTAAATTCGGATGTGTGTGGGCACCAAGACATCTCTGTACCAGACACTTACGGAGGAGTCGGTCAATACAAGTAATGACCGGTAGATGGCAGAAACATGTGGATGCAGCGTCTGCACTACCGGAAATGAAGCCAAAGAAGAGGAAGTTAACGACAGCGAGTAGTTGTGGGTAATGTTGTCTTTTAACAGCGTCCCCGCTCTGAAGCGAACAAGGTAAAGAACTACATATCCCGTGAGTCTTTGCTACAGGTAACCGGGGTTTGTCGTGAACCCGCAGACCTGGAAGGTGAGAGTGAAATTGTTCTGTTTTTCATTCATTTAAAGTGGTTAAATCTCCCGAGTGAGACATAATTGTTGTTGTTTTTTTTACATGAGAAATGTCGACAAAAAATGACAACAGTTACGCGTTACGTCGATTTCAATTTTAAACCGTTGTGTGATGTGGACGTGAACGGGCCGTTGGTTTCCCCGGTAACTTCGACCCCACGGACCGTATCTGAATTAACGGGCCTGTGTGTTTATCGGTAACGTCAATTGAATGCAACGTTAAACTAGGAAACTAAAGCTACACTACTTCACTGCTCCTCTAACTTACAATAAACCTCACCTTCAAAGTTATAATGTTTGGTTTTTGTCTTAAAGAGATGATAATTCAACTTTATAGTTGTGATGGAAATCTTAGAGCTGGTTCACTCTAACAAGAAGTTTCAGGAGACCTGGATGTCTTACACAGGAATATTTATTGAAGCTCGATCGAGGAGAAAAGGGAAACACCATGTGTGAATCACAGCGTACTGCTACCCAAATCTGAAGATGGTGTCCTGAAGCTCAGTATTTAACCCTCCCCAGAACTGATAAGTTCCGCGATATCCAAATAGGGTTATTCCTAACTCAGCCTGTCATGTGTGATGACTCTATTGGATATCAGATCCAAACAAGGAAAGACGTTTACCATTGCTGTCCTAGCAACAGCATAGCCTCTCTACAGTCTCTCTTATCCAGCATCAACAACCAGGCGCCAGCCTGTTGTGTCTAACACTGAAAACAGAAGATATCTAGCAGACCTTGGTTTACCAGATGCCAGAGCCAACTCGGCCTTGTCTGGCACACAGAATGAGACAGGCGAACAGAGACAGACAGTTGACCTGACCTGTGAAGCCCTGTCTTAAGTTACCTTTAACCTACAAGAGGGAAGTTTAACATACGAGAAGGAAAATTCCTTCACAATAGTCATTTTGGAGACCTCAGTTCGTGGTGCCGTTGAATGGTGTTGCATTATACCGAGAGGTGTTTCTAATGTTTTGTCTGTCTTCGTTGAAATTAACGGAGTGGACAAAATATACTAGCAGGCATGTCATCTAGCTGTGGGTCTTATCATTCCACTAAACAACAATTGTTTGTTTGTTTGTGCAATGTAAAATATAAAATAAAATGTATAAAGTCAGAGCAAAATTCGAGGGGTGCAATTTGGGCTTTAATAGATATATTATATTATATTATATTATATTATATAGATGTGTATATATAAACGAGTGAAAAATGCCCATCCCAATTGCTTCGTGCCCAAAGTGCTGCCATTGTTTGTGTAGTTCAACCAACAGTCCAAATATTCAATTTACAATGATATAAAACAGAAAAGCATAAAAGCATCACGTTTGAAAAGTTGGAAGAGGAGACTGTCTGTCATTCCTGCTTTAAAAAAAAGACTTAATTCAAAAATTAATTGATTATCTCTTCAGCTTTACAAAATTCTAACAAATTAAAACCAGGTTATTGAATAGGGTAAACAATAGCCTGTGAACCACACAATTCTGCGAGCTCATGTTTTATTCAGCCACGTCTGTAAACTGTAGCTGCCGTGGATGAGAATAGTTTTGACTACTCAAAGTCAACATCACGCCCGCTCTCTCCCTGTGAGTGTCCAGAACAATGGCCTGCTGTATTCACACCAGGGCTCAGTCGAACTTTGTACTAAGTAGCTGGCAGGATAATGTCCAGTCCAACTGATTTGGACATTTGCATTCTCACATACAGCTCCTCTGGGTATTGTCTGATAACTTCAGTGTTGCAGTGCATGTGTGTGGACTTATGAGTATAGTTTATAAGGCCACTCATCTGACCCTCTTCACAATTAAGTTAACAAATGACAACTCAGTAACAAAGACATCCTGAGGCTGTTCAGCCTTTCAGGGACAGCGTGAATATTTAAAATGCCTATAATGTGCACAACACACTAAATAGATTTGCATTGTACAATTATCACTGGGGGTTTGTGTCAAATTCAATCCAGGCTCACCTCAGGTAAAAGTATAAAATGATAATATTCCTCTCAATTGTTCAGTTTTCAACATTCTTTCACACTCCTTTTTCTCCGTGTGTGGTTTTAATTTCTTGTCAGTATTTCTGTCTAATTTTTCTGCCTTTCTTTGTCTTGGATTCAGAAAAAAAAACAGCAGGTGATGGAGTTTCCTGAAGATTTCAACCAGCTTGAGCTTCTTAATACGCATGGAAACCTGATCCCCCGAGGGGCCAGCAGCCTGTGGACCGGAAGTAAGGATGAGGAGGAAGAGATGGAAGAGGAGGAAGGGGACCACAGTGAGGAGTGGTATCTAGAAAAAGAAGAAACTCTCAAAGACAAACCAAAGGAGCTCATGCTGTGGGCAGCGGAAAACAATCGTGTAAGTGGTGTTTTGTTCTGGCACCACCCTCAGAACGCCAACTTTACATGTGTTGCCCCTGTAGCGGTAAGCAGGGATGAAATCTGGCTTGAGATGAATGCTGTCGAATCAACCAATGCAGCTCACTATTTTTAAGTAGCCTAAAGTTTTCAGTTTCCAGTTGTTGTCTTTCTCGCTCTCTCCCTGTCCAAAACATGAAAATGAATGCATATTTAATGTTACTGAATGCCCAAAGATAACAATCAGCAGGCCAAGTACTGTACTTTAAAAAAAGATTCAGCATAATATTTTCATGACCACAAGGTCAGCAGTCCATCTAGCCTGTGTAGAGAGACACGATGCTACCCAGATGTCCTCATACAGCCCCATTTGAAGTATTATGAACAGAAAGTCCTGCATTTTAAAAACCTAAAGGCAGGGACGTGCATTGTTAAGCCAATTCTGAATATAATTTGGGCTGATCAGATCATATTGGACTTAGTCTGGGCCAGCTGATGTTTACAGTCAGCAGATAAAATATATGGTGTGTCACTGACCAAGAATGTATTCAAGTTGAATTTTCAAATCTGCCCATTACTGTGACAGATTTGATTGTTTCAAAATGCAGAGGTCAGTTTTAAGAGATGGTTCACAGATTTGTCATTTCCCTTAGGGGCAATTACCTGCATGCACTCCTGTTGGACTGTGAGGAAACACAAACACACACACACACACACACACACAGGGGAAAACATGGAAACACAGAGAGGCCTCACACAGGACTGATGCTGTATGAATTCAGTCTTGTGTTGTATGAAGTTGATCTAATTGTTTGTTGGGAAAAAATAATTATGGAGCTAAATTCACCAATGAGGGAAGCTGATTTTAATTGAGAGAGAATATTTATTTGGGAGGTCAGGAGGTCAAAATCAGAAGAATGTAATTAGTGCTCACTTAGGCAGAGTAAATTATTATCGCAATTAGGTCTTTCACCTTTTAGTGCTGTGGCAGTTTTTGTCAAAGAGCTAAATAAAATCAACAGGTCACTGAGACATTATTTCAGGTAATTTTTACACAAAAATATTATCAGTAGGCAGTAAAGCGTGTTAAGAGTCCCACCATGTGTAATTTACATTATTTAGACTTTCTAATGCCACCGTTCAAACAAAAAGCAAGTGCTACATTAGTTTCTGAACCATGTTTTTTAAACTTTGAATGTGTTTGTCTACAACAACAACATTTCCACATAGGAATAAAGGAAGTAATGACTCATCATCAGCGGTTTCAACATCTGAAATGTGAGGATTTGCTGCTTGTACTTGTCTTAACATTATATAATCGCTAACCAAAACCTCAAATCGGAAGAATAGCATTAGTTGCAGTCATAGTACATTGCACTTCCCCAAAGCAAAAGTATGTTCTGCAGCAGGATTTTTCTATAGAATCACTTTCACTGTACACCTCTCATACAATCGAGGAAGCTAGAGGGTAAGCAAAAGATACGTAGGAGTCGACAACATGACTAAAATAGTTTATCACAGCAAGTGTAATTTTTGAATCAAAACATCAATATACAGTGTATTGTCATTAAAGTACATTTTCAGGAAACAGTTGATTGATAAAACCGGACAGGAATATCTGTTTTTGGTTAATCCAGTGAATTAAATGTTTGACAAATCTCATTGAAAAAGTAATTTAAGATATACAAAATTTATACTAAATTCCAATAATACCATAATACAGTCCTGCTCACTGATTGAGAACATTGCCCACCAGCAGAGATATTGAACGAATAAAGAATCTCGTCCATACGCCCCTCTCTCACTCACCCCAACAAGCATTTTTCAAAACTGCTTTGAGCGTAGACGGAGTGTGTAAACTGCATGCAATTATTATTTAATACTATCAGTAACTTGCATGTTGTCTGTGTGCCTGCTTTAAGATGTTATTATATTACATTTAATCAAGAGCCATTGGAGCTTAATAAATGTGTCTGTGAGAGACTGGCTACTGTGAATGCTGATTAAAAAAAAAAAGTATGCTGCGGTGCTCCATTAAGTAAGCTGTACACAGTGAAGTATTTATGTCAGAGGATTTTATCAACACAGAGGAAACATTACCCAAGAGTCACAAGTCAAACGCACACATCTATGTCGGGCTCATTTAATTAAAAGAGCTAGCACACGTTCACCGTAGTGCTGGCTGATGAAATTCACAATTCCTTAGACGTCAATGTGACCAACAAAATCCAAAGGTTAGATAATATCAAACGGAGAAAAGCAGCAAATCCTCACATTGGAGAAGCTGGAAGCAGAGAATGGTTGGTGTTTTCTATTGAAAAATGACTGAAACGCTGAATTGACTTTTATCTCTAAAAGATGTGAATAAAATAATCTTAAAATAGCAGAGTGTAGGAGAAGTAAGGCCAGGTGATTAAAAAATGTAACCTTGACTACAGCTGTGAGGGGGGGGGGGGTCATTGATTTGTCTGGTTTATTTTCACATTTGTATTTAGTTATAAATGTGTTAAATATTTTGTATTCTTTCTGCAACCTTTTTATTTATTTATTATTTATTTTTCTACCAAAACAGTTTTTTTCTTTGTTTTTTCCGAGGTCAAACGACCACAAAACAAACAAAACAAATTAATTGCACTGGGGTAAAAGGTGATTTACCTGTTTGCCACATTTTCTGTGAAGTACTTCACTGTCTGTGATTTGAGTATTCGAGTTGTCTTGTGTGTAAACAGTGTGTGATGACTGTTTACTTCTCTACTCTTTGTGTCAATCTGTTCTTTGTGATTATTTCAGGTGCAGCGACTTTGCATTTAGAGTAATTTATGTCCCTCTAGCGTGTTCAAATCACTAATTCCTTACAGCATTTTTTGCCTCTTTTGTACAAGTCAGGCAGGATAAGTTGAACCTGAGGAGGTCATGTGACTGTAGTTTTTAGTTATTGCGATACCAATATGAAGTTTTAACATCTTTCCCTAAAGTTCATTGTTTACATCATTAAGCCTTGCAGCACAAATATGTTGAGTATATTTCCTCCTTCCATAATGAGGAAATCAAATTCAATGGAGTGCAGGCGACATGAGGCTGGTGGTCGAGATGTGTTGATGTTGTTTTTAGTTCCTCTTTCACAGCTTTTAAATTGGCACTCCACCGATTTTCCACATGAAGATCAGGCGACTAGTCATGGTAACGACTACTCAGACTGTGACAACAGTATGAAGCTCTGGAGGGAGAGAAAACAAATTTATGACCGAAACAGGCATGGTGAAATAAAAAATGCTTTTGATTTGCATTATGGGAAATTTAGGATCCAGTGTTTTTGAAATTTGACCAACACAATTCAGCATACCTTGAGCTCTGCTGCATACATTTTTATTTTTCAAGTCTCTCTCTTGCAAGTCCAACTATATTTAAGTAAAATACTATGTTGTTGTAAAAGTACCCTTTTAAGCGTTGACAGACAATGTAGAGTACTTTTCTATTCGGATTCATTGACAACGAGCCCACGTGAAAGATGTGTTTATTAGTCCGTGTTGTTTCCAATGACGCGTGGTATTTCGCCGGTCAGAACCGTCAGTTCAAGACGGCGTAAGTGGTATGTGCGGTTCTGCATGCTGAATACAAATGGAGTGGAAAGCACAAACACCCAGCTCAAATCAGCACTGCGCAGGTCAGGTTTTGGAGACCGGGACCTGCTCATCAAACAATTACTCTACAGCACCACCGGTGGCCAAAAGAATCCACAGGGTACAATTAAAGTTTTTCAGGAAAGAACATTCCTGCCATATGCATGTAAGCCTGGAGGTCAACAAATATCACAGAATCATTACTTCCCCAAAGCGGCAACAGACAATCCAAGTGGCTGTTTGACTTGTACTTTTTTGTTTGATACCTTGTTCCTAATTTCAACAAGGTTCAGGCATCCCTCTTTGCTGGGATGGTCAGGCTTCAGCAAAGTGTCTACACTGCAGACTTCATACGGACGACCACAGATTAGATGATAATACAGTCGATAATTATTCCAGTTTCAGGAACTCCTCAAGTAAAATATATCTCATGAGACCATTAGGTGGTTTCCTGACCTTCAGCATTTGTGTTTTTTTGTTTTTTTTTTCAGCTTTCAACAGTGCACAGGTTGTTAACCGCTGATCCCTTGCTGGTGCACTGCTGCGACGAGGACGGTTACACTCCACTGCACCGCGCAGCATACAGCGGCCATGTTGATGTGGTCTCTGCTTTGCTCGTGGCCGGGTCGAAGGTTAACTCTCGCACCATCGACGGCTGGACGCCTCTTCACAGCGCCTGCCGCTGGAGCCGCGTCACCGTGGCGAGTTCTCTCCTGCAACACGGGGCCCAACTGAACGCCCAGACCAACGGCGGGCTCACACCACTACACCTGGCTGCTTCCCACGCCAGCTCCTTAAAAACAGACTCTGCTCACACGTTAGAGCTCCTCCTCTCTCAGCGACACCTGAAGCCGGGGCTCCGCAGCAACAGCGGGGAGACGGCCAGTGAGGTGGCCCGACGCAGTGGCCCCCATCACTTCCTGTTTGACATGGTAGAAGACTGTGTCAGTGTGGTGCCCATCTCATGAATGAAGGCGCACACAAATTCTTGCTTTTACCCATTTACGTTTCATGTCCTTGCAAGTACAAAACTCAGCAGCTGCATGAAAGATTATGAGCTGTTTTGCACGACTTGAACTTGAGTTGCAGTTCAGTACTTGAACAAGTATGTGTACATGAAATTGGTCATAATATGAGCAGAATGTGAATACGCTTTGACAGCCACATGTAGATACCCTCCTTTCCTTTTCATGGAAATGGTGTCAAGGCAATGTATGTTTTATGTTGAAGCGTCATAATAAATGAATGCTGCATCTTTGAAATAATAATTTCTCTGCATCATTGATTGTCTCTCTTAATATCCGCAGTAGACCATGAGTCAGCCCAGTCTCTCTGTAAGCAGATTTTGTATGAAGCTAGGAGGACACTTTAAATGTGGGCATTGAAAATAAAATCTGGCACCCTGGAAATATAAAATTGCGGCATTGAAAATTATTTTATTTATTTATTTGCATTCTGATGTATTTTTCAATGACTATACGAATGGGGCTGAGTTTAAGTTTACTTTTAACTGACGCTAACATTAGTTACTATGTGAAAAAACAATGGCAGAGAAACTGACATACTTTTCGTTTCGGAGTTTCAAGTGAACTTGTGAAAACCGTTGCTGTGTATGTGCTGTCATCGTGAAAGAAAACTGAACTGAGAATAGAATGACATGAACAAAAAATCTGATTCAATGCCAAATTTTATTTTTAGTGCCAAAATTTAAAGTCACTGTCCTGTCTTCCTAATATTGCAGGTTGTTTAAAGGACATGACTAGAAGCTGTTGTGTGGATCTGATTTCCTGTAGTTGGCACTTAACTTGTTTAAATTGACCCATTGTATGTCACGTGAACCAGATGTTGTGCAACATATTTAGAAGCTACACACGTCAAACAACCTTCTGGTGCACTGAAGGTTTCACAGATATCAGGTTAGGTGATTTCTTTTTTTTTTTTTTTCAATGCCACTCTGTTAGACTTACAAAAACACATTCTGATTGCTTTGAAATAAAAGTCTGAGCTTTGCTGAGGTGTGTGGGTTACAAGGCAAAACTGGTATACACTTGTGACAGTGAATGCTTTACTGTATGTAAGTAAATCTAGAAGTAATGCTTGTAATGTGGTCTGTGTATCAGAACAACAGTGTATTTGTAGAATAAAATAGCAGTTTTGCAAGAATCATACCAGTTTTGGACACTCAGTAAAAGCAGATTCTATAAATCATTATTTATAGAATCTGATAAGAAAATGATTTTGAAGCAGAAATTCTCCAGTCATGTCACATCAGCTGTCAATTTCATAAACAAAGCTACAGTGGTATAGCTAAAGTTTTTAATAGCTCTATGTATAGCCTTTGTCACAGTAGTTGTAGAAGTCTACATATACAGAAAATGTCAATAGGCCGACTGTATGAGTAGTGTCGCATTAAAACTTTCAGCTTGTCTGAAGATCATCTCTTAGCTTTCCTGCCAAACATTTGTACATACTACTCATAACATAATTATTTCAAGATGAATTGAGACAATACTACACTGCAGCTTACAGTTATTTCTTCAATTGTTTATCCAAAAGTCAAAAGCCCAAAGTTATTTATTATGTGCTGATATAACACAGAGAAGCATCAAACCCACATATTTGAGAAGCCCAAACCTTCAGATTCTGGCTTTTGTGTTATCAATTATCAAAGAAGTTGAAAATAAATTTTAATTCAATCAACTTTAATTAGCTATAATTTATTTGGGTGACTGGGTAAGCTTGAATTTGGTTAGTAAGAAGCATATGAAAAGAGCGTAACAAGTTTGAAATTTCTATTTAAATAAATAATGTGGTGGTTTGGAGTCTGTGTGCAGGCGTTACTTTGTTAATTGAGGAACCCAGACACAGATTTCTGTGACATTTTCTCCTGTACACTGATTGACCGACTCAAAAAATCCATATGAAAACATTTCGATGTTAACAGAGAAATGGCGATGATCTGTGTTAATATTTACACTTAAATGAAATGTTGCTGGTTCCTTCCCATGTCTAAGGACAACTTGATCTGAAGACATGACACTTTGCTGATGTCAAGGCTGTTGCTGTTTAAGGGCTCAGACTTGTGCAGAGGACAGATCATTGTAGTATCTACCCTCAACAACCACTTATACATAGTCACAAGTCACTGCAGCCTGTACATGAAAATGTATATCAAGAGCAAAGATAATTCCCTGCATTTTGAACCTTTTTTAAGTAGCTCTTTTGCAGAGACAGTGTTTTTGAGCAACTGTTTGTTGTGATTCTTGTTAAATTAAACGGTATCTTCAAGTACATCCCAAGCCTGAAAGATGTTATCAATACCAGTCAGCAGTGTTCTAAATCAACTAATAATCAGTGCAAGTATGTAGTAACAACTTCAGACCTGCTATTTCACTAAAAGGGAATAAAAGGGAAAAAAAAGCAAAGGTCAGAATCAAATGTCTATCCTTAAAAGATGATGGAAAAACAGAATAAAAACAACCCTGCCATCAACATAGTTTCATGTGCCTTTTTTTCCCCTCTCAGATTTAAAGCCAAAGACTAATTTGCAGGAAAGGCTTGCTGTGCAGCCACTGGCTTCCTTTTATCCTATTTTATTGTATTTAAAAATTGAGTTAAATCAGAACATGAAACAGCAGTTTTAATGCTTCAAAAGGGCAGATAATACAGAGCACATGAAATAATACACAAAAGTTTATTTTGTTTATTCTTGTTTACGTGAATTTGAGACAAAGGAAGGGAGTACCAACAGGGTAATGCTTTTTTTTTTTCAGTTCCCATAGTTTCCTAATAATTTCCTAGAAAATGAAAATAAGAATCTCTAAAATTGGTACTAATTAAAGGGAAAGTGGAATTTGTGTTCAGTTGCTTCAATTACAGGTAGTTCCAGTTAATTGGTAGCAAAAAACAACGGCCTTTTCTTCTAGATTACATGCAAACATACATTTTAAGTAATACCGTGAACAGAATTTCCAACAAATAAATAATATTTAAACATGTTTGAATCTTTTTTTCAGTCTTTTAAATTTTAGCTGTTCTCTCAAGAATATTCCCCTGAAAATTGGCACCCGTCTACAAAAATGTTTAACATTTAACTTTTTTGAAAACTCATGAATAAGTGAGTATCTACTCTGTGTACTCTCTCAGAACATTGTTTCCCTATAATTTGTACCAAAATTTCATCATCCTTTCCAGGAAACGTAAAATTTTAGAAGGGAATTAAGGGACAGGAACACTAGCATGATTCAGGTGATGATTTTATATTGTTTTTTAGGCTTGTGATGACATTGTAATTATTAATTTGCTTATTTCATTCATAAATAGCTCCTGTGGAGTTGACAAAGTGAACACGTGACTGGTGAATAAAGTTTTAGCAAGTTAAAGTGAAAAGTTATATATAAAGACAGCGAAGTTTCTGTCATCTGGTGAGTTTGATTTGAGCCTTTGGTTATTCCAGTATTATTCAGAATTCAGAGAGGAGAGCCAGCCTGCAGGTGGCCTGTTGCTTGGCCTACAATCCAGATACATTGATACAAGACCACAGGCATTTATTGAATGATCAACATGTGCAAGCTTCAAAGGGTTAGGTAGCCATCTGCTCTGGTCATTACGTTCAGAAAAATGTTTAGTAGCATGACTAATAGCTGTAACCACCTATTTTACAGGTCTTTAGGAGAAATACAAGTTGTACATTTGAACTAAATTCAGCAACTGATGTAGGATGCTTCTGCTGGTCACCAGGTAACGATATATTTTTACTATATGCATTTAAATAGTTTGAGATCTGGAGGGACTGTAATAGGATAACAGACTCCAGCAACCATCAAGACTCCAGCAACCTGTAGAAAGAGACTGCACAAAAACTGGTGCTGTAAAATAATTGCTTAAAAGCAATTATGGTCTATAGTTATGAGAGTGCTCTTGTTTGTCTGTCTTTGTGAGGACCAATCTCCACCTTAGACCTTGAGATTTCCTGAAAAAGTGAGGACATTTTGTCTTTGAAGATGATAAAATCGTTCCTTCACATTTTATTTTTCAAAAGGTTAGGACTACTTTATGTTTCTGATAAGGGTAGGAGTGAGTGGTGATGGCTGAGGTTCAGATAGAGAATGAGTTTTGTCAGTGAGGGTCCTTGTGAGTACAGAAATACAATAATTATAATAATAATCTTTCCTCAAACCTCCAGCACTTGTTTGTTTGTTAGCTTGTTTTTTAATTTTTTTTGTTTGTTTGTGTGTGTGTGTGTGTGTGTGTGTGTGTGTGTGTGTGTGTGTGTGTGTCTTTCTACAGGGCATGGACAGATATGGCATGGAGGACTTGTTGATCCAGTCAAACGACAGATAACACAAACTAAACACGAGTAAAAACACATAAAAGAACATAAGAAAAAATGTTTTACAGAAAGTGCATTAAAACCAGTTTAAAACATTTACATGCAGCACAGCTGCAACATGAGTTGGATGAGGCAATGACGAATAAATGATCTGCTTTAAGGGGGAAAATGGTTGATGAATGTTTTAACATTTAATCAGTGAGACAGCTGGGGAATCTGTGCCAAAGCACTCATTACCCATTACAAACTAATCCTATAGTTCAAACTTGATCACATCCTTCAGTTTGTCACCTGCAGGTCCAGGCAGGAAACCACATCACAAACACTGGCAGGAGAAGCTCAGATATTTGTATATAACCATTGTGAAGCTGTCTGCTTTTTTTATATATATATAATTCCTCCCCCACACATACTCATTTGAGCTTTTGTCACACTCCAGCTTCTGTGTCACTCGGTGCATTTATAAACATAATCCAAGTAAGACATGGATTTCTATTAAAACATGGCTTTTTTCCTGGCCTGCAATTTGCTCAGGTCAATAACTGCAGACAAGTGACGGCATAAACGTCCTCATTATTCACAGCGGGCTTTGTTGTATTTCAGCTGAATGACAATGTGCCAACATTGTATTACAGTCTTTGTTGAAATGAATGGGTTTTTTTTTCTTCTAAACACAGGCAATAAAGAAAAGAAAGTAAGATTGTATCATTCTGTTCACAGAAAAGTCACACAGCCACAGTTTACCATTGTGATCAATGCATGCGATTATTGCTGCCATCTTTTGGAGTGAATGTGTGCAACGAGTGTGTCATTTTCTCACATAGAAATTCGAGCTGTTGTTGATTCTTGATCAGTTTTCACGTGTTTTGAAGGACAAGTTTAAAGTATTAGTAGTATGGTATTTAATCTTTGAGCTAGTTCCTACAGTATAATCAGCTTATTGCCAGGAGTCATATTTTCAACACCAGGTGTCCTTGATCACTTTTAAATATTTCTTCCTAGTAATCACCAATCGCTATTTTTTTTTTTTTTTTTTTTTGTGCTTGGCTTTTCTTTCTTGTAAACATCTTCAGGCGACGATGATAGCCTACTTGTATAGAAATACAAGATGAGGAAAATACTGTTCATCTTTGTTTGTCTTAGTGTGTTACATGTCCTTTACAAAACTTTATACCCCAAATTACAATGCTGACTGTTTTACGTGTCGTAGATTTTACTCTGATAATCAGAGTTGTGAATCCTGGGGGCCTCAGTAGAGCTTCAAGACTCGGCAACACCCCTTAGGGTAAGTATAATATATGGCGGTTGAAAAGCAAATGTTTTCTGTTGTGCATATTATTGTTACAAAGATACTTGTTTTTCATACAAACTATCATGTCCATTTTTCTACCCAATTTACCGTGATGTATGTGGGTTTTTCCACCTCATGGTGTAAAAGCGTGCAAACCGGCACAATTTATAAAAATAACACTGCAGTTCAACCTAAACCTCTGTGAACTACAAGTATCCAATATAATTGTGAATCCCAGCTTCATAAATAGTTTTGTTGAGGATTAAGGATTAAGGGAATAGTTTGACATTTTGGGAAATAGGCTCATCTACTTCTTGCTGAGAGTTAAATGAGAAGATCACTACCACATGTTTGTTAAGTACGGTCCGTTAGCAGAGTGGTTTCAAACTTTTAAGAAAAAAGTGTTTTTTGAGGAATGAAATCGTTCATTATGTTTGTCAGACCTCAGGATACACGCAGTGTGTTTTGTTGAGAAATACTGAATGATAATGAGAAAAGGGAAATTATTTTAGCTGTAATGTGATGACGTTGTTCTAGCACTTAACTTACTATATCTCCAATATATGTAGAAGGAATAATAATAATTACATTGATACCTTGAAGGCATTTTTCTCTAATCAACATATAAACCTAGGAATATAAATTAGAGATTTAAGGTCAACCAACCACAGATGTAGTGAGAGGAACATAGAGTAGGTGCTAGTGTGTGATGTATGTGCAATAATGACACAGGGGACATATTTCACCTTGATGTCTCTGGAGCGAAGCAGAACTGCAGATTAAAAGTGTACACTGTGAAACACACACAGTGTAGGCTAATGATTTTTCAGCTAGAAAGCTGCAGATAGTTTTAATAACACCCAGCTAGGAATATTATTCATTTTGGCAATTACATTTATACTGCAGGTAACATAATTGGCTGATAGTTGATTAAGCAAGAGGGGAAAGGAAGTGGGTGATGTAAATGCAAATTCCGCCACGTTTTCACAGTAAGAGGAGGACAAAGAGAGCTCTCAGGAGGATACGAGAGTCTAATGACTGGCCATCAGAAGCACCGGGGGTTTTCCCGGTGGGCTGTTTGACAGTTGGGGCCGATGCAACCCAAAATATACATATTTAAGTAACCCCAGTCTCCCCTTTAATAAAAATACCCAAATGGCGTGTGGCTGACTGGCCCAGGTGAGTGGGCTGCCAACCGACTGTGGTTGGGTATTACATCCATCAGCCTCTCTCTCCCAGCCATTACTTTTGGTCAAGTCCATTCTCACTTCACCCGGGCCCGGACCCTTTTTGATAAATAATGGAGAGAAGCGAGATGGACTACAAAAAAGGGAAAAACCTCAAAGGTGGTGCTGAAAAACAAGAGTGCAGAGGTTGAAGTCCCTTGAAGCTGGTTAATGTTTTAAAATAAATGATTCATTTAGCACTGTTACCTGTCAATCATCTCAGCGTGGTGAGCCTGAAGGCGGCGGAGGGGAGAGAGAGAGCAGCCCAGTGAGCCCAGCGATACCAGTTCAACTTGTGGTCATGCGCAGTGCAGCTGAAGCGGTAAGACAGAAGACAACAGGGGTAAGTTAAGCAAGGTTTGGCTTTTGCTAGCATTGCTATTGAGCAATACTGGGTCTCTTTTGTTGAAACTTTTATCTTTTTCATAAAGTCGAAGCGTCAGTGTAGTGAACCGACCAATCACAACCTGGATGGGATGGGACTTTAAAAAAGGGTTGATGTGCCAATTAAAACTTTAGAAATGTGGAAAGATACTAATTTGCATTAACAAATCAGAGACTACCCACCAATATAGACCAAATAACCGTAAATTAACATGACATTAACATGTCAAAAAGTCCAGGGCTATTGTAATTTCCAGTCCGTCCCTGAAAAGAGCAGGTAGGCCTAAATGGCTGCCTCGTGGGTGAATTTTGCTGTCCATAGAAAGCTGGTTAAATGCTGGCAGTCATCAGCAGTCGATCACATTTGGAGGAGGCGCTGCACCCTTATGTGTAGTGGTGTAATGATAAAAGTTGGTACCGATAAAGCACGGAAGTTCATTCTTGACCTTGGAAATAGTAGTTCCACAATATAATCCTCACTCAAGGTCCACTTAACATACCTTCAACTACATCTCACAGTCAGTATCTCTGTGACAACTGAACATATTAACGCTATATGCTGATGAAGACTGAGATGCAAGTGAAAGCTCTGTATTTGCCTCAGAGTGTAGTGAAAGGCTTTCCACTGAACTTAGATGATCAGATGCAGCTTTACGTCATCATGAAGATAGTGAATTAGCTTATTATATAAGATAAAACATCTAATATTGATCTGGGTCATGGAGGTGTCACATAATATATTGGTTTATTAAATCAGAATTAAACCAGTTTGTTTCAAGTAAATAGGTACACAGCAGCAGACGTTGTGTTGTGGACTCTCTGTTTGACTGCTTGTTTGCAGTGTTTCTTGCAGCCTTTAAAAATGGTACATAATGGAGACACAATAACCCCCTAACAAAACTGAAGCCTATCAATAATGACCACACCCTGTGGGATCATGTGACTCCACCTACCCGTCTGTCGTTGCCTCCGGGACGTTCATATTAAAATTAAAAGGTGACATTCAGAAACAAATCAGTCAGGTGTCCCTGGCTAATTTGCATAGGCACATCTCACACTGAGGGGTGCACACTGAGGGCCAGAGTTACTAAGAAAATGGGCTGTGCAAATGCAAATGCATATTTCAGAGGGACATGTAAGTTCTGTGTCGAATTGTGTTGATGCTTGTTCATTATGCAGACGCTAATTGTTGAATACCTCTGTTTATGAATGCATTTAAAAGGAATTTAAGGATCCCATTTCAGTGCACACTGAGTCTTGACGATTCATTAACTTATCAGTATCAATGTGTGTTTGCACTAAAGGGGTGCTAAATTAAAATTCCTTAATTCCACAGGATGCTCTCTGGCCTTTCCAAATAGGGAAATTAATTTCCTTAGGGGGGTGGAGAGTTCAATAAATGTATATAAAAAAAACATGTTAGATGCAATGCTGCACTGAAAGCATCACTGCGCTTCAGACCATGTTTACACAGAAAGACTCACTCCTCCAGACTGTGAATCACAGAGTCGTGACTCACTCATATGAAGACTGCAGGTTAAGTCTCTGTTTGACTTGGCATCTAAGAGAAAGTTGTTCATTCTTAGTAACTTTTAACCTGTTATAATCTGAAACTTTGATGTCAGTATGCAAAGAAATTGTTTGTAAATGGATAAATAATAATGCGGGCACATGTATTCTCCCAAGGAAAGGAAGAGAAGTGGGCAATACTAAAGTAAATAGAATGGCTAATTAACACAGCTTCAAGGCTATTTAGTCGTGTGTGTGTGTGTGTGTGTGTATTTGTGTGTGTGTGTGTGTGTGTGTGTGTGTGTATGTGTGTTTGAGGGCATCTAGGGGTATGTCAGTTCACTCTCTCACCAACTGACATACAGTACCCTCCTATTAGCCCTTTTCAGTGGTAGTAAATCACAAACACTTGATTGTGTTTTTGTTCTAGCTGGGTGTGTTGGAAAATAGAGTAAGAACAAATGTAAAAATGGATTGTTAAAATGCAACTACAACATAACCAAGGAGTGCAAGAATATGATGCTATCTCTTAAATGACTGAGGGAATAAGGGAGTAAAGCAAATACCTTCATACTATTAAAATATTTACCTGAACATCCATGGCAGCATGAATCTGAGGCAGTGGTGGAAGTGATGAGAATATATTCAGAGCCTGCAGGATTGTCAGTCAGCGAAGCATAACCGCTCTGAACCTTCTAAGACTGGGGACCAAACATGAAAAGCTTTGCTGAAGGGCAGCCCTGGTGGTTCATCACAAATATAAAAATTCCACATGTTGGGCAAGATACAGAAACGTTGCAGTCACTGAAGCATGAACAGACCACCTTTTGGGACTGACAAACATAGAGGTAATTTATATTCTACCAGCTAAATTTTGTATGATCACAATTACAGCTATTCAATCAAAACCTGATCACCCTGGGGGAACAAGCCACCAATAAGGATAAACAGTAATTAAGTGTGGAGAGAAGAGGATGAAAATGTCTGGTTAATCAACTACCAATGTTCAAATTACCACATAAAACCTACATGGAGCAAACACTTTTTCTGAAAAAGGTAAATCTTCTAAACAAAATGAAGCAAAGAGGCTGAGTTACACATAAAGTATTTCCAGGGAACCTTAAAGGGATAGTTTAGATATTTTGGAAAACTGTGAAATACACTTATTTGCTCAATACCACTCATGTCTGTAAAGTGAATATGAAGCTGGATCCAGAATTCAGACTGAAAGCTCTGTCCAAAGGTAGTAGTAGAAGTCAGGCACATGACCTCCATAAAACGGCAAATGACATTTATACACTTTGGTTTTTGTACAGATTAAAAAAACACGATATTACGTGTTGATCAGTGAGGTGCATCTGAACACACTGAACAAAAGCTTACAAGGAAAAGATGGCCTTGCAAAGCTATGCACTCAAGAAATCTTTTGTCTTGACGCTTTTAGTTTTTAAGGCAAATCAGCAATCAAACAATGCTGCAAACTTCTGTCTTCTAATCTTCTAATCTTCTAATTTCTGTGAAAATGGGGAAATATATAATTGTGCTCGCATCACTGACCACTGAATTTAACCAGCGCTTTCAAGATTACATTTCCATGTAGAAGGACATGAACCTGTTTTCAAGTTTTTAGCACAATGTGCTTAAAACTCAGTCATTAAGATCATTAAGTCTCTTAAAGTAAAAGTAAAGTCCCCTATACCCACCTATACTTTTTTTACTGTATGTGGCCCCTGGCATGAAACGTTTGCCTAAAGGCTTTTAATATACTTTTTATCTTTGCTCTACCTAACAATGTATGAAGAACAATTAGGGTTTGTAAACCATCTTCCCTCCACTTTGAGTATAGCCTTGAAAGAGATCTATATTTTTTATGCCTTCATATACTATATGTTTTACTCCAAGCAACATAAGTGTCACATAATATGCTTTTTCATGCACCTGTTCTATCAACCGATTTTCTTAATCAGCTTACATTGGTCAGGAGCACGGGTCATTGAGCCTGTACCAGTATGCACCAAGTGAGAAGTAGCGACAGAGATACCCTGGGTCTTAAGGTCCATCACAAGGCCAAGCCATCCATACCACACAAACAACCACGTTCACACCTGTAGGCTGTTTGGCTTGTTCTGTGTTTGAAATTATGGACATGAACAAGAAGAGAACATTTCAAGTCTACAAAAAAAAAAGGCTCAATTATGAAAGAAAAGCATCACCACAATGTTCACACTGTAGGCAAAATGTGAGAGTTTGTGATAATATTTTTATGGTATTCTTTTGTTGACTGACAGGTTGATTCTGACCCAAGGTTGTGAGTTGCCTCTCTCCATCTCACAATAAAGCCTCACTCAGTAGTGAGGCACTTTTTGCCCTTGAATTCAGGCATCAAAACACATATGCATAATATTAATAATAATGCATTTCATTTATAGAGCGCTTTTCAAGGTACTCAAAAACACTACAACACAAATATTAAAACAATATTAGCATTCATCACACATTAAAAACAGTTCTGGAAAGTTTTGATTTGTGATTTGAACATGGAAGGATCGGTGCAGTCTCGGATTGGTTGGGGAGAGAGTTGCAGAGGGAGGGGGCAGCCATGGAGAAGGCTCTGACGCCCCATGTTGGAGCAAGTCGGCCAGGTAGGAGGGGGCCTGAGTATGGAGGGCTTTGTGAGTGAGGAGAAGGACTCTGTCTTGAATCTGTTGCCATAGAAAATCAAAACTGAATGTGCCTTTTCACGGTTTGCAGCTCTTTTGAACATATCTTGCATAACAGAGATGTTTTTTTATAACTTGGACATACACATGTACGTTTCCTAGTAAAGATGAAATGTTTTTTAATCAATGTAGCGTGTAGTGTAAACACCTCAGGATGAATTGTAATGACTTTGATCTCCTGAATTTTCCTGAAGCCCCATCATCATGTCAAAATTTAAATACTTGCCCAATACTTTGGTTTATGACCCAGCACCTGCAAAACTAGTAACATTCCCATCAGCCTCAGTTGTATTTTGTGTCTGGCTCTAATTGTAAATTGCTGGCAGTTATCAAGCGAACATGCCAACACATATGGTTACCATGGCAAACTACCCGCTAAACATCCCCACGTTAACATCGTCATATTGAACAGCCATTAGCTCTATTCACTGCTGTAGATTTGAGAGTCTGCAGCCACGCCTGTTCTATTACAGCTTCAAAGAAATGTCCGACTGAGCGTAACAATTTCCTGTAAAACCTGTGGGAAGTCCACATATACAAACCCTGGAACATTAACTAATTGGATTTATACAGCCTATGTATTTTTCATGTAGTGAGATCATCTATGAAAGTTAAGAACAGAGTTCACATATCTGTCTTCACAGATTTCTCACAGTCTGTACGCCTGCCTGCTGGTCTGTTCTGGGTCCATGTGAGTAAAAAGAGGCTTCAACATTTACTTTTTCACTGCTGGCCATGAGGTTAATGGAATCCTTTTTTAAGGGTTTCATTACAGCCAGAGTTATTGTCCTTGACCCTTGACCCCAAATAGATCCTTTTTATTTGGATCCCCAGTGGCTGCTGCACCCTGGATATAGTTGTATAGTATTATGGTGAATATGAAATTCATACAACAGTGAGGCTTCAGCTGCCAGAGAACACACTGACGTGTTCATCTGGATGTGTTCTAACATCTGAATATTTTCTAAATTATTAATATATTGGCGGGTAAATTAAAACAAATCATTGTATTATAGATGTTCTAATGATTGTAAACAACATAATTTGACAATATTGACTCAATATTTCTGAATATGAACGCGTTCCTTGCAAACCCTCTTTTTGAAAGCAAGGCGCTGACATTTAATAAGGAGAATGACACGTATCTCTGAATGCCAAGGTCCTTGAGAACTGATTTTTTGGCAAACTGCAAAGCTTTTAAATTTAAATGGTGCAAATATCTAGTTGGAAGTCTGGCAGTTATTAGTTTGATCGTAAACACACTCAGTGACACTCACCATAAACACAAATCTTTACGGGCTACAGCCCTTGAGTTTATTTTTGTATCCACCTTGGTGACAGCTTTGGCTGAAAACATTTCATATTCATAGATTTTAGAAAACAGAAGCAACTAAAAAGAATTCTTGAGTTCTTTAGCTTTGTATGTGTGAACAATAGTCCCTGGAAAAATGTCACTATGTGGTGCTGCTGCTGGTGGAGCCTTTTGTCTGTTGTCTGTTTAACTGTTATGTATTATAGTCAAAAAGCAAAAAGAAATAGGACCTCAAACAGACAGGACACTGCACAGCTTTTTCCGGCTGTTAAGCAGTCAGTTCAACTTCAGGAATCCTGTGAGTTTGACAACCCAAATGATAAGCTTTTAATGGTTTTCTGGTGTTTTACTAGTGCAGAGGGTGGTAATATCTTTTTTAATTTGCATTTGACCTTTATTTAACTAGAATGATCTTCAAATGAATCTCTCAAAATATCACCATATTCACGTCATATGAACCAACACAGAACAAACATCAAGAGGGGAAAGAAAAGTAGGTAATAGTGGAAAAACAAAAATTACATTTAAACATATTAAAGACACCTTTTTCAACTAAAACCCCAACCATACATTACTGCACGTGTATATTTGAATCCTTAAATCATTCATGACTATAACGCAACCAACACAAGCAAACAGACTTCTTTATCTCAAGCTCTAGGAACCACACGATGCCAGATCATTACAAAAAAACACCAACCGCTGAAAATTTAGGAGGAACATTTGTTAGAATCAAGTCAATTAAGGTGGACCACTCAGGGCGCTTGAGATTTGTACGAAAGGGTGAATTAATCAACTGAGTAAGATTGACAGAAACACAAACATATTTAAGATCATCATATGCTGGTTAAAGCCAATCCCAGTTAATATTACCAGCTAAAACAATTTCACTATAATTTGATGGATAAAAGGTGCATCATTGACTGCAAGGCTCGTTGGAGGCAGACGGAGGCCCATAATACAGTTATGAATAGGCCCTTAGCAATTTCCACATTTACTGCCAGAAATTCCAGTTTCTTGCAGATTGATTCAGACAGAACTACCTTGACATGAAATCATAATGTAACATAAATGGCAACACCACCACCTTTCTTTGGTCTGTCGGTATGATAAACATTGTATCCATCATTATCTTTCGACAGTGTGTGGATCTGTTGATTTAACCCTGTGTCCATCTGAGTAAAAAGTTCTGTGGTTTTATTTACTCATTCATTGTTGGCCATCAGGTAAATAAAAACTCTGATTCTGTTAAGGTTTAAATTAAAGCCAGAGTTGCTGTCCCTCACCTTTTGACGCGTGCCTTAAATAATTGGGGCTTCATCCTGCAGTGTTATATGTGTTTTATAATCATCAAAGTATTTAGTTTAGTCAATAGAGACTTAACCTTTAATGTAATTGGATCCCCAGTAGCTGCTGCACCCTGGCATATTTGTCCTGAGCCTCGCGTTCACCCGCACTCAACACAGTAAAATGTATATTCATACAGCAATGACACCTGAGCTGCCAGAGAACACACTGATGTGTTTATCTGGAGGTGTCTGAGGTTTAGTGTCTTGCTCAAGGACACTTTAACATGATGTAAGGAGGTCCCAGTAATCAAACCACAAACCTGCAATTACCATACATAATACCATACCATACACAATTATTATTTTTGCATAATCCACATCTCAGTCGCCTCAAAGCTTTGACATCGTAACTGAGGACAAGGAACTGTGGTTACAAACATATTATCAGTAACCAACAGACTCACCAGGTTGGAGGCTGCTGAGATTACCTTGTGCCGCAGATGTATTAGAGGAGTCGAAGTGTCCGTGCATGCATTCACTCAGCAGTTTTACATCCTTAGGAAAAATACATTTTATTTAACTATCTCATCATCTGTGACTGTATGAGGAACTGGTATTCTCAGAACTATTTATGGTTTATAAACCAACACCTCCATCTAGTGTCTTTGACAGTGAATTGCGTGTGGGAGACAAAGCTGTATATACTAGGTTTCTGACCACTATTTACAAAAAAAAAGTTCAGCAACATAAATCCATAATATTGAAGTGCTACATTTTTGATTTTGATGAATTACGATACTGAAATAAATAACCACAACACGGAACATAGAGCTTTACATTTTTATAAGACTTATAAAAAAGAAAAAACATAACACAATAACCAAGGCATGTCATACATTGTGTTTTTTCTTTGTTTCTCTGAGGAGTATTTACAACCAGGCTTATGTACATATAGCAATAACTCAGAAATGGAAAAAGCTACATATAGTCTAGCACAAACAACCAGTTAGCATAATGATAATATATTTGTTATGTACAATGTAACTGGCAAGGCTAGAGCAAGAAAGGACATAAAGATTCTGCAAAAGGTTTAAATAACTTCAAGTATCTGTCTTGAGGTGTCATGGAGGTTTTAGTCCGATGGACGCAGATTTCCAGCAACACTGAAGAGAAACCAAAATTCTGGTCGAGCTGCAAACCGTGTAGTGTGGCAGGGAAAGGACAGGAGGAGCTCTAGCCGTTGGAAAAAACACAGACAATGCAACAAATGTGGCGACACAGAACAATCACTCCTCTGATAAATGCCCACTTTTTAAGAAACTTTTAACACAACCAAGGGAAATCTCCTCTCCACATATAAAGTGATATCCAGCTTATTGGCCTATAGCACCTTTTTTACTGCTTTGAATAACAAATGTGCAACAGGCTGAAATAAAAAACAACAAACAATAGGAAACAAGAACATACTGTTCCTCAGGGGGGGAAATGGTAGCTGTTGACATCTTGAGTCCAACGCAACAGGTTTCAGTTCGTGTTTCTGGACTGTTTCTGTTTAACTAAAAATCTTAGGTATCCAAAAGTAACTTCACAACATTCTGAGGCCATTTAATTGTCTCTCTCATGAAACCTACAACTCCCACTCTGGAAAAATGATCTCCATCGTGATGTTGGGTTCCACTTTAATAAAAAAAACAAACAACTTCATAGCAACTGCAAAAGAGTAACTCATTCATCACCTAGTACCTTACATGTAAATTAAGGTCCAAATATAATGAAACCATAGTCAGAATTGCACAGTCAGCTGTATGAAAAGAAAAACTAGCTTGTTTGAAGAAAGATCTGGCTATTCTTCTACGTTAGCAGTAGTGAAGCCTACTCTAATTATTATATAGCCACTATTAAAAAAAGTATGGCCCAAGCACAGGCCATTTGTCCTATTAACGTCTCCAAGTGCATAAAACACTAATGCTACTTCACGACGTTCATATTACAACACTGTAGGGCTCAACTGCCTCCCTTGTTTACATTTCAGTTTAGTGTATCCATTTTGGAAGGAGAGAAAAAAATAATGTCCATATACAACACAACACAGGCTGTGGCCGGTGTCATGGTCTCTGAAGTCCCCAAAGGCATGTCTCAAATGGTACCCGTCCAAGTGCACTGCTTCTGACAAGACTTGCACTGTAACTTTAGTAACCCACTTAAACCAGGAGCACCATAAAGACTCTAGTGTAATTTCTTTAAGACCTAAAGTAGAGCAGCAAAAAAATTGAAATTTCTGTTCTTGTATGGCTCAGGCCAGGTGTCAAATTAGAAGCCATGTCAAAAACGGACCACACTACCAGAGGAGTAGAGTGAAATTTAGGACCGTCCTCTCAAAACTAGTGCATTTCCTGTGCAGCAGGGTACCATTTGAGAATCTGCTCTGTTCGGCTGCACCACACCAGACATCCTCCCTCCAGCCCCTTCGCTCGCCTCCTCCCTCCCCTGATCACTTCACCCTTTCAGCAGACAGTGAGGGGCAGAGGCTCACTCTCGCGCCGCTGGTTTTTCTTCAGCAGCTGGATGCGGTTGTGGCAATAGAACTTGATTGCTCGCCAGTCGCGGTGGTTGCTGACCAGCAAGGGGCACTGCTGCAGGCAGCGCTCACAGTCGGCCTTGGCGGGGACTCGGAGCTCCGTGATGTTTTGGGTCAAGTGCTCCTCAACTGCCGCACGCTCCGCCTCTGACCAGGGACGCTTCAGGACACCTCGCTTTCCTACAAGAGAGGCGAGATGAAAGGAGATGACGTGTTTTAACAGCTTCTCTAATTTGGCATGAAGGTAGTGAAACCTCCGGTAGACCTCCCGCTACCACGCAGACTCTAAAAAACATACATGAAACCACAAAGACTGAAACATCAGAAGTCACAGTTTTTGGGGGTCATAAAAAATTTCAGTTATTTTCCTGCTTTCATTCCCAAACTTGCAACTGTGCACTCTGAACACAATGAGGGTGCACATGAACAAACATTTTTTCCCCTATTTTTTCCACTTAATCATATATCATTTGCATCTAAAAATGCAAGTATGTAACTAATGTAAAGATGGAAATAGTAAATAGATACAATATTAAACAATAGTTGCTACAGAGGGGCACATCTATCCAAAAAACGGCTGGCAGGAGACATCAAGGCAAGGAATCCATGCCTGTCTGTGGATAAAAACAGACTATATACAGATTGTAACTTCTGGCTTCAACAACATGTCTGTCATACATTCTGGATGCTTTTTTGATAATAAAAGAAAGGCCAAGTACTTTAAGTTTTTGTACTTTTCAGATTCCAGTGTGATTTAGCTAGTTGGTCCAAGGCTGATAATGTTTTGCAACCACTGGTGCTTTCAAATAGTTTTTTTTTTTACTCTGTTCACGGTATAAATGTGGGCCTCACAAACTCTTCAACACCATGCCAATTGTGTCCTCAAAAAAAAAAAGTTCATTTGAAGGCAGAAAATGTTCCATACATACTTCATGGTTTTGGCAGCCTTCAGCCCTCAATTCAGAAAGCGAGCAAGCACTGATTGTCTGTAATTTCAAAATAAGAACTAGCGATGGGAATTTATTCTAATGATGACATTTAAATGACATTGTTACAACACACTATACTGATTGATGAAGATCTAGGCCATTTGCAATTAGATCTAGGTCATCAATCAACTACAAAGTCACAACTAGCATGATGGAAGAGGGAGAACTGGCTGCAGCAAGTAGAAAATATTTATTTATAAAAATAAACTTCATAAATGAATGTCTATTGACAAATTCTGAATTTGTAAACACTATTTTATTTCTTGCAGTCTGACCAGTAAACTTTGCCTGCTGACGAATAAACAGCTTGAACTGCCCATGTAGTTGTCTCTCTCCTTGGATGTAGACACAAACTCTTTAAATATTTTTTCCACATTATAAGAGTGTTTTTGTTTTCATTTTACTATTCTATCATTTCTGTTATTTAGTTTGATTTATTTTTTTCATTCTCGTCTCTATTTAGCTTTATTTAGTTTATTTTTACTTTCAATTTTAGGAGGTACGAGTGAAATGTTTTTTTTAAATCTCAGCTACACAATTGTCTTTGTTTATTTATCTTCCTCCACTTTGTTAAAATTGTGCGGTTACACTTATACTTGAAATCCAAACAAACCTGATTTGGGCTGACCTGAGCCTCTCCTGCGGTTTGCCGGTGGAGGTGGGGGAGGTGGGGGGGGTGGCTGGTTGTTCTTGAGCTTCTTGGGTCGTCCCACCCGCCCGTTGTTCTTGCCCTTCCTGACATACAGCAGGGTAGGTGTAGGGTTTGGAGCAGGAGCAGGGGTGGGTGCCTCAGGCTTCTCCTTCACCGACTCCCCTTCAGACTCTCCCTCTGAGTATGAGTCTGCAGAGTTTCCTGACATAACTGGAAAGAGGGAGGGAAAGGGTGAAGGGAAAGGTGCGGCAGAAAAGGAGAGAAAAGACGGAGCAGAACTTCATTAGTCTAATCTGTCACTACTCTCCATGTTCTCCTATCAAACATCTCCTATTCACACACAAAGATACACAAAAACTGGAAGAAGGGTCATAATCCTTTTCCAGGCAGGGGATGTTTGACACCAGGGGAGAGATGATACAACTCATCTTGGACAACAGACAAAGACACCAGTCCCACTCATTCATTCAGCCATCCATCCATCCATCTCACCATCCAGTTCCAGGCAGATGTGGTTCAGGCTCATTCCTCTGAACAGCACTCCATCTCTCTCTCCACAAAGCACGACTCGGCCCACTCTGCCCATCAGGCCTGGGTCTTGGCCAATTCCGGCACAGTTCTGTGTCACATGGTACTCCCTCTCCAGGAAGTGCTCCAGCCGCTCCACAGCGCTGCCTCCAGGCTGCCCGGGCTCCTCTCCTTCTCCGAGTAGCAGCAGCTGGGTCAGTATAGCTACCTGCCGGCGGACCCTGGTCTGGGTCAGGGCACGGGGATTGCGCGTACCACTTGAGCGGGCCAGGCTGCGGAGGAGGTCAGTACCTCGCAACGGTGTGGCGGGGGAGTGGTAGGGCCTGGCGAAGACATACGGGTTTGTGGGGTCGACTCCCACATCCTGCCGTGTCTGCAGGAGGAGCTCCAGGCAGGGCTCGCAGTGAGGGGGGAGGATGAGGGGCTGGACTCGTCCACGTTTACCCTGGACCCCAACTCTAGGGAGGTGAGGAAGCACCAGGCGCTCAAAGGGGGACAGGGAGGCCTCCAATGGAGTGAGAGCTGGTGGGGCACCAGGAGGGACAGGAACAGGGCACTGGGGAGTGACGCGCGCACGATACTCAGCGATGGACAGCTTGGAGACCTCACACTCACGTCGTCGGTTGTACAGGATGAGGAGAGCCAGGCTGGAGTGGCAAAGAAGGCGCCAGGCCTCGGCTGACTGTAGCTGCCGTGACAGGGACAAGAAGGCCGAGTGCTGCAACCGACGAAGGTAAAGCACCAGAGAGGACAAGGACGAGAGGAGGGGCAACAAGTGGTGACGCCCCGAACTACTGAAAAAGAGAGACATTGAGCAATTAGTTCATTTATTTATTTTAATAGAATTAGTTTAGTAAACTGAAGACCTTTTAAAGTCACCAACTTGGACAGTTGGAAACTGTAACCCGCTTTTTTTTTTTAATATATTTTACTATTTTCTGACACTTCCAGTCACAAAGACCTCAAGTTACCTCAGTAAGTCCTTTTCTTTATCCTCTGTCCCACTTTCATCTTCCACCTCCATAACTCCATTCTCCTCCTCCTCTTCCTCCTCCTCCTCCTCATCCTCTTCTTTTGGTGGCTCCATCTCTTTGGCCGACTTGCTGCTGAAGGACTGGGGGCACAACACCTCGACATCCTCCTCTTCTTTGGCCCTCTTTACCTCCACGACCTCCACATCTTCTTCATCTTCATCCTCCTCATCCTCTTCCTCCTCCTGTCTCTCTTTCTTCGGCCTCCTCATCACTCCCTTCCTGGATTGCGTCACAGCCACAGGGGGTGGGCTTCTCTTTAAGACAGACACCGCCACCGCGTTCTGTCCTCGTGGAGGAGTAAGCACAGGCGGGGTGGAGTTTCTTCCAGGGGAGGCAGGGGATTGGTTGGCTGCTGTGAGAGTGGGAGGAGACATGGAGAGGTCCTGGACGCCACTCTGTGGAAGATCTGAACTGCAGCTCTGTCCCAAGGCTTGTGACAACTTTGAGAGCTGCTGAGTGTGCGTGTGAGCTGTGGTAGGGTTTGTGTTCTGTACATGCAGGCGGGGCATCTGTGTGTAGCGCTCCACCAGTGCAGAGCACACTTCTGGTTGGTGAGCATGGTGTTTATCTAAGTGGCGACCCAGGGAGCGGAAGTGGCGTCCACAGTACTCGCAGGTTTGGCGCATGGAGTCTATGGACACTCCTCCTCTGGGGACATTTATGTTGACGTTGCTTGTAGTATTGGAGCCCAGCGGAGCCGGAGCTTTGAACACAGGCTTGGCTGAAGAGGAGGAGGAGGTGGAAGACGAGCAGGGAGGGGAGGACTGCGCTGGGGGGTGGGATGAAGGAAGCGAACGGTTGGGATGAGGAATGCTGGTGGGGGATACCGGTGGTGGCCGTCCAGGTGGGGTCCGATGGGGGGTCCTTTTTTTGGAAGGAGTGCCGCGCCGTTTCTTGCGACGGCGTTGTGCACGCCCGCGGGGGCTGGCGTTGTCCTCATCTCCAGCGTCTGAGTCACTGCCGTCAGAGTGGGAGATGGGGGAGGAGGATGGGGAGAGGGACCAAGAGGGGGTGACGTACTCCTGCTGCTGCTGCTGCTGCTGCTGCTGCTGCTGTTGTTGTTGTTGTTGTTGTTGCCGTTGCGGCTGCTGGGCTGTCAGAGAGAGAGGCTCATCCTCCTGGAAGTGAAAGACAGTGACAGGGTGGTAAAAAAAAAGGGGGCATGTCACCTGCTGTCCAGAGACATGTTTGCAGTATTAATACAATGTAAAAAAAAATTTGACGGTTTGAGATTTGTTTTGGCGCATTTAAATGATTTTTGGTTGTACCGAGTGACCTAATAGATTACTTTTTTAATGTATACATTTCCTTTTTTGTTACTTTCTCAAACCTGCATTTCCTTACATTGTCTATTTTAGAGAAGTTTATAACAAATAAGTAAATAAGTATTATAAGACCTTAAGGCTGAATATCTGAATAGAAAAACCTACCAGCTGCCCAGAGGTGCTTTTCTCAAATAACAGTGAATGTCAATGTAAATGTCAATTCTGACATTACTGCACGGATGTGTGTAACTCTCACCAGTTTAATCAGATGCACAGTCAGGAGAGTCATTACATCTTAAAGCAGTAAGCAAAAGGTGAACATCATTGGCAAGACAATCAACAGTGAATTGTCTGCACACAAGTGGTAAGTGCACAGTTTCCCAATCGGACCATTCAATGTGTGACAGGAAACGGACAGACGACAAACACCACAATGACACTAAGCATTAGCAGGTGAGGTTACTTGTGCAGTTTTTCTTTAAGCAGTTAAAGTTGATGACGACTTATGTTGTTACTGCACATAATAAAACCATTATCCATAGGAGGGGGGAGAAGACTTGATTATTATGATTATATGGAGGCCAACATCAGTGTTGTCCACCCACATCCAGACATGTGACATCCTGCAGGCACAACAGTGCATCACAACCGCATCAACATTCGCTCACTAATATTCTGTTTATATTGTACAGAGCCAGTGCTGTGTTTTTTACTGCATAGATGTTGGACATACTTGTAAGAAACACACAGTTTAGCATAATTAAATAGGAGATCCAGTGGATGTAATTACTGTTGGTGTTCAAGTTAGAAGTCTCTCATATCTCTCTCATCTCTCTCTCATTTTCGATTTTTCATACATTTTTCATAAATGTACTTAAACTCTTTAATACCACTGTTGTGGCAGTGGAACAGTCAGTACAAACTCTGCTGTTCAGCCAAACAAAGTATGTCAAGTTGAATTTGTGTGTCTTAAACCTGCAACACATTTGATTTTTGGCCACTTGAGGGCAGCAAAAACAACTACAACGACATTATTTGTACCTTTTAAGTTGATATTGTAACATTTTTAATAAGCTTGTTAGTTAACAAGTTGAATATTCACTCTCTTTTAGCTCTGTTTTTGGTCTCTACCAACTCTTGAGAGAAATATCTGGTTCTTTAGCTGATAAATACTACACTATACTCGCCTGCTAGTCTCCATTAGATGGACTATACACAGAGTCTCGGATTTGAATATTTTATTCAGTGTTACACCTTCCACTTCTACTTAAAGTGGAAATACAAGTGAACTGGATGTAGGGGAGTTTAGAATTACCTAGACATTAAGTGATATTTATACTTGTGATGACATTTAATTGAAGAAAACTTTATAAAATGTAACTTAGTGAAATAACTGGATAATATTTAGAGAAACTAATTTAGGTGTGTGAAATTTTCCTTTCCTTAACACAACACTTTATTATTTTTAAAATAATAAAATTACTTTTATTTTATTTTTTTTCAGACTGTGTGCTTTTAGGAAACTGGTGATTTTCTCTTACCTTTTTGATATTGTTGTTATTCTCTGTGTCAGAGTTACACTCGTGTTGCGCTGGAGACACAGTACCACGGAAACCCTGTGGGACACAGAGCAGTCACATTAAAACAGCCGGCACACTGCTCATTATTGTTTGCCATCACAATCAGCCTCAGATGTCACTCAGAGAGCAGGAGGACACCCCTCCACAGTCGGTTATAAGCACAGATGCTGATTAGGACTCCAAATCTTCCACTAACAAGCCAAACCAAAGTAGCAAAAAGAAATATGCTGTCAAACACTGTCAACTTAGCACTATAAACACAGGGGTTATCAATCAGGCTGGAATACTAAGTACGGAACAAATCAATCAGCCAATAATAGAAATCTAAAAAGATCAGTTATAGACTTCATCTCAGCCAAATGTAAGTTATTAAAAAATGGCTTTGAAGGAGTCTTGGTCCCACCTAAACCACTGATGTCAATTTATCAATTTAATTTCCTTAAATGGATTCTGGTACCATCATTTTGTTGAGTAAATTGATCCAATCTAATGAGATCCATTAAAGGAACAGATGTCATGTAATAACCATGGTTACTGTTGCTAAAGCACTATAGGTAGAGAGAGAACTGGAGCTCAGCCATCACCATGGTAACCCCATGCCTTGCTTAGCTTTGTGTGCGTAACGTGAATTTGTGCACAGTGGGTAGTGTGAATATTTGTGTGTGTGCGTGCGTGTGTGTGTGTCTGTGTGTGTGTGTGTGTATGTGTGTGTGTGTGTGTGTGTGTGTGTGTGTGTGTGTGTGTGTGTGTGTGTGTGACAGACAGCGAGTGTGTGAAGCTGATCAACAGTGTGTGAATACACATATGGTTGCCTATCTGAAGTCACCAGAGATATGCACGGCGTGTGAATTTATTTCTATATTATGAGGACCAAGTAACCAAGGACATAAAGATTTTAAAAAAAATGAAGAGTGAGATAATTTGAGACAAAGAAAATGAGTTTAGAGTCGAGGTTAAAATTAGATTTTGGTTCAGGTTAGGTTAAGAATTAAGGTTGGACAAATTAAACCAGAAAAATTAGACAGTGGATAGCGAGAGAATGCATGAGTAGTTCTGCTCAATCAAAGCATAATGTCCTGTACCTGCTTTGTGTTCTGGTCTATTGAGGGTATTGCTGGTGGAGAGGACTGATGTATTTTCCTCTTTTACAACTAATTTCTTCCTGAATGATTGTTGAACGTCAGTGTAAAATGGTGAGTCCAGCATGAAACCCTTGCCCTTTCATTTCGATACCAAGTTTTGATGATAACATTATTTGGATTGCTGACAATTTTCTCAAACTCACCTAAACTCTAGCTGCACCGGTAATATCAGGCATTGTCAGGTTGTCTATATTTGACACTTTGTCAGCAAGAACAATGAAATTCAAGGGAACAAATGTCCACAAAAGGTGCTCACAAGTGTAATACCATAAACATGTGTGTGTAGTTTATGGATCTGTCTTTCAAGACACTGACCAGGTTCTCTCCCCACTCTGTCAGGCTGTAGTCCACAGTGATCTCCTCCCCCTTGGTGATGTCTCGGATGGCGATAACGACCAACCTCACCTGGCTGCCACAGTGGACCTCTCGGATGCGGCAGTTAGGGGAGGGAGGGAAAGAGCTGGCTGTTGGGGCTGGAGTAGAGGCTGTCGGAGCAGCCGGAGCTGTGGACGCCGGGGTCAGAGACAGGGCCTGAGCTGAAGTCACCGTGGCCGGGGCAGGAGCAGGAACCGGTGTTGGAGTTGGGGCTGAGGAAGCGACAGGAGCAGGAGCTGGTATAGAAGCTGAGCAGGAGCTGGTCTTGGATCCGGAGGAGACTTTGCCATGAGGCTGCTCTGATGGACCACTGGGAGGTGAAGGGGGTGGGGGATTGAAAGTTAAATCCACTGCCTTCATCAGACAACATATGCTGTTCTGTTGCAATGTTCATTTTTGGTTTAACTGGAAAGATATGCTGCATCTGTTATGCATTTTTCATTATTCAAACAATTGTTTATTGTTTATTTACATTTACTAATTCCAGCTTTGAGTGTGTTGTAAATTGAAAATATTTAGTTTTTGTACTGTTGACAGGACATAAGCAATTTGAAGACCTTGGGTTCTGAGAAATCAGAAAGTCATTTACTACATTTAAATAAATGAATGATGTTTTAATAAAAAAAAAATGTCAAATTGAACAAAAAAAAAATCAACAGTTGCAGCCGTAGTAGTTTTCTGTTTTGTCATATTTTGAGTACATACTGTATGTAGAGGGGTCATATATCAGATGTAGGGTTAAAGGTTGACACTGGCTCTAAGATCCAGGTTTGCTCTTGAGTTTACTCAACAATTTGGCCGTGTCACAAATTGCTGCAATAGGGTTTTTTCAACTAAGGTATATGAACAAAAGTTGCAGAATTGCGGTGAGGATCCACTGCAGCTGAATGAATGTAAAGTAAACATTAAGAATCCACACGTGTACTCATGCCAGGACTTCAAATTGAGAACCACTGCCCTCAAGCAATTTTTTATCCTACTGACTAGTCGATTGCAATTTTCGGACACTTTGGGTATGAACCAGCCTGATTATATGGCTAAAATGAAAACCAACAGGGTTGGCGTGTCCTGAGGACCAGGTTTCAGAAGTGCAGCTCTCAGACAAATCTGTCCTTGAGTGCTGAGTTAACATCAGCTACCATTCATTCTTTTCTAGACTTTAGACAGGCCTCCAGGGACAGTTTAACCATTTATTAGGCTGCACGCACACTGATGTCTGTTCAAAATGTTTAACATAATATGCAAATAGCAAAAAATAAATAAAATTTTATGTATGTATATACTTATATACACACACACAAACACACACACACTCACAGCATATGAGTATATATACACACAAGTATAGTAAGTATAGCAAATGTACACTCACCAGTTGTGAGGAGCAGGCTCTGTGTTGTAGAAAGGCCCGTCCAGTGTGGGCCGTTTATTCTCCGCTGCTTCCTTACGATCACCTGAGAGCACAGCAACAGTCAGTATAAAAGGATTACATACAAGTATGCAGGGACACACACACGCACACACACACACACACATAAAAAGGTCATCACCCCATCTCCTGGAGCACACACACAGGTGCACATCGCAGCACATATGTAGGCAAGCACACACACACACACACACAAAAGTAGGTCACACTCAGTTGCACACGCTCCACCCCCATACCAATCACACAGACACACAGACAGATGCACATGCACACAGCACACACAAACATGTACACAGTTGATGGCAGGGAGAATATGGCATGCAGATAAAACACACACAAACACACACCTGGGCTGAAGCTGTGTTCAGGCACGCTCTCCTCCTCAGTGTGTGTAACAAAGACTTTCACGGGTGTCCCTTTCCTTTTCCTTCCACAGCCGCGCCTGCAAACAATACACACAGACACACACGCAATTATCATTTAATCAATCGGTCTTCTGGCCAAACTTCATATCAGTCAGGTCAGAGAGTCATCAATAAGCTGATAGCCACCTAATGGATCAATACAAACTGTGTTTAGACCACTCGAATAAGCAAATGAAATACCAAAAAAACCCAAAGACAAAGCAACTAGACAATGAATATTTCAACTGCTCTTTACTGTGTATGACTGGAACATGAATAAAATCTAGTGCATGGTTTTAGGTACAGACGATCTGCACTTAGCAACCTGGAGGAAATGAGTTCAGTGCCCATCTTTCCTCACCACACAGCAGGAAACAGAAATTTAAGAGAGCTAAGAGGAAAACTACTCATGAATGTCCATAAAATGCCTGAGAATTTTTTTTATTTAGTGGCTAAATTAGGAGTACCCGCTCTTGCATTTCAACCTATTCACATAATTATACTGAGCTGCCAAATATTCTTATGAGATTGTGAATACTGTCTCCTGTGGACCACCATATAACAAATCTTTCCAGTGAATTATTGACCCTTAACCCTAACCCTAAAGAAAAAGTGAAACCAATTATTTCACTTTTGAAATATCAAAGCAACTGTGTACACAGCCTGAACCAGGAGGAAATGTTGTCACCCAAAAGAAAAAAAATGTAAAAATAAAACAACCTCAAACAAATCTATCAACAAAAATAGAATAAAACAACCAATAACGCATAAATAGGGCTGGATATTATTTGAACTTTTTATGCAAGTGCTGATCAGATAGCTGAGCTTCGGTACTGATATCAAAACAACACTTTTTTCTAATCCTTACTTAGAGGGATATAAAGGTGTCTTTCTACAAAACATTTTTTTACATAAGAAAAGAAACAAAATCTCTCAAATGTTACAAACACAAGCAGCCATACAAGAACTTTGCCTAAATACACTGCAGCCTAAAATTGGTAGAGTTGTGATTTAGAAAGAAAAACAAAACTCACGAGATATTTAAAACCAGCTTTGAGTACTTGACATTTTACACATTTCAGTCGGTAGCAAAATAGTACTGAAGCTCAGTAAGAAACCTTGCATATAAATACCAACAACCAAGAAACAGGAAAATGAACGGGTCAGCCTGTTTCTTTAAATTAAAACATTTCTTGAATTTAGTGTGGGATGTTATTTTATGACTTAAAGTAAAACACTGGTCAAACTGACCTGTAGTTTGCCAGTATGTAATGACTAATAGTTGAAGATATCTATCTAATGAAAAAAATCGGGAATCCAGCTTGATATGATGGTTATGTAAACCTGTAGCATCTGAATAATGACCACACCGACCAAAGTCAGATTCTGCGATCTCGTTAATGTTTATAGTTGAGTGCTCTGACCCCTGGATCACCACTAAGGAGTTCGTCATTACCCCAGGGAGCTCGAACGCAGCCACCTGTGTGAGCCCAGAATGGCCAAGCAAGATTATCTCCTTCAGACTAAATCCATGCCAAAACCGCCTCGCTCACAAGAGCCAAACTGATTCTGCCTCTGCCGATTCTGGGCTAGTTCTGTTACCACAGATGATCTCAATATTGTTTTCCGTCAGTCTATTTTTTACTCGCATGACATTGGAGGCTCTTAAAACTAGGCCATAGGAAGATCGTGCTTTGGATTTTGAGGTGTTCATTACTGTGTGTGTGTTTGCATGCAGACACGAGAGAAAAAGGGGAAAAAAACAGAGGAAAGGAAGAAAGGAAAGAAGAAAAAAAGGGAGAAAAAATGAAGCAGCACAAAACAGACAGAGGGAGAAAAATAGGAAAAGGGAGCAAAAGAGAAAAAAAGACAGAGAGAGAACAGAGAGAGGGAGATATACTCATTCAGCAGAGATATCAACCAGACCCACTGTCTTTGTATTGATCCACTCCACTCCCATCTGGACTCGTGATACTTTTCGCGCATGTCTCTGTGTGTGTTTATGAGTGTGTGGCTGCATTTCAGCTCACATGTGTACAGATTTTTTTTCCCTCTTGAGAAGCCTTTCTTTGCACCAACCTCACAAATATTGGCTTCAAGAATATAATCAAAAATCCAACGTGTCAATTACCAAGAAATGAGAAAGCTTAAGCATTTTAAAATACGCAATCAAGCATGAGAAAAGAG
This sequence comes from Lateolabrax maculatus, assembly GCA_031216445.1. Classification (NCBI taxonomy): domain Eukaryota; kingdom Metazoa; phylum Chordata; class Actinopteri; order Acropomatiformes; family Lateolabracidae; genus Lateolabrax; species Lateolabrax maculatus. Next base: position 13,743,253 of record CM062204.1, read on the forward strand.
GGATATAGTGGATGTTACAACAACTTTCTAAATCAATTGAAGGGTTTCCTCCACACTGCTGCACTGAATTGTGGTATTTTACATATCACATCACTGTCAACATCACATTACCACATAGTGGCTCAACAGTCATGATAATACATTGATTACATCCTCTGTGGCGACCAACATCCTAAAAAACACACTCACTATGTCACAACACACCGCTGTGTTTTGATGAATATATTTCATCTTTAAATCGAAAAAATTACTTAGTTTTAGATCTGCAATATGGCTGAAATTAAGGTCATATTAATACGAATACTTCACCTATACTGAAATACACCACAATAGGGCAAATTTATGCAAAATCCCATATGAAATAATCAACGTGGTTGAGTATGAGGTTCATTTTTAACCTTCAACCACAACTACAGATTCAGGTAATGAGATGACACCTGAGCAAACTCCATCCACTGATTAAGACCATCAAATGCAGTTAAAAGCTCCGGAAAAAAACTAGTAAGTAAATCCTCGAACTACAATTATTTTGTCAAATCAAGCTGGTCGTCCAAACGCAATTAACTTTAGTACATTATTTCAGATTAAACTCACCCCACATGTAAAACCAAAACTTAAATTTAGTTTGTTTTAAATTGCAATTTGCTTGGATTTGGACAACAGACTTTCGTAAAATAATAATATGATATGGTCACACAATCATAATGCGCTTCCAGGGAAAGGCATTGATCGAAGGCCCAGACCTACTCAAGACGCCTGCAGTAAAAGCACATTAGAGTCAGTTGTAAAACAAAGCTTCAACAGTTTGTTCATGCTTACATACATGCTCACACAGACAGGCTGAGCTAACAGTCCTGAGCTAAACTTGATCCCAACAGGTCACCGCTTTTTCCCAGAAAAACAGTTTTCCTCTGAGTTTATATTTTGCTGGATTATTTTGGGTCGTCTGAGTGTGTGTCTGTGTATTCAGTTCTGGTTCAATGAGTTTCTGGGAACTTTCTTGCCAACCAAATCTGTCTCACCTCCACTTCTTCGGTGAGCTGACCCCTCAATCTTTCTCTCCATCCCTGTCTCACCCTCTCAATCGATTCCTCTCATTCTTCTCTCCCTTCTTCACTCCAGCTAACACACACACACACACACACACACACACACACACACACAGATCCCTCCCGCCAACCCACATGCATGCACAAATACACAAACAAGTCCATACTCAAGACCCACATATGCGTGAGCACACACACACAAACACACACACACACACACCCAGCTAGTGGAGTCCACATGTGCACACACAAACATGTACACACACACACATGCACACACACATACACACACCCACCCCTCCCCCTATCTGGCCCACATGCATGCACAAACACACACACAGGCACGCAAACAGACGCTCACACACACACACACACACACACAAACACACACACCCCTCCCTTTCAGGCTTACAGGCACGCAAACACACACACTCACTCACTCACACACATACACACACACACACACAAAGTACACACAAATATCCTCTCTCTAGCCAAGCTCACATGCACGCACACACACACACCCCTCCCCCTCTCTCTAAGGCTCGCATGCGCACACACACATACAAAAGCTCGCTCAAGCGCACACACACACACACACACACTCTCTCTCTCTCCCTCTCTCTCTCTCACATAACCAAACCCACAGTCTCATGTTCCATCTCACACACACACACACTTTTTCCCTCTCTTACACACACACACACACACACACACACACACACACACACACACACACACACACACACACAAAGGCAAGCATGCACGCATACAATCTGCACATTACAGATTCTCAGACTCATGCATATCTGCTACAATATATTCTCTCATCCACTGTATTGCGCGCGCGCACACACACACACACACACATGTTCCATCAAACACATTATTCTTTCTCGGCCACAGACAAGCAAATATTACGTGTGCTTGCGGATACAAACAGACACACACACAACCTCTTGTCACGCAACTGTTTCTACTACATACGTCTGGATTATACAAAAAACAGAGTCACTCACACACACACACACACACACACACAGGGCACACATGCACAAACTCACTCAATAAGCCTCACGTACACTCCGTCCTTCATGCAGAACGTTCTCTCTCTCTTTCTCCAACACACACACACACACACACACACACACAGACACACACACACACACACAGAATCCTCAATAATAAAACAGATACAAACACACACCATCCGCCCTCCCCCTTCTCACATATACCATACCACCCACACACAGTGCGCACATACACACAAACATACTTTTCCTTTGAGCATGCGTGTACGCACACACACACGCACACACACACTGTCCTTTCCTCTTTCATAAACAAAGTAGATGCATAAACACTCTCTCCTTCCCTCTGTATGACACACACAAACACACTGCCCTTGTCTAGGAGACACACACACACACACACACACACACACACACACACACACAAACCTTGTGTCTGTCTCCCCCTTGACACACACCCCTCCCTCTCTTACTGACTGCAGAACAAACACACACTCTTACACACACACACACACACAGACAGACAGACAGACATACACACACCTCTCCTTCCAGAACAAATACACAAACACAGAAAAGACACACAAAGAAACACACACACAGCATATGCACTAGCTACCAAGCCTTCTTTTTCAGTTTCCAAGACTCACACACTCACCCTCCCCTTCTGTTTCAAAAGCTTGCACACGCAAGTGAATGCACACACACACACACACACACACACACCCACACACACATCCTCACCCTGTCACACACTCCCTTCTCTTTTCCTCTCTCTCTTAAACACATACACACACTCATTCTATCTCCCTGCAACACACACCCTCCATCTTCTGTTGCTCTCTCTTCTCTTTGAGACACATACACACTCTGTTACACACACACACCCCAACACACACACACACACAACCTCTCCTTCTCTGTTAGTCACAAACACACACATCTGCCAGTTTCTTAAAGACAGACAGACACCCGTTCCTTTGCCACTTTCTGCATTGTTTCTATGGTACCATCCCTCTCTCTCTCACACACACACACCCCAAAAACTGTCTTCACTTTTTTGACAACACACACACACACACACAATTAACACAATCCAAAACAACACATACACACACACACTCTCTCTCTCTCTTTACCAATCATGCATTTGATTATTATCCCCTTTTAACACAGTGAAACCCACACACCACTTGGTTACACATAAACACAGTCCTTCATGCTCACACAGACACACACCTCCCATCCCTCTCTCTCTCTCTCACACACACACACACAAACAAACACATTCCCTCCCCCACTCTCCTAACACACACGTATGCGCAAACACACTCTCCCCTCCCCTTCCCTGTGCCTCTAACACACTTCCCCTCTATCTCTGTCTCTCTCTCACACACACAATTACACACAAACACACTTTTTATATGCTCCTTCTCACATACACACACACACAAGCACACACACACACACACACACACAAACACACGTCCTTCAGTCTCCCACAATCCTTTCTCTCTCTTCTGCCACACAGTAAACACACCTTTATTCGCCACTCTTTTTCCACACACACACTATTAGTTTCTCTTTTTCTCTTTCTATATCTCATACACACTTACTCACAAACACAATAACAGACATGCATGCGTGCAAACACACACACTCTGAAAAACACATTTAAAAACACATTTTCCCTTCTCTCAAACACACCCTGTCTTCCCAACACACACTTACTCATTCTCTCAACCACACACAAACTCACAGAACCACACACACACACTCACTCACTCACTCACTCACTCACTCAATACTACACACACACACACACACACACACTCCTGTTCTCTTTGTCACACACTCCTTACACACTGTGCTCCCCCTCCCTCTCCCCATCTCTCTCTCTCACTCACACACTCACAGTGTCTGTCTCTGTCACGCACACACTCTCTCCCCCTCCCATCCCTCACACTCACACACACACACACACACTCCCTCCTCCTTCCTCTGCTCTGCACACACACACACACACTTATGCAGACACACTCACACGTACACACTCACACACACACCACTCCCCCTCCCTCCCTCTCTCTCTCTCTCTCTCTCACACACACACACACACACAGAGAGCTGCTCCTTTCTCTCTCACGCTCTCTCCCCCTCCCTGTGTGTGTGTGTGTGCGCCTTTCTCTCCCACTCTCACACAACCCCATACACGCGCGCGCGCGCACACTACACACTGCCGCGAGCGCGCACTTACAGAGAGAGACACACACACACACACACACAGTGAAGCTGACAGTAAATTGATTCCAACATGTTTATAACTTTGTGAAATTGAACAGATGAATTATGAGCTACGTTCCTGGAAACTTTTGTTATTTACAGTTAAGCACACAACACACTGTTGTTATCGAACTCCAGCTTCCCGCGGTTACCTGAAAAAAAAAGTGACAAATTCAAGGTACATGGCGTGTTTTTGTCGCTGACATACTGTGTGTCTCGTTAAGTTTGCTCTGCCCTGTCACTCAGAAAACACACACTCAATGGGTGAATTCAGTGTCACGCACACAGACCCACGCGCGCGCACGTCTACACTAACTCCCGCACGCGCGCGCACACACACACACACACACACACACACACACACACGCACACCTCTCTGGAGCCGCTTTGTAAGGTGGAATCAACGTTTTAAAGGAGAACAAGCGAGCGTGAAGCGACCAAGCGACTTTCTCACACGATTTCTCTCCTCTGGACTCGTGCTCGCTGATAAACTTGACGAACAACGCGTGTTTACAACTTTAGCTCCATCGAAAACACCCTCACACATACACACGCGCGCACACACCCACCCGAGTCGCGCTGTCACCGGGGAGGAAAACACTTATCCCGAAACAGTTTTTTTTTTTTTCACTATTGTATCTGTCACGGTTAATTGACTCCCTCACCCGCGCGGTGGCGGCGCCGGTTTGACGCCTTCCCCGTCGCTGTCCAGGCTGTGGGTCTCCCGGTAGTCGAAGAGCGAGCGTACGGTGTCCGCCATGTTCACGCCAGCGATCGCTGATCTTCCGCCGCCGCGCCGTTCAGCCTCTCTCGCTCTTCTCTCTCCAGCCGCTCGACTGGCTCACACCAAGGTTATTCCAGCCGCTGCCACCGCGCCGGAGCGGAGGGGTGCGCGCCAGCCTGCGAAAGCCCGTAACGTGGCCTGCCGTGTCTTTTTAAGTCAGCCGAAGCCCCACGGTGTGTCGTTTTCGCCGCGTTGGGTTCAAATAACCGCACCGTGGCGGATAAACAGCGAGACGAGGGTGACTTTTGATAAACGAGTTGATGTTGGCCACCCCCGCAGAGGAATGGACGCGCTCAGCAGGCAGATGAAGAAAAAAAAAAAAAAAAAGTGGACCGTTTCTGAGACGAGTGATTAGCAGGAGAACTGAGAGAGGAACTCCAGAAAATAAAGTGGTGGCATTCAGGTTAAGTTTGTCTTTCAAACAGAGTAACATTAAACTGTACTGGGAAACATTTTATAGTAGTATTCACCCACCCACGCACACACACACAGGCTTCACACCTTATTTTATCAACAGGTTAACACAACCCCCCTTCCCACAAACCGAGCATTGTGTAGGCTCCATCAATACGTGATTCATTGATATACTACACTGTGTCTTCTGTTGTAAAATAAAATAAAACCCCTATGTTGACTGAGTCAATAGGCATACACATATGCAACTGAGATATGACAGCTCAGATCTCCCAAATAACATCAGGATGTAATAAGGAAGCATTTTTGCCAGAATCAATAATGTGATCAAGCTTAAAACAACTACGCACTGGTGACAATAGCAAACTAACCTACACTTTTGTTACCTGTTTAAATGCCTCAAACGTAGGCTTTGCCTGAATAAATGATTTTAACAAACTGAACCAGTCAGTTGGTGAGTATAAACGTCAGATCAAGGGTAACACATTGCAAAGGTTTCAGTGATTTGGCACCCACATTTGCTAACTACATACATTGCACGTGAGATGTGTCATTTATTATTAATTATTATTCACAGACCTTATTAAAATGTTGTTTACCTTCCTTCATGGCAATATGTAGAACAATCTCAGTGTTAGCTTTAGTTATGAGAAACCATCCACTGCAGTTTGCACAATGCATTATTTTGTTATTTTTTCTAGTAGGAACACACCATACAAAATTAGTATATGGTATATGATTGAAACACAGGTCAGAGTGAACTGAAATGGTGAGAAAACTCCGCTTCACTATTCAGTTCATTTTTTTTAAATACAAGAGGATTTAAAAATACTGCTTGATTAATAGGGTATGTGTCTAAAACATAAATTGGATTTAAAAAGGGAAGAATAAGGCACATGCGGCATATATTAGCCCCCATTGTGTTCCAGGGGTTTGTTAATGAAATGCTAATTACAGGGGGAAACTATAGTAACAGTGACCAGCCACTTCCTTTACCTCTAATGCACCAACATTTTACCTTGCAAAACTTTCAAAGATTTCTGGACTAAGTTGTAAGGATGAAAATCAGAAAGTAATTCAAAATGTGATTTACAGGCGATTCTTCTTTGCACAATACTATATGTAAATTGGTTATTTATCATCATGTGAGTCATTATGATATCTCTATAACTGAAGAGGGAAGAGGGGGATATTTGAATGACACAATCATATATATTTTTCTACTGTGCTATTAATACATCTAATTTCATCAAAAGATAATAGAGAACTGAGATGCTCAAACCATGTGTAACAAGTTCATGTGCTCCATCATACACATTTTAAATCATAAACTGACAAAAGATTCAGAATGACAATGTCTTAATATCTACTTCTTATTAACTTGAATCTATTATTTTTATTGGAAATAAAATGAGAAAATAGCAAATTACTATGTAAAATCCATAGTCCAAATAGCAAACAGCAATTAATTAATTAATGTATTGTCATATTATCTGGCCCAGGCGCCTTAGGGTGTTGTTTATCCCAATTATTCAGCTTTTCACATTGCTTTGAGCAGTAATTATAGCTGTTAGTGTTATTAGCTTATTGTATGAAAGCACCACATAGTTTAAACTGTATTCTCCAACCATACAGTATTCCACTGAAAGCAATCAATATGAAAACTAATTAAAGAAAGAATACTGAGAAAGGTGGTTTTATTTGATGTGTTTTATTTAATTGGAACACAAATATGATGGATATGGGGTGCTGAGTTTCTTGCATCCCAATTTATATTTTTCGACAGATATTTTAGACTGGCCCCTCCAACTTTAAAGCCTCCAAAACTGCATCAGAGAGCCCCTCTCGCCTCCCAAAATGCATTAATAGTGCATCTAACACCACACTGATCGTTTTATTTAAAGATGCAGCTATAGAATAGTCAGTTTTCAGAGTTTTTTAATTAAACTACCCATTTGGTCTCCATTTCAAATCTAAAGTCATAATTGTGACTGAGAAACCTTTTATCTATACAAGTACACTGCACACTGTGGCTGTAGGTAAGTACACCAGTCAAACTTTTCCATCAATGCTCTGAAAGGTCCATTAATAATGTATAAGGAAGTAGACTAGAAAGAGACAAGAGACAACATTGATATAACATATTGACATCGAGTTTTTGTCACATGTGCTATTACAGTTTGAAGGTAAACTCAGACCTTGGTCCATTCAGAAGAGCCAAATAACTGCTATTTGTTTAGCAAAAGTAATTTATTTCTCAACATGCACAAATATCCTTTGTTATTTCTATTCTTTGGGTATTTTCCTGCTTCTCTTGATAGTGCATTTCAGGTCTTGCTGTAAATGAGGTAACATTTATTTGTTTTTTGTTTGTTTATTAATTTTTTCCAACCATTTTGCATCATTTCCCATCTGAGCCTGGTCATTTGTGAAATTCAATGGGCAGTTCACCCCAAAATCTGAAAAATCATTCTTCCTCCTACATCTAGTGTTATTTATCCATTTAGATTGTATTGGTGTGAGTAGCCGAGTTTTGGGGATATTGGGTGTAGAGATGTCTGCCTTCTGTCTAATATAATGGAAGTAGATGGCACTCGACTTGTGGTGCTCAAAGTGCCCAAAAAATACATTTGAAAAACTCAACAGCAATGTCTCTTTCCAGAAATCATGACCCAGTTACTCAAGATAATCCACAGATTTTGTTGTGAGCAGTTTCATGTAGGAACTATTTTCTTTCTACCAAACTACAACCTGTCGTTGTGAGGCTGCTTGGCAGGTGTGTTCGGCCAAGAAGAAGCCGGCCGCCGGTACTTGACTGGACTGCACAGAGTTTCCACATGACAGTGCTCACAACAAAGTCTGTGGATTATCTTGAGTAACCGGGTCATGATGTCTGGAAAGAAAACCTGCTGTTGAGTTTTTCTTATGTAATTTTTTGGTGCCTTGAGCGCCACAAGCCGAGTGCCATCTACTTCCATTATATTAGAGAGAAGGCAGACATCTCTACAGCCGACATCTCCAAAACTCGGCAACTCACATCAAAACATCTAGACGGATAAATAACACTGCTAGTAAGAGGAAGCATGTGTATTTTTGATTTTGGGGTGAACTGTCCCTTTAATGTTCCATAGATATTTTATTTGATGACACTTCCATCTTCTTTCATACCATGTTGATTTGTTGCTTGGTAATTTCAGATAAATCTGGAAATATTAGGAAAGCCTACATCACACAGTTAACTTTTCTTTAATAATCAACACTAAAGTTACTGTATTTGGATAATTTGGCAGGAATCATATACGTTTTGTGTCAGTTTTATTTACAATTGCTAGGTTAAGTCATGGATACAAACTGAAAATGACACAAGGCAAAGGCCAGAGGGTCACCAAGAATCATTGTCTGGGTGCCATAAATATCCAATTAAATTTTTTATGGCAATCTGGCAAGTCTGGCAGACACACTGACACTGTTTGTGTGTCAAAAGTACACAACTATATGACCCCATAGTTAAAAATGCTGGGCTGCATCAACAGGGACATGTAGGGCAAGTTAAACAAAGACACAAAGTAGTTACAGCAGTAAGTAGTTAAAGTAGTACAGGGACAAAGTGAAATCTCAAAAGTTTCAACAGTTACATTAACGTTAATTGAAAATCACTACCCAGAGTTTTTATACAACACCAATATAATGTTATTTAGTTTTAATATGTTTCTCTACAAACCACTTTGTTAAATGTACTAAAATATACCAAACTTCTTAATCCATCGATGTCTGATGTTGTTTTAAGAAAATAAAGCATAAGAGTATTATTTGCAGACTTAAAATTAGGATAGATCGTCTTATTGAACAAGTAAACAAGATTAAGAATCTGAACCAGGAATTCAAAGCTAACTTTCCACACTTGATGCTGACAGACACATTTCAGTCTGTACTTAAAAAGTGTTGAAATCCGACAACCACCTCTATTGGACACAAGAAGTGTGTTGGAGGTTGCCTTACATAACCAGACTAAGTCTTGCAGGCAAGGTTTTCGCTATTAATTCAGGAGCATTGTTAAACAGCTACTCAATAATTAATTAAGCCTAGTCAGGTATACAAAATGCAATTTGTTGTTTCTCCAAATGCGTTCAACAGCTTCTAAAACCAGTAATTTTAGACATAAAGTGATGCATGATTATGTAACTGTGTCACCTCTTTTTCCCCCCAAGTATATTCACAGATTTGGTGAAGAACTTGAAGTTAAGTGACAGTCCAACACATGCCTTCATCCAGTAAGGAAAATCATGTTAATGTGTAAATGGTTGAGAGAAATGTCAAAAATCTGTGGTACATCCTTTCTGAAATTACATCTATCTCAGGCTGGAGAGATAGATGGCATTATGCTTATTGTGGTCTGGCATTGCCAGACCACAATAAGCAAATAAATAAATTGTCAGGCTGTAGCTGTGTTGTAAGGTCTTATGATATAATGGAAAACCATTTGGGCTTATGCCTATCTGGCAAATTAAACTCTTTCTGTATATGATTTGAGGCTAAATCATGACCAATCACAGTTCACCTGGTACCACAACAGAGCCATAGAAGATAATTAATTTAAATGAACCTTGTTATCTCTAGACTGGCCTCCAAGTTGGTTGATCTGGGTCCTATCACTAAATCCTCAACTGGAGAAAACCCAATGAAGAAGTTAAAAACCTAGTGTCCAATCAAGGACTCCTGGTTAGCTGATTTTGTCAGGTGTTGGCAGACAGGTTGGCTTTAATGTGTTGGCCAGAAACATTATTATTTCAGGTGTCCAGTGTTCCAAAAATAAAAATCCCGTGCATTTCGTGAATAGTAGATGACTGGCAACTGGGGCCCTTCCAAGCCTTGGATGGACATGAAGCTCTCATGACTCATCAGTAGAAAAGATGAGAAACTGTAAAATATCCTATACAAAAAGTAAAAGGGTACAAGCCAGTGTGTACAAAAACCTAGGAAGCATTTCTGTAATAAAGCTACAATCAGTTAACGTAAAACTCTGTTGTGGTACTTGCTACCAGCGAGTGGAAGATAAAAATTATGCTTCGTGGAAACCTGATGATACATTTAGCGTTCTGAATTTACACCGCTGTTTGGCCTCTTCTCCATAGCAACGGCAGCTGGGACTCATTGTAGTGTTCAGAGTGATGCACCATATCTAACTGATAGACAATTTCAGCTTTGTTTCTAATTCCTCTAAAATTCAACTTAAATTCAAACTTGAAATAATTAACACATATGTATGTAAAGCTATAGCATTGTTTATTTATCCTGGAAACTCAAGTGTTTCTATATTGAGGGAACATTGACAATATCAACCAAAGAACTCTTTAATGGGTACTACAGCAGCTGCTACTTTGCAACTCTATGGAGCTATAACCAAAACCTTTAGGCATTTCCACATGCAGTTTCACAAATATACTGTAGCTATAACCCTAAGAATTAAAAAATCCCAATGAAAATGACACAAACGTACTGTCTAATAATCAATACCATTAAGTGTAGAGCAAACTGATACTGTCCTTTGCTCTGTATCTATTTAATGGGTCAAACTAGACAGGCCATGGTGCCAAAATTACATCTAGTAAACTTATCAGAATACCACATTAATGATTTAATTAATTAATTAATTAATTTAATTAAACATTAATTGAATCCCTCAATACGATTTAACCAAATATTTGCAAAGAAATGCAGTGGTGACACTGATGATGTCATCAGGGTTATCTTGGCTTGCTTGAGACTTTTTTAACACCGAGCCCACATTACAAACTGGTGGCGTAGAGTTTGAAAGAAAGGAGGCCGAGTGGGTCTAAGGATAAACACTCTTGATTTGCATTCTGAAAATTTGCAAGATCCAGTAAATTTGGAGCTATTGACCTATAAACGGGCTTCTGTGGGATGTCATCAGTGAGATGCACACACCAACGTTGGGCGTAGAAAACTGCATGCTCTAAACTGCATGAATCACACAAAGTAATGGCTGGAAAATGTTTATTATCCCAAGAAGGAAACCTCCCGGTTAGCTCACAGTGCATAATTAGCCATTAGCTCCAGCGAGCTGGTCAGAGCACTGGATTTTACATGGTACACAGCATTGGCCTGTTTTAAGGTAAGACAGCTCACACTGTTACTTTATGTTTCTGGTCTGTTTCTTGAATTGTGC